>QODF01000040.1:2801468-3011886 GCA_024372805.1 Oostethus manadensis
GGGCCGCACGGTGGCTGAGTGGTTAGCACATTGGCCACACAGTCAGGAGATCTGGAAGACCTGGGTTCAAATCTCCGTTGGGCATCTCTGTGTGGAGTTGCTTGTTCTCCCCGTGCGTGCGTGGGTTTTCTCCGGGTACTCCGGTTTCCTCCCACATTCCAAAAACATGCATGTTAGGTTAATTGGTGACTCTAAATTGTCCATCGGTATGAATGTGAGTGTGACTGGTTGTTTGTCTATATGTGCCCTGTGTTTGACTGGCGACCAGTCCAGGGTGTACCCCGCCTCTCGCCCAAAGTCTGCTGGGATAGGTTCCAGCATCCCCGTGATCCTAATGAGGATAAGCGGTATAGAAAATGAATGAATGAATGAATGAATAATATAATATAATATAATATAATATAATATAATATAATAATAATAATGCCGCACAGTGAATGAGTGGGTAGCACATTGGCCTCACAGTCAGGAAGTTCAGGGTTCGAATCTCCGTTGGGCATCTGTGTGTGGAGTTTGCAAGTTCTCATCGTGTGTGTGTGGGTTTTCTCCGGGTACTCCGGTTTCCTCCCCCATTCCAAAAACATGCATGTTAGGTTAATTGGTGACTCTAAATTGTCCATAAGTATGAATGTGAGTGTGAATGTTTGTTTGTCTATATGTGCCCTGTGTTTGACTGGAGACCAGTACAGGGTGTACCCCGCCTCTTGCCCAAAGCCAGCTGGGATAGGCTCCAGCATACCCGCAACCCTAATAAGGAAAAGCGGTATCGAAAATTAATGAATGAATATAATATCATATAATATTAGGTTGGAGAAGACATAATACCAAGAGAATAAAGTCCAAATAATTTCCAAATAAAGTCCTAATTTAACAAAGAAAAAACGTACATTACAAAGATTTTTAAAGAAGGAAGTGGAAATATTTGAAACACCAAAAAAAAAAAAAAGTTCTAAATCTCCAAGCTGAAATGCATTTTTTCTTGAACTAAGCGGCAAAGAAAATGAATGAATATATATAACTTTTTGGCATCCAGGCATATGGTATGCTTCGGTTGCTTCACAACGCAGTATCATATATCAAAAAATACATACTTATAGACAGCAGCGGACTTTAAAACCTGACTATAGATATTTTGTGCAACACATATAACAATACAAACAATGTGACATATGAACATTAAACGCATATATGATAACATAGAAGACACCTGACCAATATCGATGTGATTGCGTTAGTAATGACCCAGTAATGATACCACACTTGGTAGCTATTGTATCGATACTTGAATCGATCCTGCTCCCACTACGAGTCACCACTGTTTACCCAAACGGTTTTACTACAGTATTTAACATTCGTGTTCATGAATAGCTCGTGTCTTCGTGTGTCGAATGGGAAAGTGCAGCTTGAGGCGTTTGAATCCACGAGAAGACTACTGTATGTCTAATGTTGCAATTGTAGCTGTGTGAAAGCGCGCGTGAGGTCACGAGACTTGGACTGCGAAGATGTCAATGATTGTCATCGAGCGGCTGGGCAAGGGTTAAGCTAGCCGCGGCGGGATTGTACGTCTGACTCCAGTCAGCTCGATGGACTTCCACGAACTTAACTCTTTCGAAACTTTTGGGGAGGTGTGGAGCCATTACGGTTATGGAGAAAAGATGGAGGACCTGCGTCAGCGGGAGTTCGCGCGGGTTGAAGGTAACACTTCGGTGTCCCGTTGTCAGTTTGCTGCGAGTTCGTTTCAAAGTGGACGTGGCGGCGCTTGTTCTCGCAGGCACCGTGTATCTGGATCATGCGGCAGCTACTCTCTACCCACAATCTCTGGTCACCGATTACTGCCGGGATATGTCGAGGAGCGTGTACGGTACGTGAACCACGACGGGTGTCGGCTGTTTTAGGAGGAAGCGCAAGCGTCTGAAGTATTACGTCATCATCCTAATAGGGAACCCTCACAGCCACAACCCCAGCAGCAGGTTAACACACGACACCGTGGAGAGGGTCAGGTACAGGTGAGCGTTAATCATGCCAAATGGGCCGGTGTGCCCTTCTTTAAAGCTCCATTGTATGAAATGTTGTGGAAAAAAACGCATCATTATCTTTCAGGATATTGCAACATTTCAACACCACCCCTGAGGACTACTCTGTGATTTTCACTTCGGGCTGTACAGCCGCTCTCAAATTAGCAGCAGAGGGCTTCCCCTGGAGGCCGCAGACAGAGAGCGAGGCAGGCAGTCACTTCTGCTACCTTACCGACAACCATACATCTGTTGTTGGCATAAGAGGACTAACATCTGACTGGGGAGTAGTTATCCTTCCGGTCTACCCCCAGGAAGTGGAAAATAGCGCAAAAGATAAGGCTCAGGGTGAAAATGCGGTTTGCCAGACACCACATCTCTTCTGCTACCCAGCACAGAGCAACTTTTCAGGAAGGAAGTATCCCCTTAGCCATGTAAAAGGCATCCAGGCACGACGTCTTTACCCAGCATGTGACCATCAAGGCCAATGGTTTGTGCTGCTGGATGCAGCCTCGCTTGTCAGCTGTTCCCCACTAAACCTCCAAGACTTCCCCGCTGATTTTATTCCCATCTCCTTCTACAAGATATTTGGCTTCCCCACAGGTTTGGGGGCCCTTCTTGTCCGCAACCATGCAGCAGGCATACTAAAAAAGACTTACTTTGGGGGAGGTACGGCAGCAGCTTACCTTTCTGGGGAAGATTTTTATGTGCAAGCTTCAAATGTTTCTGACAGGTAAAACAGCCTCTGAAAACTCTGCATTACTGTTTTTGTGACTTTAAAATAATGCTTGTTTTCTCTCGGATAAGATTTGAAGACGGCACTGTCTCATTCTTGGACATTGTTGCTCTCAACCATAGCTTTGAAACTCTTTACAGGATCACGGGTAGGTAAGATAACATAATAAAGATGAGACAGGTTGACAACAATACTTTCATCTTTTTCTTTCTTTTAGGGTGCATGCTAAACATAGAGCAGCACACTTTCGGCTTGGCACGCTACACTTACATGCTTCTGTCAAGTCTTTGCCATGGCAACAGGCGACCAGTGGCCCGGATGTACACGCAAGGTCACTTTGAGAGTCCAAGCACACAGGGTGCAATTCTAAACTTCAACCTTATGGACTCTCATGGAGAAATAATTGGGTATTCTCAGGTGCATACAATAAATTATTTCTGCCTAATCAAATTAATGACCTAATGTATGCATTGACAGTGGTTAAGAGTAGCATCATTTTCCATTACAGGTGGATAGAATGGCAAGTTTGTACAACATCCATGTGCGCACAGGTTGCTTCTGCAACACCGGAGCTTGTCAGAGCTTCCTGGGTATTACAAATCAGCAGATGAGGAGAAACTTACAGGTAAGCAATCAAGGGAAATGCAATACAGTAGATCTGTTTTCACAGAGGTTACTTTTCAGGACCAGTGAAGGACAAAAAATCAAACAGGCAATTGATACGCCCAGAAAAATGTCTATTTATAACACACTCCCTATCCAAACCTTCTTGCTAGCTTGAAGTTGACATTCTTCTCTGATTTCGGATCAACTTTGCAGAAAAAAGTGATTGTTGTAATTATTAGATCAGATTCAGCTCCAAAACCCTCCCCTTCTCTCTTCAATATGCCTCACACACTAAACACAAATTACAGAATATATAGGTATTCAACACTAATGAATGATGATGTTTGATGATTGACAAACACATGGAATCTGAATCACGGTGTAGATCGTGGCTCCTCGGTTAGAGCAAGTCCCCGGTTAATGTTAAAAATTCACACAAATTTTGCCTTGATTTGCATACAACACGGCGTGCGTCTTAATCTACTTTTTTCACGAAAAGGCTGTTAGCTTGCTACAACACAGAAACAGGAACCGTAAGTCAGCTCTGTCGCCCATCTTTGATGTCATCAGCAGTTGACTGTAGTTCTTGGCTAGCTAACAAAACCACACCACACATCTCAAAAATGTTAACACGCGTTTTTATAGTTTTGTGTAATTATAGTTTTACATACATAAGGAAATTCCAAATGCAAATACATGAAAAGAATAAATGAACATTTAAGGTTACTTTTACCTTCACTGAAGACATCATTCTTGCCAAAGACACGATGTGGTAGCATGTGTGTCTTTGGCAAGAATCACGTCTTCAGTGAAGGTAATTGTTAATTTATTCCTTTCATTCCTCATTAGTATGCATTTAAAATAGTTCTCTCCATGTGAAACTACTGTATAATTGTAAAATTATAAAAACTTTTTTTTTTTGGAGCATTTTTGGCTTCTTGGAACAAATTAATAGAATTTACATTATTTTTATGGAAAAAAAAATGACCTGTATTAAGACGTATTTAAGAATTATTACCGACTTAGGGTGAATGAGATGTGTCTTCTGCGGAAAAAAACAGCCTAATTTCGGAGAAAAAAAATGTAAACAAAAGTTTGTGAATTTGCGACGCCGTGAATGCTGATTCACTCCACTGTACTTCAAACTATGCCCCTTGAATAAAAAAGTTGTCGTTTTTCATTCCAAGGCTGGACATGTCTGCGGAGACACTATTGACTTGGTGGATGGGCAGCCAACCGGATCTGTTCGCGTGTCCTTTGGCTACATGTCAACATTTGACGACTGTCAAAAGTTCCTGAACTTTGTTGCTGAGTGCTTTGTGGAGAAACCAGTGACAGTGGACCAGGCAAGACTAGAGAGGCTCAAAGCAGCTGGAGCATCAAATGAAAGGACGACAGTCAATATCTCTGAAGTAGTACACAATGTCCAACAAAACAAGCAAATTACAGAATCCTCAAAATGTGGATTTGAATCTATACGTCCAGAAAGCCAAGAGGGAGCGTATACATTGGCCAACATTTACATTTATCCCATCAAATCATGTGGCGCATTTGAGGTTTGAGCATCCCTTTCTGTTATTATATCATCCATGACTATACTGACAGTATGCCATTTCTTTTCGTCTTGTTTTCAAGGTCCACAACTGGCCAGTAGGACCTCAGGGTTTACTCTATGACAGATGCTGGATGGTGGTAAATGGAAATGGTGTGTGCCTGAATCAGAAAAGAGAACTACGCTTATGCCTAATTCGCCCGATAGTCTGCCTGTCATCAAACGAGTTGCTCATGCAGGCATCAGGTCAGTAAATCACCAGGTCTCTGAACGTGACAAGAACAAAAAGAGTGATTTTTCTTTTCCCATTGTCCTGCAGGGATGGATACCATTTCAGTTCCACTGGAAATCAGAACTGGCACGGACGCAAGCTATCCAGTCTGTCAAAGTAAAGTTTGTGGTGATAGGTGAGCTGTGGACGGGAAACATTTTTTACAATATTTGTACTTGCAGCTAGTAGCGATACATTCTCTTTTTCCAGCACTCAAGACAGTACTTGGCAAGACAGTACTTTTGCAATGCAAATTATATTTTAGCCCTCATAATGTTGAAGGAAATTTAGACTCTTTCCCAGTTTTATTATTGGGAAAGGAAATAATGACTGTAAGCTTATTTTAAATGATTTTGTTGAGTCAGAATTAAAAAAAAAAAACATATTCAGCCAGAGACTTTTGGTTTAAATGTCGCACAAAGTAGTAATGATATCAAAGTCAATAGATTTCCTCTGAGGGCTGCTAAACACAATCCTCCTCCTTCCCCTAGAGTGGAAACTGTGGACTGCGGTGATGAAGCTGCATCGTGGCTTTCAAACTTTCTCGAACAACCATGCCGCCTGATAAGACAAAGTCCTGATTTTACTCGAAGCGTGAAAAAGAAGTCTCATAGAGGTAATCCTGTTGGAATCCTGTTGGAATTATTCTCCGTAGTAGATCACTCTCAAACATACTGTACACTACCATACTACATCACAGAGTTACATTATAAATGTACATGTAAAATAACCGGGGCAAAATTTGTGTAAAAATATTCCTTGAAATCATCATAAAAACTGGGTTGTTTGAGACCTGAGGGTTGACTGTAAAATACCAGCCAAAGCTCTACAGCTGCAGCTAAAAGAGGGAAACCAAAACAAGGGGCAAGAAATGTTGTCACTCCCACCCATTTGACATGTTATTGACAACTGGTAAAATCTACTTACTTTATCTGCACGGTACAACCTGAATTTAAAACTGAAACCAGATTGTCAGGTCTAACTAAAAATATTCCCTGCTTCTCGCGCACCCCGCCCCTCACAGTTCACCCCGCCCTACTATTTGAGAACCACTGTCTTACACTATCGCATGTAACAAACTACAGTACATGACGACTACAAACCTAACTACATGGAATTGAGTGACCAAACAAATCACCCTATGCGTTGGTGATTCATGCTGTATGCACACAAAGTCACATTTTCCAGAGCATTAGAATGCCTCAGTTTGTCAATATAGTGAAACAGATGTACAATAAAATATGCATATTATCTTTATAATCATCGCTCACTGACATGCCGCCAAGGAAACTTTATGAATGGTTTTCTTTAATCGCGTGTTGTAATACTCACGCATGCGTACTTACCGCTGGATGAAACGAAACCTGTAAGTCAGTAAGTTCATGTTTTGTTGTTAATTTTGTTCTGATATAACCTCAAAATACGTATATAGCTGTGATTGCCTTCGACTGCAAAATAACTCGACATGGGCCCAAAGAAAGTTACGAGTGCCAGCAATTTGATAAAACACTATTGAATTCAGTAAATAACTTGTAGCAAAGTACTACAGTAGTGACTTCTCGCTTCCTTCCTTTCTGCTCATCACTGTCTTTGCCAACAAAACAGTCTTCTACAAAGGTAAAAATGATATTAAATGTTCATTTGTTCAATTCATTACCAATTTATAATCATTTTTTGCACTGTTTTCTATCATCATTCTCTGTAAGACATATTTTTTGTTCATGTTTTTGAGTGTCTGGACTGTTTAATTGGATTTTCATTATTTCTAGTGGGGATAAATTGCTTTGGTTTTCGCCTGATATTTTGAAACAACCTAACCTAACCTAACATGCATGTTTTTGGAATACCCGTGACCCTAATGAGGATAAGCGGTACAGAAAATGAATGAATGATTTTTTTAAACAAATTAATGAAAACTGAGGTACCGCTGGTGCTCTCTTCTATTGAGTAAACTGCATTTTCCACAAAAGAACATTTAGTCCAAATTGTTCCAAAATTAATTGAAAGTATACTGGGTGAACGATATTGACAAGTGTGCTAATAGTGCACTTTGTATGCAATAATTACTCCACTTTGTGGAGCGGAACTTGAATTTTCAGACACATTGAGAATGCAGACGGTTTGCAGCTGCTGAAATTGATGGGTAATATAAAGTATTTCCCTTCCAGCCATCACCTCCCCGCCGCTCTCACTGGTGAATGAAGCTCAGTATCTCATGATCAATCGTGCCAGCGTGGAGCTCATTCGCAAAGTAATGAGCAGCAGGTTTGAACACATATGACCTGTTATTCAGAAATACTCAATATGCAATGAAAGCTACCGGGATGTATCAATGCCTCTACATTTACATAACATTGGAGTGCAATAAAATAACATGCAATTTCCACCATTTCTTTTCTTAGGGAAGACAATTCCGAGCTTGACACTCTAAACATCATCAGTCGGTTCCGAGCCAATTTTGTCATTGCAGGAGTTGAACCATTCGAGGAGGACAATTGGTCACACTTGATTATTGGCAACATTCCATTCATGGTGAGCTGACTCTCTGCGATAACCCGATGAAGTCTCTTCATGTGTCAGAAGTGGATTCTTGTGTTGCATGTGCCATAACGGTCTTCCTGTGTGAATTTGAAAGGTCAAAGGTCAATGTGTACGTTGCCAAATGGTTGGAATAGACCAGAACACTGGGAGCAGAACAAAAGAGCCCCTTATGTCTCTTTCTACTCACCGCAGGGGGAAGGTTAGTAAAGAAACAAAAAAATGTGCACTTCCATCCTTTTTGTGGACAAATAAATCATTTGATTCTACGTACAAGATGGGATTACAAATTGTGTAAGGTTATACTGTAGATGTTATTAAATCAATCATGCTGTTTGTTACTGACGCTATTTCTAGGTGACATTTGGCGTGTATCTGACCCATCAACTGCCCGAAGGATCCACTGCAGCCGGTGTCCTCTGTACTGGAGCCCAATGCTTTGTGGAGTGCACTGCTAACACTCGAGACTTGCCCAAGACATCAGGCGGATTTCTGCCATGATTGCAGATACTCGTCAAGTGTGCACAGGGGTTTCTTTATTTGTTGGGTTTTAGGTGTCCACATCCATTATCATTGGGATGCCGGTTGCTGCACTTATTAAAGCAAACCAGCCAAAATACCTGAAAGCACTTTTAATGTCAGCACAATGAGTGTGTTTTAAGTGAGTTGTACCCCGCCTCCCGCCCAAAGCCAGCTGGGATAGGCTCCAGCATACCTGCGACCCTATTGAGGATAAGCGGTATAGAAAATGGATGGATGGATTTATTTTCTAGTGGGCTGAAATGAAGCAGGACCAAAGTTTTTATTACGTGTCATGAATGTGTTCTTCCCGCCAGAGGCAAAACATGTCAAGCCTGATGCAATCCTCAATGAGGAAGAAAAGTACCAGAGTTCTCTCGGTACACTTATTGCTGAAAATAATTGCTTGTTGTGAGAAGGGTTTCAATAGTTGCAGCCCAGTATCAGGTCAGCCAACATAAATCATATTTTTAAGGATGTCTGTCCTAAATAACTAACTGGATGTGCTGTGTTTGTCTCAAGAACGGACTGCTTTCTTTTTTTTAATCAGCCACTTGTGTACAACTTGTCTGTACTGTATCTCTGCACCACAGCACCGTGCCACTGCATGGACAAAAAGGTTAGCAAATTGTACCTTAAACATACACGACGCGGTTATGACATTTCCCAGTGCAGGAAAGCTGCGTTCATGACTGGCGCCTTGAATTACAACACCTGCAAGAACGCCCATTAAACTGGGGTGGGCGATACTGGCCATTTGGGTATCCGTCTGATACCAAGTACATACTTGGACATTTTTGCCTACATCGATATTATGTATTCGGACGTTTTCAATATAGTTCTTAAATTTGTGATTTCTTTTGCGTTTAATTCATTGATAATAGAAAACATTTTTTTTGTCCTTTAGTGTAATCTAACGCTAACATAAAAAACAATGTCAGCACAAGTATTTCCTTTTTTTATATATTGTTTTAGGAAGCAGATCTGTGACCGTTAATTTTATGGTAATCTTTTGTCTATATGCTGTTTATAGCTATGTATTGTTGTACGCTCTTATTGCGTTTTATTGTACTGTCGTTGTTTCTCTCACCTGCCAGGGACTCCAAATGTAAAGTAGCTTTTGTAGCTAATTCTGTCATATTTACACGCAAGATTTCTTGAAATATGCATTGTCCCTTTTTTTTTTACATAAAAAATTCACATCCAAATTGTTTCAGTAAAAGTAAAACTATACAAAACATCTGCGGGCTCGCATGGAAAACTTTTGTCTTTGTGTACAACACATAACAGTACATAAACGGAACACTAACACGATATAAAATTAGATTTTATGACAGAATTAAATAAATGAAATTAAACGGTTAGCAATAACGATTTTATCATGCCAGTATCGATCCAATGACTCCTCGTGAGTATCGATATCGATAGCAATCGCCCGTTCTGCACTTTGGACGTAGTTGGGGAGAAAGTTTAACAGCCGCTTTCCAAAATGAGGAAAAGGAATGACGAAAAGGATGCGTCATCCTCCGCCCAGACAACCGCTAAACATCGGAAGAAGGCAGAGAAGGAGTGAGTTAGCACGTTAGCTTATGTAATGTCACGTTATTAATGTTACAAACGGTCGTTCAGGCCTGTTCAAATGGTCAAAACTAACTATACATTTTACTGGGCGGTGGTAGATGTTAGCAAACACGCAAGACATTAATTCGTTTATTAATTGAGGTTGGAAATTGTTACTCGTTTCTTGAAACAAAAAAGTAAAAGGCGGAATAGAAAAACGACTGACTTCCTTTTTGCCCTGTGACGTCACAAACTGGGACGTAACGTTCCAAGCAGTTGCGGGCGATACTGCACATTTTGGTGTCGACCCGATAGAACGCAAATGTTGATATCGATGCTTAAAAACGTTTTAAAGCGCATTGAATAAGTTTATCTTTGTCCTAAAATAGTGGCAAAGTAAATACTTGAATCAACAAACGTATTTATGACCAATTTAGCAATATAGGTCGATACTTCATTGATCCTGAGAGAAATTCAAACAATATATAAGAACAATATAAGCAAATGTAATTGCATCTACAATAATTGATCCCTTATTCCATGTCATTATTTACAATTGTTTGAGCAAAACAAAGTTGGTAGTGGAAAAAAAGGAATCCAGTGACTTGTTGCCTGTAGCGAGTTTTTGTTTATACACAGTATAACAATGTATTAATATAATTATACCAACAAATGAACACACCAAGAAAACACATTTGTGGAAATAAACAGAAGATAACGGAGAGTATTGAGCCAATACTGATACTCTGTCTTGGGTAAGACTGTGTAGAGATGGCTGGAGTAGAATGACAAGTTTAGAGCCAGGTGTGAGATATCGATGAAAAAGCATTACGATACAGCTGTGGAAGTATGTGCTAAGTCTGGACAAGCGACTGGGCTTTTGGGAGGCTAGTGGAATAATGACCTCCAATATGTTCCCATGGAGAGGTGTGAAGAAATCAGGCTTTCCACTCAAAAAGCTCTTCTGTCTTATTAAAATCTTAATGGAAGGGGGAGGAATGTATTGTCCATTAAGCGGAAAAAGTCTGAAGAGCACACTTCTTTGTGACGTTGCCTCTAGCAAGGTCAGACATACTCATATTCCAGTCTGACATCTTGATCACATCGTTCAGCTCTTATCACCCTCATATTAGTACACCCAGGGAGTCTGGGCGCAACTTTTATAAGCACAGTGAGAACATCAAAACTCCTCAGAGATAAAAGACTACAGTTGTATGATCCTATTGCGATGTGTCATGCGTGTACCCTGTGAAGAGAAAAGCGGCGCCTTGAGAAATGCGGGGATTTCAGTGGTTTCTCTGTTTTCCTTTGCTTAGGCACCGCTGGATGAAAAGGGGATTATTGTCCCTGTTTGTCATCCTCGTTTTGGTGCCTTTCACACTGATAGTGGCATGGGAATTGTTCCAGCACTTTGTTTACACACACAGAAGTAAGTGAATTCACTGTGTAGATGTAGATGTACCATAATAGCGTGATTTGTTCACAAAAAAGCCATACTTACTTCCTGCGTGCAGTCAGGGTTCCGTTTTTTACTGACCTCGGCCAACCCGCGGATTTCTCTCTAAATCACACCATCAACATGTACTTAACATCAGAGGAAGGAATCTCTCTCGGTGTGTGGTGAGTCTTATAACTATTACCTACCCTAAATGTAAACTGAATGATCGAGTTCTTCATTTGATATTGTTTGTACTTGTTCAAAGGCACACGGTGCCCGCAAATCAATGGAGGCAGGCACAAGGGAAAGGCCTGGCATGGTACGAAAGCACAATACGTGATGGGAGTCCAATTTTCATATATCTTCACGGGAACACAGGCACTAGGTGGGTGACGTGATGACTTGTTTGCGATAGATGACACACAGGACAATAGAGAAATTCCCCAATTAAAAGCTAATATGATTCCTTACAAACTATTTAATCAGGGGAGCTTCTCATCGGGCAGGGACTGCAAAGGTGAGTGATCACCCACACAAGCCTATTTATCCTTTAGCAATGATGTTAAAGCCAAATAAGTATGATCTGTCAACAGGTATTGAGTGCACTTGATTACCATGTGATAGTGCCTGACTACAGAGGTTGGTGCTGACAAAGATTTATACCTCCCTGTTTTTGTGCATCCTCAATGATTGCAGAGCTCATTATGCTCACATTGATTCATTTACCCACTACATATAAATGACATTTGAGGCAGCCATTCAACTTGTGTGACGCTTTTCTTTTGCGTGACAGCCATCTACTGGTGGCAACTGAGAGCTTACATCGCCGTTGAGTCACAGATGTTGTTGGTTTACAGGATTTGGGGACTCCAGTGGCGAACCAACCGAAGTTGGACTTACTACAGATACCGTTCACATTTACAACTGGGTGAAAGAACGCAGTGGAAGCAGCCCGGTCGTCCTCTGGGGACATTCTCTTGGCACCGGGTTAGAGTTAGACTTGCAGCTTTCACAGTTACAATGGCTTCATGTCTACACTCATGTGTGATAATATTGTAAGTAGATGTTCAATTTTAAAGGGAGTTGCTCATCTGCTTGTAGATTTTGTAGATATTTTTTTAGAGGATAGGATTTTAAAAGGTGGTAAAGGTCAAATAGAGGGATAGTATGGGAGGAAGAGTTTGTATGGAACTGAGATTTCCCCCTGCTTCACATTAATGTTGCTACTTGTGGGTGTTTGCAGAGTGGCCACTAACACTGCTGTCAAACTGCTGGAGCAAGGTGGGTTTAACGACACAGACAAGTACACAAACAACTGCAACCTAATCTCACTATGTTTGAATCAACAGGTATTGTTTTGGATGGCATTATTCTAGAAGGCACCTTTAATTTGGCTGAAAAAAAAACAACAGGTCATATATTTTCTTGGGTAGGCTTCATCATTTCATTTGTTTACTTTAAACACTGTAAAACACAACATAATATTGATCTTTTTTTTATTCATGTTTTTTTAGTATTACTGGAAATTTCCTGGCATGGGATATTTTCTTCCGGAACCATGGGCTGAAAATACAATTGTCTTTCCCACTGAGGAAAAGTAAGTCGCAAATATAATGCAGTGGAACTTCCCTAGATTAACACAATCGTGGTTGACTTTCAAAAGTTTCAAAACAGATTTTTCCATGGAAAGTACAGTAGATCCAATTCATGATTTAGCATTCATTGCCTTGCAAATTTGAAAAATTCCATCAGAAAATAATTTTTTTCAGCAGAAAACACATCTCTTTCAGCCACTAAAATGATGCGTAAAATAAACAATAACCAGTTACCAAACAACGTCATATAATTTTTCTCAACAAGAGAAAAGAAATATGACCTCAGTGACAAACTAAACTTAAAACACATATATGCAAGAACAGCGCTAAAAAACTTTTGTACTACGGCATGTGGAATCCAACTATGGAACGGATTGAGTAAGGGATTAAAAAAATGCTCTAAAATCAGTGATTTCAAGAAACAGTAGAAAGCAGTTGATGTTTACAAAATACAAGTAAAAAGAGTCCTGAACTTCTGTGTACATCCAATGTTATATCTATTCACTACTACACCTAATAACTCTCATTCCTTGGAGAGTATATTGTTTGTACTCACCCATGATCCATCTATCTTCTTCCCTTGTCTGTTTTACTGTCAATGCTATGTCTAATTACTATCACCTTATCACTAACTCTTCATTCACTTGTGAGCACATTGTCTGTACTCACCCACAATCCAATTTATTATTCAATTTAATATTATTTATTATGATTATCATTCATTATGATTGGCAGGACCAGGACATTGACTACTATTTTAACACACTGTCACATTACCTTACTTATGCATTTTAAACTTACTAAATGCAGGAAGTGCACAATTGCATTGCATTGAAAAAAAGAAACGTACTCCATAAAACTTCTACACCTTGAGTCTGATCCATCTGTTCGTGGAACATATTACAGTATCATTCATTAGTGGTGAGCACGAGCTGTGTGTCAAAACTTATATGGGCAAATCAATTACTTTTTGCCATATGTTGGTGGCCATAGAACGTGAAGTGGGGATCTACTGTATTTATTTTTATATTTATTTCATTGTACTGCTTAAACTGTACCAAGCTTTACTTTGTTATGTTGCAAAAAAAAATCATGTTTTGTGGTCATTACACTTTTCCGCTTCTGGTTGTTACTGGTCCTCTGGTGGTGGCAGCAGAAAATAAAGAAAACGCAAAAGCACAATTCGTTATCCTTTAAATGCTCACTAAAATGAGATCTTGCAACTGTTGCCGGTATCTGGCTTCCATGATGGTTTGAACTTTAAATGTTTTTGGACTGATTTGGAGGTGTGTGACATAATAATTAGATTATACTAATATTTCATGGCTTTGTGTGTTTGTGTTTTATTCTGCAGTTTAAGAAGAATGAGAAGCCCGCTTCTTTTCCTTCATGCAGAGGATGATTACATTACTCCCATTGAGAGTGCTCAGAAAGTATACACGACTCAAAATGCTAATTACCAACAAATAAGAAACTGTTGTAATTCTGATTATATTTTCCCTCCAGCTGTACAAGATAGCAGTAAGTACCCAGAATGCAGAGCGGGTCAAGTTTGTTCATTTTGAAGGTTCTCTTGGGTACCTGCACAATGGATTATACAAAGACCCCCGTCTGCCTGACATCATAAGGTGAAATTTTTTTTTTTATGATGGTCATTTACAAACATGTTAAATGGAAGTGGGTTGACTTTGCCTAATTTCTCCTCCACAGAAAGTTCATGTTGTCTTTGTAAAGTGGGATGTACGAGTCCAGCAAATATAAAGTACAGCATGTGTACACACAGTATGTGTGAGAATGAAGTACAGTTGTTCCTCGTTTATCAATGTTAAATGGTTCCAGACCTGACCGTGATAAGTGAATAGTAGTAATAGTAGTAATTGGAATTGGAATTACTCAATAGTAGTAATCGGAATATTTTCGTAGTTACGGCATGGAAAACCTGTTTATAATTTTGTAAATATGATTATTAGAGCCTTGTAGACATGAAAAAACACCCGTATAGTCACCCTTACACTGCTTTTTTTCTTTGTTTAAAACACATTATCCAATGTAATGCACAGGCTAAGGGATAACTGCAAATACGTAACAGACGGATGCTGCTAACATAGCAAGCTACCGAGCTAACTAGTTAGCTTCTCCAATTTATTATAAATGTAAGAATATAAATGTAATCTAAATGTAAGAAAGTGTTTCAAACACAGTGGGGAAGAATGATAAAATTAGAGGCCAAAACCTTACCATTTTCACACAAATGGGAGGAGTGGGAGTCCAACATTCCATGGCTGACTACATGCAGCGTGAATGTAACGTTATTGACGCCCGGGGGCCAGAACACTACATAAACTTTCAATATTTTTTTACTTATAATACATAGTCAGCCACAAAACAGTAGTAATTAGTTAATTTTCAAAAAACAGTGATACTGTGAAAGCAGGATTCAAACCACGATGTAATGAGGGACAACTGTACTGTAAATTGCTTTCTTTGTCTTGAAAGATTTTATAATGTTTATGCATTTCCATGTCATGATGGTTGTGAATGCATTATTGAAAAAATCATTTGTGGACAATTATTCCACATATTAGGGAAATATAATGACGCTACCGGAAATGTGTTTTATAGGTCACTGATACAAAGTGACAGTGTCTGAAAAAAGTGTAGAATTAAGTTTTTAAAATGCATAATGCACATAATACTTGATTAACTGATAATTTAGAATTCCGGCGTTTGTGTGGAATTAGTTGCTGATTAATCATGTATTAAGGCAACATATGTAAACATGTCGTGCTTTTTTCAGTTTATATGTCTATCCATGCTGCACAGTGGCCTCACAGTCAGGAGGTTCAGGGTTCAAACCTCTGTTGGGCATCTCTGTGTGGAGTTTGCATGTTTGTGGGTTTTCTCCGGGTACTTTGGTTTCCTCTCACATTCCAAAAACATGCATGTTACGTTAATTGGCGACTCTAAATTGTCCATAGGTATGAATGTGAGTGTGAATGATTGTTTGTCTATATGTGCCTGCGATTGACTGGCGACCAGGGTTTACCCTGCCTCTTGCCCAAAGTCATCTGGGATAATCTCCAGCATACCTGTAACTCTAATGAGGATATGCGGGATAGAAAACAAATGAATGAATGTCTATCCATTTTCTACAGGGCTTATTCTTAGTGAAAAGCCACACATGCACAGGAAGAACATGCAAACTCTACATAGAGATGTTCCAATTCAAACCTGGACCATCGTGTGGAGCACAGCTTTTTCAAGCTCAAGTTGAAAATTCAAATATGTTTAATGCACAGGGTATATTCTCATATTAGATATTTATTGTCACTGATTCAACCCCTGTGTTTTGGTCTTCATTTGCTTTTATTAAATGTTTTCTTTTCACTTACTTAACAACTGTATTGTTTCTTTATTCAATTGTGTGTGCATTACGAAGGCTACTTTTTTTTACAATAGCAGTATAGTGTGTTCCTTCGTATCCTGTTTCCCAGTGATGGCAAAGGATGTCTCCATCCGTATTGACTTTATTTGCTTACACATTGAAAGTGAAAAACTGGTGGCTGCAGCACATATTTTATATGCCCTTTGATATGCAAATTTCAATGCATGAAATAGTAAATCATTATTTAGATTGGTGTGGACTGTAAATAGAGTTACATTTCATCGTTTCATTTGTGACAAGTTTGTTGTACCAGATTTTGAAATTGCGGCTCTCCGGTTTTGGCAGTCGGATGACGTGGCTGAAGGCTGCGGTCGTTACGCCAACAGCGTTTCGTCATTCATCGGCCTCTTCACTATTTTGCATCCTGATTGGATAAACCGAGCCACGTGATCATTCTCAGCCAATTGGGTTGTACCTGGTGAGCGCTCGTGAAACACTTACGCCATATGCGTACGAGAGCATCCCGAAAAATTTCCTCTGTCATACAACCAGGAAGAAGGTGGGATAGCCCTGCGAAGCTAACATCCCCGATCTTTCGGCACACTTTCTCTGAAAAGAATGGGATCATCCAGGTGGAGGGTGGTAGCTGTGGCGTTCCTCGTTCTCTTGGGCTCCTTATTACCTGTCGAAGCAGATGAGCACGAACACACAGTAAGACTGCCTTTCAAAGGCCGAATGTTGAAAATAATGGACGTTTGTGCTCTGTGAAACATGCTAACGTTTCCCTTTGCTGCGACGGCAGGCTGCAGTCGAAGCGTAGACACGAGTGGCACTCGTCGCGTCATTTATTGTGAAGAAGTGGGGCTAGAAACTCTACACACAACCTGATGTTATCTAGTTAGATAGCTAACACTAGTTAGCATCAGCACTAGTGGGCCTTAAGGTGCTATGGCCAAACGTTTGCCTGCTAGCTTGTTAGCTTCCTCGGACCTCAAGCGCTTTCAAGCACCCTAGAGCGGAAGTCAGTCTCAAGTTCGACTCCTCACATAAGCGTTAGTAGGTTTGCTAATGTGAACAGAAACCTTAATGGAGGCTGTCGCAAAATTAAGGAGTTAAGAGGCAGTCCCTACAAGACCAACAAGTGACGGTTGTCTTCATACGTAATGTAAACACTAGTTTTACATCAGGCCTCCTAGTTACTCTCTTGTTGTAATAATGCCTCAAACTAAAAGTCTACTTTCCGTATAGAAAAGAATAGTGGTGTTAAAAATTTAAAGAATTGATAAATAGAATATAGATTATGCCTGACACTCACATTAAGGCTGTTCTTTTTCTTACAGTACACAGATAAGGAAGAGGTAGTATTATGGATGAACACAGTGGGGCCTTACCACAACCGACAGGAGACATACAAGTATTTCTCTTTGCCCTTCTGTGTGGGCTCAAAGAAGACCATCAGTCATTACCATGAAACACTTGGAGAAGCTCTCCAGGGTGTGGAGCTGGAATTTAGCGGCCTTAACATCAAGTTCAAAGGTATTACACAGCTGTAATGGCATTTAACTTGGAATGTATGACTTGATGGATTGATGTGTGCTCTTAACCCACGCCCTCAGGTTGCTAAAAGTCAGGATTGGTGAGGGTATTCTCAACTATCTGAAATGTACCAAGGACTTTTAAGAAGACGACAAAGAATGCAATCAGAGCATATGTACGATTGGCATATTAGTAGTTACAGTTGTAGGCGGTTGATGTTACATGGAAGATGTACAAAAAAAAAAAAGTAGGACACTGCCTCTCAAATAGAGGATTGGGCCTTGCTGGGGGTTGGCTGCAGTGAGACGTCATGAGGGGCACGAGAGGCTGGGGACACTTTACTACATACTATTTATACTACACAACATTTCTTCAAGGTTGGCAGGTCTACTAGTTTATGCTTGAAGTTTATTAGTTTTTAGTTTATTTATGCTTGAACCATGCTTGTGCCATCAAATCATATAATGATTTGTACAGCTACGTAAATAAATACTACAGGTTACCAATAACATTTCATATCGAGGGATTGCGGAAAAATATCTTATCCCTTGAGGCGGGCATCGGAGAAAATAATTGAGAACCACTGGTCTATGCTGATCTGAAGTGACGAGAGAAAAAATACCACAGTAACTGTGTCATTTTGGTTCTGACCTTCACAACTTATTCACCACAGTTTGTATCATTGTGCCCTTTGATTTTGGAAGGAAAATGATTATTATTATTGTATTTATTATATATAAAAGTGAAGGCTGGATTTAGAGGCTACTATTTTCTATGTCATCTTCATAACTATGGAAGTAAATACTGTATATTGCCAAAACAAATAAACCAGAGGGGCATAACAAAATAAAATATCACTGTAAACTTGTAACATTGGTTGTCACCTTCGCAACTTATTCACCACAGTTTTTATCAGTATGACATATTATTTTGACATATTATTTTTGAAGGAAAGTCGTCATTTTGATTTAAAATAACCAATGAAAGGTTGGAATTAGGGACTACTATTTTCTATGTTATCTTCATAACTATGGAACTTACCAAATGCATTGCCAAGGAAAGAAACCAGACAAACCATGACAAAAGCTGTTGATAACATGTGAGGTTTTGTGATTTTTATTTTGGAAAAAGTGCAGACAATGTGACTAGGTAAAGTGAAAAGAACAAGAGTACAGTTACAGCAGGGTTCCCAAACTTTTTACAGTGGCGTACCCATTCGGACATTTGATGTGAAGCAATCTCCACCCCACTCCTGCACTGCGCACTTAAAAATACAAAAACCCTAAACTTGAAATTTTGAACATAATTAATTGGTTACTTCTATAGTAATTTTAGGTTTAAAATTTTGTAAATTAATTGAAATAATTAATAAAAAGTAAAATAATTTTGAAAAGGGAAATGTATTTAGTATTTGAAGTATAAAAATACATACATCGGTAAAGCCAAATTTTCGGGGAAATCGTCACCCAGTGACAGGTTGTCACCGCTGCACCGTTAACGGATTGGAACACCAATATAAATGAAATCTGTTAATGCAAAATAATCAAAAAAACTACTTCATATGATGCGCACAAAGCAATGAACAACATTGTATGCTGTCTCCATTCTGCGTTCTGCTCTCTCCTTGTGCTGTGAGGCGTTCAAGTGCACTTGTAAAAAAGTGTTAGATGCAAATTGTTTTTAATTTTGATTCACTTACCCTCTATTAAAATTGACCTGCCCATGAGGGGTACTCGTACACAACTTTGGGAACCTAGGGTATACAGCATAGTTTTATCTATTTTTTCAACCTAATATTTTCGGATTCAAAGATATTAGCTACATATGAGGAAATATAGGTAGATGGATGGGATGGCAAAGGTGTGGACTTCAGTCACGCAACTTGGAGTCCAGTAACAATTTGTTGACTTTGAGCTCGACTGGCTTTTGACGTCAATTACTCGGGACTTGACTCCGACCTTAGTCTGATGACTTGAAAATACTTACGATTTTCAGCGAATGAGTCCCCATTTAAAGTATTCAACTAACGTTAGGCCTGTCACAATAATCAATAAATCAACGTCACTGTAAATAAAAACAAATATAACAATTTTTCCGACCTCAATACGTTGGCATGTGCATGTGTGTTATGTTTTTCTCCTTTCACTCTGCATCTGTCTCAACACTTGCACGCGTTGGTTCTAAAGCATAATGAATGATTGAAAAAAAAAAAAACGAGTGAGTGAACCCTACTGTCAGTCACTCAGTCTCTTTGTCCCAGTGGAGAGAGGCGGGGCACTAGCGGATGCACACGAGTGCTGCAACAGCACTCTGCGTTATTACACAACGCAGCAAGTGAGCATCGTGAAACAAGTGAACACAAATGGGTGATTCTTCTGAAAGAGGTACCAGCGACAGTACAGTTACTTTGAAAGACATGACACACAAACTACAGTGATTTGAAGCCATTGCCATGTGAAAACACTGTAAACATATTGAATACAAGGGAAAAGGTGTTGCATATTTTTGGTGCATGTTGTGTATGAAACATGATCTGACATCAATTTCAGTCTGTGACTTTTTTATGTCACAAACTGACGATGCTCAAAGACAAATACAAAACTGTGGAACTTCTGTTTCAGTTGCAATAATTCCCCAAGTGTAATAACCTCCTTTTGCACCAAACGCATTTTGCTGCATCCAAAATATGTACTTTGACCAAACTCAAGACAAAACGTTACCTTATTAAAACGTAAAAACGTATTCCACACACAATGTTGCTAAAAGTGAATTCAGTGTACAGTACTACCCAGAAAATTTTAATATTTTGAAAAGGTTGTTGTATTTCTGCAATTCAACTGAACTGAGCTTTAAAAAATTCAAATTTTCTGAGTTTGTGGTTTTTATAAGATGAATATCTTAATCAGCAAAGTCAAAGCAAGGAACAACAACTTTTACTTGTAATTCAGATTTTTTGGGTAGTACTGTATATGCACACGATCTGATGACTACATTAACACACAACGTGAACTTCAGAGCATATCCGGGTTATTTCTCAGTGTTTTTGTGTAATTAATTATGTTGTTTATTTAATTTACAGTAATTTCCGGTTTATTAGACGCACTTATGACACCCATAATATTTAGAGAGAAAAACAGATTGTGCATAGATAAGATGCACATGTCCACATCATTAAATTACATATTGTGGCACGCATGAGGACCAGGCAGCTCTTTGACAGGGTCCAGTCGTGAACTAAGAGATACCTTACGACGAGACCTTGTCGACCGATTGGAAATCACAGGTCATTACTTAACAATTTGACTCGGTGTCATCTCTCAAATAAGGCTAAAATCATCACAGCAACTTAACACTCAGGTAGCTAATAAATATACAAAACAAGTACCAATAGGAGTTTAACGAAACAAAAGCTATTTTAACTTCTACCCACAATGCATTGTGCCAAGCCGAGTAGTGCATTGGCCAATGGCTGCCAGGCGCTGGGCCACCAGAGGGCGATCCCATGAGCTCATGGGGAACTTTCTGCAACCTGTTGCTCTGTTTGGGGCAACACTGTGTCCTCTCTTTTATCAGATGGATTGGCATAAGACCTGCGTGTTACAATGGGGAAAAAAAAGTTGGGGCACCCATGATCATTTTTAAGATTTTTTTTTATAAATCATTAGTGGTTTGATCGTCAATTTTAGTTAAATATATCATATAGCAGACAAACAGTGATATTGGAAAAGTAAAAGGATGTTTATAAGATTTCCAGAAAGTGTGCAATAACTAAACAAAAATAGGTAGGTGCATGAATTTGGGCGCCCTTGTTTTATTGATTTGAATACTTTTCAGCACTAATTATTGGAACACAAAATTTCTTTGGTAAGCTCATTGACCTACATACACAGGTCATGCCAATCATGAGAAAGGGTATTTAAGGTGGCCAATTCCAAGTTGTTCTCCTCTTTGCATCTTCTCTGAAGTGCGGCAACATGGGAGCCTCAAAACAACTGTCAAATGACCTGAAAACAAAGATTGTTCAACATCATGGTTTGGGGGACAATGGGGCATACCACTATATGTGAAAACCAGTCACAATTACATTTTTTAGACACAAGACATGGGATTTACAGTACATGCCAAAAGTTTGTACACACGTTATTATTCAATACATTTTTTTTATTTTCATTACTATTTACATTATAGATTCTCTAAATTATAAATTAACACAGGTGCTGTTATGCACTTAAAAAAAACAATGTTATATTTTATGTATTTTTCTTGGATAGTGCTGTAAACCCATGGTGTTCTCTCATTGAGCTTCATGAAGTAGTCACCTGAAATGGTTTTCACTTCACATGTGTGCCTTGTCAGGGTTACCTGGTGGAATTTCTTGTCTTAATAATGGGGTTGGGAGCATCAGTTGTGTTTTGTGTGTCCAAACTTTTGTACTGTACTTGGGACTAACTAATAATACACTGACTTGCTCCCACCTCTGCTGATTGTCAAGAGCTTTCTGGAAATTACTGCCTCTCGAAGTGTGGATGTGTCTCCACTCAATTTTGTAATACCTTTCAATAATAATGCATTTTTTTCTCACCTGTAGATGAAGTCATGCAGACGACGTATTGTGAGATCGACCTGGACAAAGCTAAACGGGATGCTTTCGTGTATGCCATAAAGAATCATTACTGGTACCAAATGTACATTGATGACCTGCCCATCTGGGGTAAGTGATAATCTGTTTCCAGTCTGTCCAAAAGAATAATCAACCCATCTATGGCAGCAACTCATGTCCCAGACCATGTTATTGTAAGTGGCCACATTAGTCGACAAACATGGTCGCTTGCTTAGCTCATAACATTTTGAGAGCCAAAGATCTCATTTTCATGAAAAATTTTCTGTATATGTATACTTCCTCATTATCTGTAAGCAGCATGTCACAATGTAATTACTGTCTCGTTACCTGGCACTAAGCTATACACTTTGATTTACTCTTCAAAGCAGAAGGAGCTTCAAAATAAAATCATGCGAGTATTAACCTGATTCTAAACCCTGATTATTTGTTATCCCCTTGAGGATGACTTGCACATGTTCGAAAACGTTACGGTCATTGTAGTCAAGACATAAAACGGAATTCCCGTAGAAGTTCTTTAGATAAAAGTATAAAGTATTGTAATGAGGTGGAATGTTCATGATGCAGGATGACTGTGAACAAATTAGCCTTTTACTGGCGTCTAAAAAACAGCATGTCACCTGTACAAATAGCTGCACTCCACACTTGAATGTGGCAAAGCAAAAATTATGAAATCACAAGTATCAGAGAATGTTCAGTCGTTTAATTTTGCAGAAAAAAAGATCACAAACATGACACAAAACTAGTAATTTCTAAGATTTTTAGATCTAGATTTTAGACACTGCTGACCCTAATGAGGATAAGCAGCATAGAACATGGATGGAAGGATGGGCTGTGAACAACCAACATCTTTTGCAACCTTGCGTGACGATTTACCTTCTTTAAGAAGTTTGATAATCCTCTTCGTTGTTTCAATTGACATCTCTCGTGTTGGAGCCATAATTCATGTCAGTCCACCTGGTGCAACAACTCTCCAAGGTGTGATCACGCCTGTTTAACTGCGACTAATGAGCCGATCTAATCTGATGCAGATGTTGGAATGGAAATTTACAGGGTGATTCCATACTTTTTACCTCTACAGGGAGTGCAGAATTATTAGGCAAATGAGTATTTTAACCACATCATCCTCTTTATGCATGTTGTCTTACTCCAAGCTGTATAAGCTCAAAAGCCTACTACCAATTAAGCATATTAGATGATGTGCATCTCTGTAATAAAAAGGGGTGTGGTCTAATGACATCAACACCCAATATCAGGTGTGCATAATTATTAGGCAACTTCCTTTCCTTTGGCAAAATGGGTCAAAAGAAGGACTTGACAGGCTCTGAAAAGTCAAAAATAGTAAGATATCTTGCAGAGGGATGCAGCACTCTTAAATTTGCCAAGCTTTTGAAGCGCGATCATCGAACAATCAAGCGTTTCATTCAAAATAGACAACAGGGTCTCAAGAAGCGTGTGGAAGAACCAAGGCGCAAAATAACTGCCCATGAACTGCCCAAGATGCCACTTGCCACCTGTTTTGCCCTAATTCAGAGGTGCAACATCACTGGAGTGCCCAAAAGCACAAGGTGTGTAATACTCCGAGACATGGCCAAGGTAAGAAAGACTGAAAATCGACCACCACTGAACAAGACACACAAGTGGAACATCAAGACTGGGCCGAGAAATATCTGAAGACAGATTTTTCTAAGGTTTTATGGACTGATGAAATGAGAGTCAGTCTTGATGGGCCTGATGGATTGGCTCGTGGCTGGATCAGTAAAGGGCAGAGAGCTCCAGTCCGACTCAGGCGCCAGTGAGGTGGAGTACTGGTTTGAGCTGGTATCATCAAAGATGAGCTTGTGGGGCCTTTTTGGGTTGAGGATGGAGTCAAGCTCAACTCCCCGCCCTACTGCCAGTTTCTGGAAGACACCTTCTTCAAGCAGTGGTACAGAAAGAAGTGCATCCTTCAAGAAAAACTTGATTTTAATGCAGGACAGTGCTCCATCACACGCGTCCAAGTACTCCACAGCGTGGCTGGCAAGAAAGGGTCTAAAAGAAGAAAAACTAATGACATGGCCTCCTTGTTCACCTGATCTGAACCCCATGGAGATCCTGTGGTCCAGCATCAGTGGTGAGATTTACAAGGAGGGAAAAATGTACACCTCTCTGAACAGTTTTAGGAGTCTGTGTTTGCTGCTGCACGCAATGTTGATGGTGAACATATCAAAACACTGAGGGGATCCATGGATGGCAGGCTTTTGAGTGTCCTTGCAAAGAAAGGTGGCTATATTGGTCACTGATTTGTTTTTGTTTTTGAATGTCAGAAATGTGTATTTGTGAATGTTGAGATGTTATATTGGTTTCACTGGTGAAAATAAATAATTAAAATGGGTATATATTTGTTTTTTGTTAAGTTGCCTAATAATTATGCACAGTAATAGTCACCTGCACACACGGATATCCTCCTAAAATAGCTAAAGCTAAAAACAAACTAAAATCTACTTCCAAAAATATTCAGATTTGATATTAATGAGGTTTTTTGGTTCATTGGGAACATGGTTGTTGTTCAATAATAAAATTAATCCTCAAAAATACAACTTGCCTAATAATTCTGCACTCCCTGTAAATTGAGTGATTCCATAATTTATTCCCTCTGCTTGGTCTAAAAGTAACTACCACATTTTTTTCTTGATTTATTTTGATTTTCTTGAAGTACTGCCAGCTGGTGGGAGAACTTTGAGATGGAAGTTGTCCTCTCGGCGGAATGGCGCGGTCCTCGCAATTGTTGCTGTCAGTGTTATTACGTCCACACATAGAAGGGCAGTCTGTCATGTGATCACCGGTCAATGTGATCAAGAAAGTTGTCTGCAAACTCTACTACTTGGCTGACGAGGGTAGATTACGGAAAACGGCAAATGCGTTTGGTTTGTCATGGCAGATTGTCTCTAAAATAGTTAGGCAAGTGTGTGCAGCTAAAACGGTTCACATGGGATCACAGTACATACAGCTGATAAAAACTGAACATGAGGTGCGGTCACTTACAGAGACATTCGAACAGAAACAAGGCCTCCCCCATTGCCTGTGGATGGCACACACGTGGGAATATGGCAGCCGTCGGTCAATTCTGCTCATTACCTGAACATAAAGGGGAATTTTCCCTTAAACATCCAGGCCACTTGGAATTATAAATACTGATTTGTCATTTATGCATGTTTCGGCTGCATAATTACTGTGAGGCTTCTAAAGACACAAGAGATGACGATCATGTTGCTGAAGCTATTCAGATGGACAGAAACAACCAGCAAGGCTCACCTGATGACAGAGGAGACAGCTTGAGAAATGAAGGGAAGAGGGTGAGAAGAATGCTTACCCGGTACCTAGATCCATAAAAGGACAATGTTGTCAGGAGAGAGAGAGAGACACTAATGCATGGCTATGATGTCACACCAGTGTCACACACCATTTCAAAACTAATTTTTACATGGTCACAAGGTCTTTTTTTTGTTAAATATTCACGGTTAATGTTCTGAAAAAACATATCTGTATGTTTAGTGTTGGGTAGAATACTTGTAACTTTTATTTACAGAATAATAGCCTTGAAATGTTTTTTGTATCTGTTACTTTGTCCAATCGGACTACTGTAGTGTAATTACTTTGACCACTTTCATGTTGTTTTGCATATTATTTATGTATAAATGCAGCATGTAAGTAAAAAAATATGGCTGCAGTTGTTACAGCGATCTATTGACCACTTATTGGATATGAAAACATAGCCCTTTGATAATGCACACAGCCCACAATGACATGGCAGCTCAAACGTTCAAAAACAACAATAATTACCTTGAACCAAAAAAGCTGCCTTGTTTGTAACAAGAACAAGTAAACACATTTTTACATTTAAAAATTAAAATCTATAGGCTTCCTTAATCTACACTGAAAAGGGCTTAGGTAAATGAAAACTCTATGAGCCCTGTCCTCTCAAAAGATGTGCTGGAATATGATGTATCTTGTGCGTTAATGGTGTTGATTGTACTTTGTGTTCCTCTGTCAGAAGGTGAGATATTTGAGAAGGAATGATTTAATCCCTCATTCTAGTACCTGCAATCACCTTCTGTAACAATGGACTAACTTAGATTTTTGTATTAGGTGTTTCACCTAATGGCTGCTAATTGGCTGCTCAAGTGTATTATCCGAATTCTCATTTAGCATTACCAGTGTGCTGCATTTACTTGTCATGTATAATTACTGGCAGCGAAGTGACAAAATATTAATATAGACGTTCCCATATTTTGCATAAAACAAAGACATAATATGGCCAGTGGTTTATAACCAAAAGCAAACACAAGATGAGTAATTGTAGTGTACACTTTTTGACATCACCATACTTGTAGGAAAGAAAACCTTCTGAAATTAGCCCATTATCAAAGAAACATGGTGTATGAAAATAACACACAGGGTCTTTACGGCAGCCTATTAGAAAAATAATATACAGGGTCGTTACGGCAGCCTATTACATAAGGCTGACACATTAGCAATAAATGTCAAGATTTGCAGAGGCTAATTAGTGGAATTATGTAATTAAAGTGTCAGCTAAATACAATGTATCTCAAAGCTAAATAGCGAGTGTTAGAAATGACCTTTGTATGGCATTTGTGTGTTTGACAGCTTAAAGTGATTATTTTAATGTGCTTTTATGCCTTTGTTAGTTCATTTTTGATGTAAAAGTTCATCCATATAATTTTTTTCCAGGCATTGTTGGTGAGGCCGATGAAAATGGAGAAGACCATTACCTTTGGACATACAAGAAACTGGAGATCGGCTTTAACGGCAACAGAATTGTTGACGTAAATCTTACCAGTGAAGGCAAAGTCCGACTTGTGCCCAACACAAGGATTGCGATGTCTTACTCTGTGAGTACTGATTGATTTATCATTTCATTATGATAATATTGTATTTGCTTTATTTGTAATGTGGGTCATGTAAATACATTCAGCTGTGCATCTAAATGTCTCTAAATACATGCGCAGGTTAAGTGGAAGAAGTCGGATGTGAAGTTTGAGGACAGGTTTGACAAGTACCTTGACCCGTCATTCTTCCAGCACAGGGTGAGTTGAATATTTAATTTAGGTCATGTCTCAATTTGCAGGGGCAACAAGTTTAACTGTGTAACTGAGGAAATTTTGTCTGAAAGATCTCGTTAAGTCTGATTTGCTCTATCCAGAATGTACATGACTGACCCTGACTCTCATTCATTTTAAAACACAGACTATTTTATGTAATATTATTTTTTGAAACATTTGTAATTACACTGCTCAAAAAAATTAGAGGAACACTTTGAAAACACATCAGATCTAAATGGGGGGAGGGGGGGTTTATCTTGAATATCTTTCCTGATAACAAGTAGGTGATGTATTAGTAACAAAATGATGCCACATAATTTGATAGAAATGAAAATGATCACCCTATAGAGGGTAGAAATCAGAGACACCCCAAAAATGAAAAAAATAATGCAGCGGACTGGTCCATTTTGTCAAAATGTCATTGTAGCATCCCAGAATGATTCTGGCCACGTGCTTATACGCATGCCTGACAACGTCGCGGCATGCTCCTAATGAGACGATGGATGGTGTCCTGGGGATCTCCTCCCAGATATGGACCAAGTAATCAATGAGCTCCTGGGCAGTCTGAGGAACAACCTGGCGGCGCCGGATGGACCTAAACTTAATATCCCAGAGGTGTTCTATTGGGTTTAGGTCAGGTGAATGTGGGGGCCAGTCAATGGTATCAATTCCTTCATCCTCCAGGAACTGCCTGCATACTCTAGCCACATGAGGTCGGGCATTGTCGTGGACCAGGAAGAACCCAGGTCCCACTGTACCAGCATAGGTTCTGACAATGGGTCCAGGAATTTCATCCCCATACCTAATAGCAGTCATGGTGCCATTAACTAACCTGTAGAGGTCTGTGCGTCCTTCCAGGGATATGCCTCCCCAGACCATCACTGACCCACCACCAAACCGGTTATGCTGAATGATGTTGCAGGCAGCATAACGTTTTCCACGGCATTTCCAGACCCTTTCACGTCTGTTGCATGTGCTCAGGTTGAACTTGCTCTCATCGGTGACGAGCACAGGGCCCACTACAGGACGCCAGGCCCTCAGATCACTCTCATGGAGGCTGTTTCTGATTGTTTGGTCAGAAACATTCACACCAGTGACCTGCTGGATGTCATTTTGTAGGGCTCTGGCAGTGCTCATCCTGTTCCTCCTTGCACAAAGGAGCATATACCGGTCCTGCTGAGGGTTTAAGGACTTTCTACGGCCCAGTCCAGCTCTCCTGGAGTAACTAATGTCTCCTGGAATATGCTCCATGCTCTTGAGACTGTGCTTGGAGACACAGCAAACCTTTTTGCAACGGTACGTATTGATGTGCTATCCTGGAGGAGTTGGACTACTTCTGCAACCTTTGTAGCGTCCAGGTACTGCACCATGCTATCAACAGGGATGTTGATCCATGCCAAATGAAAAACTACAGCAGTAGAAAGTCAGTCAGTAAAAAATCAGCCGAAAGAGATGAGTCAGTGGCCTCAACCTGGAAAACCATACCTGTTTTGGGGTCTCGCTTTGTTGCCCCTCTGATGCACTTGTTGTTGAGTTGAAACTGATTAACAACCCCTCTCTGCTACTTAACTGACCAGATCAATATCCCAGAAGTTTGACTGATAGGTTACTATACTCTGATTAAAAAGTGTTCGTCAAATTTTTTTGAGCAGTGTATATTATTCTTATACTGGATGTACCAAGCTACCACTGACTTTTCTGCACCACACAAATATACAGTATATGAGTAGATTGGTGTTTTCATACCATTAGATGAGGGTGGCCGCTCCGCCGTCCAAGAAGGACAAGTTAATTTAATTAAATGTTATCACATATATGTGTATATATATGTATGTATGTGTATATATATGTATGTGTATATATACATATATATGTGTGTATATATACATATGTGTGTGTTGATATACATGTATGTGTATATATGCATGTGTATACATGCATGTGTGTACGTGTGTATACGTGTGTGTGTGTATACATGTACGTGTGTGTGTATGTATGTATACATACATATTGTTGTCGGTAGAACTGCGATGAAAATGATTTTTAATTGATTATCCAATTCATCAATAGCTATTTTGGTATTTTGATTCATCATTTTATTAACTCAAAAATGTAATTTCTGATTTCAGCCTCTCAAATGTCAATATTTTTTTTATTTCCTTAGTCATCCATGAAAGCATTCCTTTCATTTATGTGAGCTTTTGCTTACTTTAATTCCACTTCGAGTATACAGTATATCTCTTCTGTTTGCAAAATCAAAAAAGTTTCCCTTAATAAGGTTTTCCGATCCAATCTTGATCGGTATCGGCTGCCGATCAGCTGTATTTTGAAGATCGGAAAAGATTGGCTTCAGCCACGAGATCAGGCTGATTCGTTTGCCGTAAATCTGGACCACACTCCAACATGGTAAATGCGCCTCAAAGCTGGTTACCACTCGACTCCCACCACCCAGATGAAAGAGAAAATGCACCGCCACCTTGCAGACATGTCTGTGGGGTACCGTGGTTAAGTTATTTTCAATTTGGACGCTGGCTATTTGGCTCCGCATACAGTGGTTGTCTTCCTTTGCTGTAGCTGGACTCATTTGTCATGGTGCCGGGAGCTCGCATGGAAAATGCTGCTATAACCGCTGGTGGTTCTAAATCACATCGCAAATTGATCTATAACCATGTCAAATGATTAGTCCTGCCCTAAAAGTATTGTAATGGTGGCTGAATAACGACGTCAGCATGGCTGTATTTCAGTTGGCCATTTATTTGCTTGTCACAGAGCACGCACTCCTTTGACAAGACGTTCCACTTGCTTGTTTCTTATTCTACGCACTTGACTCCGCTTGCTCTAACCGGCATGCAGAACACCATTGCCCTCTATAGTCCACACACTAAACAGCAGCCTGGAACAACTCAACATGTCGCTAGAGTATTTTGCACGCCCATTTTTTTCAATTTTATCTTTCATTGGATGGATTTTTAGTTTCATTAGGAACCTGACTTACAGAGGTTTGTTACAAAAGCCCAACAATATTGTTGGTCATGTTGGGGGGGGGGGGGNTAATGCTTTGAAGAGGTATTTAATAACCATACTAAATTTCAGAAATTCATATTTGTAACAAAAGTTTATTTTTAAAAAAAAGATCCGTATCGGATCGACAAGATTATAAAAAAATCGGATTTAATGGCAAAAAATGTGGATCGGGACATCCCTAGTTCTTCAGACTTGAGTTGAATTTAACTTTTGAGGTCCCAGTGTACAGGTGGTCCTCTGTGTATGGCGTTCCGAATTTCACTCTTTGGTGGTTACTTACGTATGGCTGTTAATACGATACAAAAAGAAAAAGCACTAGTTTTGTGCTTGTGACAGAGCAACATGTAGTCTCGTTGCTACAAGGACACAGTTACTGTTGTTGTTTTTAAGTTTAGTCTAAGTTTAGTTTAGTCTATTAAGTTAAGGCAGTAATGTAGACTTATCTGGTGCCAGCGTGTGAAAGTGGAACTAAAATTAGACGTCCTAAGTCTCTCGGCGTAGAAGCCAACATTGATTGAATGCCCCATCCAACATGGCGACTCATCATGAAGGATAAAATACTGTTACTGAACATTTGAAAGGATCTTCTCCTATGAAAGGAAAGAGATAACCGCATAAGCAGCATAATGCTCTGCCCAATAAGCCAATGTCTCCTTCTTTGTAAAATCCCCAATGTGCAAGACAACCACAGGGATAAAAGTAATAAATTGTTATGTTTCACTTAATTCTTGTGTTCTTATTACTGTATTTTAAGTTTTTCATTTGTTCAGTGTACATTGTGAGCGTCTGCAGTGCAGTGATTTAGGTATAAGGCCCGACCCACACCAAAATTTGACTTGTATGACTGTATATGAACGGAACTCAAGCCTAACCCAAGGGCCACCTTCTGGCAGAAATCCAAAGTTATTAAAAAAAAAAAAAAGTTTTTATAAAAAAGTTTATTTTACAGAATTCATAACTTGGTGATGCTGACCACCTTTAGTATAATTGCCAACATGCTCAGTTGAACACAACAGTTTGACCTAAAGAGACAAGAAAGTGTTTGGTTTTGCAATAATGCAAATAGTTTTAAACTGAAAATATAATTGTTTTCACTCAATCTTTTCAGATTCACTGGTTCTCTATCTTCAACTCCTTCATGATGGTGATCTTTTTAGTGGGCCTGGTGTCCATGATTTTGATGAGAACTCTCCGAAAGGATTATGCCAGATACAGCAAAGAAGAGGAAATGGATGACATGGCAAGCAAATGATCATCAGTATTTTGGGACATTGTAGTCAGTCAGACATTGTAGTCTGTCAAACCGATGACATGCTGCCATGGTTTTCCCAACAGGACAGAGACCTAGGAGATGAATACGGTTGGAAGCAGGTGCATGGAGATGTCTTTCGACCCTCAAGCCATCCACTGATTTTCTCCTCGCTCATTGGTTCTGGTTGCCAGATTTTCTCAGTTTCTCTCATTGTCATAATTGTTGCGATGGTTGAGGATCTGTATACAGAGTAAGTCAACCTTTGTGATCGTTATGATTGTGAATTCGTAGGATAACCGTCAATGCTCCCATTAATGCTTCCGTTTAATTAAGTGATGAGTCTCCCATAGTTGTTGTGAGTGAACACCCAGACTAAAATTGGAGTATTTTCATTTTTGCCTGCTTTCATGTCTTAAAGGAAAACTGTGTACTCAAAAAAAAAAAAAAGAAGCTCATCATCCGCAATCCCTGTGTGAGACATGAACACGTCTTTCTCTTTTCTGTACATTCTAAATATATAAAAACAAATAAAGATGCAGCTAAGAATGCTTGTAATGGGAAGCATCTATAAAGTTTTAATTAATAGTGGTCTTTGTAGACAGCATAGATGTGTCCCATTGCATGCATAAATTACCTGCCACGTTTTAGCTGTTTTTATATCATTACATTGCACTGAAATGTGTGTTCATGCCTGACATAAAAATTGTGAATGTTGAGTGACTATGCTCATATCTCCCTAAACCTTAGTAATGTGTTCCTCTTTCCTCATGTAAAAATGTACATAATACTGTGCAACATGCTTCCCAATTCGTAAATGTGCTGGTTCAAATCTCATGGTTAACACAAACTGGATTAACACTGGTCATTAAATGGTTTTATGAGAAAATTTGTATTATTTTCTTTATCAGGAGAGGATCAATGCTGAGTACAGCTATTTTTGTGTATGCTGCCACCTCCCCTGTGAACGGCTACTTTGGGGGAAGCCTGTATGCAAAACAAGGAGGTAATGATGTTAACATTATTAATTAAACATTTGCATGTGCCTATTGTAATCAATTATCACCATTTGCTGTTTGATATGTTGATACAGGAAGGAGATGGATTAAGCAAATGTTTATTGGGGCCTTCATGATCCCTGCAATGGTGTGTGGAACTGCCTTCTTCATCAACTTCATTGCAATCTACTATCACGCCTCCAGAGCAATTCCATTTGGCACCATGGTAGGATTACTCAAGAGACACAGACTGTAAAGTATTGTCTTATTGTCAACAACTGGATTGATAAATCATGGCAATCAAGCTTAGCTTCAAACTGTCAATGACGTTATTGTGAATGTCCTTTGAGAAGACAGAGGCAGCGGTTATGGTTGTGGTTCATCCAGTTTGTCTTGAAAACAATAACCAATATTTGCTGTTCTGGCATCTTAGCACTTAATTTTTGCCGCTGTAAGGCGCACCGTATAAAAAGGTGCATTTTTGCCGCTGTAAGGTGCACCGTATAAAAAGGGGCAGTCTCAGTTACGGCGCTATTTCTGTTTTTAACACATACATAAGGCTCACCGTGTTATTGGGCGCAGGTATGGTTGAAACATAGGCTATCTTAAAACTTACAGTAGCATGCATGCTAGCGTATGTTTTAATTAAGGCAGCGGGAGGATAACTGAGTTTGATTGTACTTTATTGAAGTACAGTGGTGTGAAAAACTATTTGCCCCCTTCCTGACTTTTTATTATTTTGCATGTTTATCACACTTAAATGTTTCTGCTCATAAAAAATAGTTAACTATTAGTCAAAGATATCATAATTGAACACAAAATGCAGTTTTTAAATTAAGGTTTACGTTGTTAAGGGAGGAAAAAAAACTCCAAATCTACATGGCCCTGTGTGGAAAAGTGATTGCCCCCCTTGTTAAGAAATAACTTAACTGTGGTTTATCACACCTTAGTTCAATTTCTGTAGCCACCCCCAGGCCTAAATACTGCCACACCTGTTTCAATCAAGAAATCACTTAAACAGGAGCTACCTGACACAGAGAATCAGACCAAAAGCACCTCAAAAGCTAGTCATCATGCCAAGATTCAAAGAAATTCTGGAACAAATGAGGACAAAAGTAATTGAGATTTATCAGTCTGGTAAAGGTTATAAAGCCATTTCTAAAGCTTTGGGACTCCAGCGAACCACAGTGAGCGCCATTATCCCCAAATGGCAAAAACATGGTTGTTTTGATGCTTCAGAACCTGGAAGGCTTGCTGTGATAGATGGAAGCATGAATTCTGTCTACCAAAAAATCCTGAAGGAGAATGTCCGGCCATCTGTTCGTCAACTCAAGCTAAAGCGATCTTGGGTGCTGAAGCAGGACAATGACCCAAAACACACCAGCAAATCCACCTCTGAATGGCTGAAGAAAAACAAAATGAAGACTTTGGAGTCAAAGACTAGTCAAAGTCCTAACCTCAATCCCATTGAGATGCTGTGGCATGACCTTAAGAAGGCGGTTCATGCTAGAAAACCCTCAAATAAAGGTTAATTACAACAATTTTGCAAAGATGAGTGGGCCAAAATTCCCCCAGAGCGCTGTAAAAGACTTGTTGCAAGTTATCGCAAACGTTTGATTGCAGTTATTGCTGCCCAACCAGTTATTAGGTGCAGAGGCAATTACTTTTTCCACACAGAGCTATGTGGGTTTTGAATTTTTTTCCCCCCTAAATAATAAAAACATTCATTTAAAAACTGCATTTTGTGTTTACTTGTTATCTTTGACTAATATTAAAATGTGTTTAATGATCAGAAACATTTTGTGTGACAAACATGCAAAAGAATAAAAAGTCAGGAAGGGGGCAAATAGTTTTTCACACCACTGTATTTAACAATGTACTCACGTTATTCTTTGATCAATCCTCGTCCACAAATCCATCAAAGTCCTCATTTTCCGTATCAGAAATGAACAGCTTGGCAAGTTCTCCATTAAACACGCCAGGTTCCCTCTTATCATTGTCAAGAGTCAGTCTCTCTAGCCCTAGCATCCACAATCCATTCACAAATTATGGCATAACTCGCTCGGCGCTGCCTCCTAGTCTCAGTAAAACTGTGTTCGCCATCTGTCATCCATCGCTTCCACGCCGCTCACAACTTGACTTTGAACAACCTTTTTACACCGATGTCCAGCGGTTGGAGTTCCTTCGTCAAGGCCCCCGGAATGATTGTTAAGCTCCAAGTTCATTTGCTGCACTTGCTTTTTCACAGTGAGCGGCTGTGTTTCTGTCCATTACCATGGCAACTAAGCACAACAGTAAAAGCCGACTTCCTGTTCACCCTTGTGCATATTGCTATTGTGTTGGTCCCCTTCTTCTCTACAGTTTGGTTCACTGGGATGTCGAAAGTCAGCGGCACCTCGTCCATGTCGGTGATGTCTTTGCCTTTTTACTGCAGTAAGAGCGGAAGGCAAAGCTCGTTTTCCTGCTTCCTCCACTTGCAAACCATGGATTCGTTGATCTTGAATTCTCTCGCAGCTGCTCGATTCCCATGTTCTTCTGCGTAACTGATAGCTTACAGTTTAAACTGTGCTTCGTAAGTGTGTCTGTTCGTAGTTGCCATTTTCGGGGTTCCTTAGTCAAACCGATATTGTTTTGCACAGTGCATGTACCGACGCTATATAGCTTCTTGGGGTGTGGCTTTAGTGTCCTCTTTCATGCGCACCATTCCCCCTTTAACGTCCGCATGCTGTCCTCAGTCACGTCCGCCTTTCATCTACATACACAGCGTGTCGACAGGAAATGCTGTCAGTCAAAGCGGAGCGCTCAATGAAGTCACACTACAACATTCATGGTACAGATTTTGTAACTCGCCGCACACATAAGGCGCACCGTCCATTTTGGAGAACATTTCTGACTTAAGTGCGCCTTATAGTCGTGAAAATACGGTAGTTGACTTCAGCAACATTAAGAGTTTGGCTGCAACCAATCGAGAAAATGTTTATTCAATTTCACTTCAGTTTCCTATCATATGAACAGCAATGTCAGGTCAGCTACATGCACCTCTGTATGTAGGGGTGTAACAGTTCATCAAAATGTAGTTTTGGTTAAGTTCAGTTTCTTGAAGTGCTCGGTTTGGTTAATTTTCAGTACAAAAAATGCAGAAAAAAATTATTTCAAAGGTTTTCCTTAAAAACAAAAAAAAACAAACAAACAATATATATTTTTAAATAAATAAAAGCGACTTATTTTGGTGATATTTCAAATAACTCAGACTCTTGACTTTTTTTTCAAAGAAAAACGAAATAAATAAAAAATATTAAATAATAAAAAAATTAAAAACAATTAAAAATATGTATAAAGTTATAAATTAACAAGTCAAAACTGTAAACTTTGAACACTTAGCAGCAACAGCCTGAATATGACAAATCTAACTATTCAAGTACTAGGCAAAAAAAATAACTTATCCACACTTAGTGCAGAAAGCACAGTGTACAGTGGATGCAGTGACAACATCTCCAGCAGTGGAGGAAATCCGCTCACTAGCAACAGAAGTAGTGAGCGGGCGCTATCGATTTTTGCACTAAGCTGCTTTTCTTTCTTGTAAATGTAACATTCACTGCCAGATGCAGGTTGACGGTTTGAAGACAAGCACTGTGTCAATGCTTTGTTCTGATTCTCAGTTCTAAGAAATAAGCGATCCATAAATGTGATACAGTTCATTCATTCGCCTCTGTTTACTTATTTGTTGGATTCATTAGAAGGTAACATTGTATCACATTAGTATCACTGAGTATGTAACTTTTACAGCTATTGCCATTTTGCCTGGATGATAAACAGACAAAATTCAAGACGGATCAGTGTTTGCTGTACCAAACTATACAATGGCCAGATAAACTAAAATGTACTACAGTCACCCCTCATTTATTGTGGTAATGAGTTCCAGAAGTGGCCATAATATGTGAATTTTTGCAAAGCAGGATTTCTTATTTACAAATGAAATTTACACTATTAGGACTCTGCAGACATGAAATAACACCCTTACAGTCACCTTTGATAGACATAACAGAAAATGAAACTCACACATTGGGAGAGTTCCTCCTTGAGTTATTTTTATCTTCTGGTACTTCCTGAAGTATCTATTGTCTCATCAATGTAACATAATGTAACCTTACTGACACCTTGTGACCAGTGTAGAATAATATATGGAATTTGTCTTTTCAGTGTCTTCATTTTATTTGTGTTTTAGTTAATTTAGTCATCTTTATGTTTAGACCAAAAATGTTATTTTACTTAAGCATGCATTCTCAGAAGACAAACAAGACCCTGCATTCATGATATGCAGGCTCTTAGAGCTGTGCATTTGGGCAGTTAGTTGAAACGGGGGTGTTAAAAAAATAGCAGTCTGCCGTTGACTTTACAAACTCAAAACTATTTTGTACAAACTTTTTTGTTTCTAGGATGTGGCAACCTATGAATCACTAAACTAATATTCAGTTTTTTATAACTGCTTCACATCTGTGTGGTATGGAGTCAACCAACTTGTGGCACCTTTCAGCTGTTATTCCACTCAACAATACTTAACAATATTCCACAATTCATTAACATTCATTAACATTTCTTGTTTTTTCTTCTCAAACAGCATTTTTGATGTCACCCCATAAGTTCTTGATCTGATTAAGGTCCGGGGATTGGGCTGGCAATTCCATAACATAACAAGATTTTGCTTGTTTACTAGTGTGCTTTGGGTCATTGTCTTGTTGAAAGACCCATTTCAAGGGCATGTCCTCTTCAGCATTAGGCAACATGACCCTCATGTATTTTGACATATGCAAACTGATCCATGATCCTTGCTATGCGATAAATAGGCCCAACACCATAGTAGGAGAAACATGCTCATACCATGATGCTTGCAACACCATGCTTCAATGTCTTCACTGTGTACTGTGGCTTTAATTCAGAGTTTGGGGGTCGTCTCACAAACTGCTCGCAGCCCTTGGATCTAAAAAGAACAATTTTACTCTCACCAGTCCACGAAATGTTCCTCCATTTATGTCTTGAACAACCCATTGTCCTCAGGCTTTCGAAGATAAATGCATGTTCAACAAGTGCTGGTTTAATCCTTAAATAGGGGTCACCTGATTCACACCTGTTTTATCACAAAATTGATCACTGATCTGATCTGAGTGCCACACTGCTTTTTGTTTAACACACCCCATTCAACTAATTGTCAAATTGCACAGCCTTAAGAGAGTGCATATCATGAATGCCGGGTCTTGTTTTCTGAGAATCTGCTGCACCTACTAGTAACTTGTTTGCCATGTAGCAATAAAAATATACTAATAACAGTGATTAATCTGTTTAGTTGCATTGCACTGCTATTTTTTACAACACTACTGTAAATATGTGTATCTCTACAGGTGGCCGTTTGCTGCATCTGCTTTTTTGTCATTCTTCCACTAAACCTTGTGGGAACAATTTTGGGGAGAAATCTTTCTGGTCAGCCAAACTTCCCATGCCGAGTCAATGCCGTGCCAAGGCCAATCCCCGAGAAGAAATGGTAAGTGTGCCAACTTTCTTTTTGGGACATAACCTGTGTTATCATGTGTCACTGATCAGGAAGCGCAGTCACTTTTTTATTAATGTTTACAACCCTCCAGCAATCACTTGCCGTTTGCCCAAAGGAAATAAGTAACTTTGTGTTGATTTTCAAACCAGTATATTCCTTCTTTTTATTTCAAACACAATAAACCATGTGCGGGAATTATTGTGCTTTCAGGTTTATGGAGCCAGCCGTCATCGTGTGCCTCGGTGGAATTCTTCCTTTTGGCTCCATTTTCATTGAAATGTAAGTGAACGTCCTGATAGAAGTTACATTGTTAGGTTCATCATTACACAGCTTGGCTTCCCTCCCTTATCAGGTACTTCATCTTCACATCTTTCTGGGCCTATAAAATTTATTACGTGTACGGCTTCATGATGCTGGTCCTGGTCATCCTTTGCATTGTGACAGTGTGTGTCACCATTGTGTGCACATACTTCCTGCTCAATGCTGAAGACTATAGATGGTAAGCATCTTGGTATTTAGATGTTTTTTGGCCCTTCTTTGTAATGTAAAACGTGACCTTGTATGTTTTTCCCTTCCAGGCAATGGACAAGCTTTCTTTCTGCTGCATCCACTGCAGTTTATGTTTACATGTATTCTTTTTACTACTATTTCTTCAAAACAAAGTGAGTTGCAGTTTTGGGAATATTTTTATACTTTATACTTATACAAAACATTTTAACATGTGTGAAAAATAAAATTGCCCCAATGGTTTTCTTTGGTTTATTTCAGGATGTACGGGCTGTTCCAGACGTCCTTCTACTTTGGTTACATGGCTGTGTTCAGCACTGCTCTTGGAATCATGTGTGGTCAGTCCAGCTTATATTCCATATATTTAGTTGAAGGTTTTAGTTTACTGTTTTTATTATTGGCACCATCTTTTTTGCCAATTTTTTTACTGTCCAAATTGTTACTTTTTTACAGCATAAAACACACAGATTCCCACACATTGTACCTTAAAGGATTTAGGATTTACACAGATCCAACCAATATTTTCAAAAGTAACAAAAAATAAAGACAAATCAATTATACCCATAATTGTGAGTAATTGACAGTACATCACATATATACCAGATAATGTCATTGTCTGAATTGCATAATCACCCATGATGCAAAATTCTGGCCAGAGTGAAGATTTTCAATAACTACAACTTTGTGTTGGTGTGCAAAAGGCCTATTGGTTTGTGTCCTTAATGTGTGACACCATGTCATGTTTTTAAACCTTAAACAACAAAATATAATTGACCTCCGGGTGTTGGTTTCATTCTGTGCAGTAGATGCGTGTGTGTGCGCGCCTTAGAACATGCACGGACAATTAAAAACAAATAATAAAATGTGAAGTTTTCTGCGCTTGACAGATATTAAAAATAATGCACACGTCATTATACAGTGTGGCCATTACGTTTCCATACATAGGAAAAATGTTCATGTTGGACAGCAGTTTTTGTTTATATAATGTGCTTTTTATTTCATATATACTGTATATATATCAGTTTTCCACGGTCGAACCAGCATACAACTATCACAGTTCATGGCATTGGTGAAATGTTCCTTGAGATTAATTGTCTGTCATATCTTCACTTGATAGACCGTGGCCTTCAAGTGCCACCAAAGATAGAAATTAAGAGGGGACAGATCTGAGGAACATTAAAAAATATCCATTATACATTTTCCTATGTATGGAAAATTATGGCCCTTATTTTTAATATATACACTGCTCAAAAAAATAGAGGAACACTTTGAAAACACATCACATTTAAACAGGGGGGAAAATGATCTTGAATATCTTTCCTGGTAATAAGTAGGTGATGTATTAGTAACAAAATGATGCCACATAATTTGATAGAAATGAAAATGATCACCCTATAAAGGGGGGAAATCAAAGACACCCCAAAAATGAGTGAAGTGAAAAAATGATGCAGCAGACTGGTCCATTTTGCCAAACTGTTATTGTAGCAACTTAAAATGATTCTCAGTAGTTTGTGTGGCTCCCACGTGCTTGTACGCATGCCTGACAACGTCGGGGCATGCTTCTATTGAGACAACGGTTGGTGTTCTGGGGGATCTCCTCCCAGATCTGGACCAGGGCATCACTGAGCTCCTGACAGTCTGAGGAGCAACCTGGCGGCGCCGGATGGACCTAAACTTAATGTCCCAGATGTGCTCTATTGGGTTTAGGTCAGGTGAATGTGGGGGCCAGTCAATGGTATCAATTCCTTCATCCTCCAGGAACTGCCTGCATACTCTAGCCACATGAGGTTGGGCATTGTTGTGGACCAGGAGGAATCCAGGTCCCACTGCACCAGTGTAGGTTCTGACAGTGGGTCCAAGAATTTCATCCCGATACCTAATAGCAGTCATGGTGCCATTAACCAACCTGTAGAGGTCTGTGCGTCCTACCGGGAATATGCCTCCCCAGACCATTACTGACCCACCACTAAATCAGTTATGCTGAATGATGTTGCAGGCAGCATAACGTTCTCCACGGCATCTCCAGAGCTTTTCACGTCTGTCGCATGTGTTTAAGTTGAACTTTCTCTCATCGGTGACGAGCACACGGCCCCAGTGGCGTAGTTGCCAATCAAGCTCTATGGTGCTGAGCAGTGAGCACAGGGCCCACTACAGGACTTTGGGCCGTCAGGCCACCATCATGAAACTTGTTTCTGATTGTTTGGTCAGAAACATTCACACCAGTGGCCTGCTAGAGGTCATTTTGTAGGGCTCTGGCAGTGCTCATCCTGCCTGATGAGCAGGTATTCATCCTGCCAGATGAAAGTATATGCTCCTTGCACAAAGGAGCATATACCGATCCTGCTGAGGGTTTAAGGACCTTCTACGGCCCTGTCCAGCTCTCCTGGAGTAACAACCTGTCTCCGTGAATCTCCTCCATGCTCTTGAGACTGTGATGGGAGACACAGCAGACCTTCTTGCAACAGTACGTATTGATGTACCATCCTGGAGGAGTTGGACTACTTGTGTAACCTCTGTAGCGTCCAGGTGCCTAACCATGTTAACAGAGATGTTGATCCAAGCCAAATGAAAAACTACAGCAGTAGAAAGTAAGGTCAGTAAAAAATCTGCCAAAAAAGATGAGTCAGTGGCCTCAACCTGAAAAACCATACCTGTTTTGGGGTCTGTCTCATTGTTGCCCCTCTGATGCACCTGTTGTAGATTTCATTAACAACCCCCTCTGCTACTTAACTGACCAGATCTAAATCCCCAAAGTTTGACTGATGTTGTCAAATATGTTACTATACTCTGATAAAAAAGTGTTCGTCTAATTGTTTTGAGCAGTGTATGTAGTATCAATATGCCACACTGCTATTTTGTTAACACCCCCTTTTCAACTAATTGCCCAATTGCACAGTCTTAAGAGCGTGCATATCATCAATGCTGGGTCTTGTTTATTGATAATTCAACAGTACTGTTAATAGATTTAACAGTAGTTTGTGCACACCTGTAGGTAAGAACGAAGTTGTAGTTGGAGTTGTAATTGTCGATTTGACCTAATATATGACCATATCATGATATCAGGACTATTAAAATATTGTTTTTTTTTTTTAATAACCGCGACTCAGAAGTACAAACCGTGGTGCCGAACAATTTAAAAATGTGGGTGGCTGTTTTGCAAAGTGAAAATCTTGTTTTGCCTAAAACAAAAAGATAGTAGGTAATCTAGGAAATTAAATACTTACATTTGAGAGGCTGAAATCAGGAAATTTAAATTTTAATAAAAATAAGAAATTAATCAAATATCAAATTGTTTTATAATTTTGACTGAATGTGTTTTGCAGGTGCAGTTGGATACATGGGAACAAGTGCCTTTGTGAGGAAGATCTACACAAACGTGAAAATAGACTAAGCAGCACCAAAACGGTGGATCGTCACGATCATGAAATTGCCTGCGTGTATCCTGGAAGACGGCCCGGCCCGCACACAATATTCTTAGTTTTTTTTCTTGCTAAGAGATTGTGAGAATCTCAATTTGTACAATGTAGTTTTCCATTTTCTGAATGAATTTCAAATCTGCAACACCAGAGAGAACAGACACTAAAGTTCTGTTTTTATTATCAGTCGCTTTCCCATAAAGGAACGTTGAGGGCAAATGTGCAAGGCTTACATGGCTTCTCTTCCAACCCAGTCCCACCTAAAACCAGATGACATACATGTTTGTGGATGGATAGTGCAGCTCTCTTCAGTGAAGAGGCCTAAGTATGTTTGTTCTATTGTGTCAGAATACTGGAGAGTTGGCTTTATGCCCATATTCTGACTTGATTTCTATTTTATATGCTTGAAGTCAGCTCACAGGTTAGAACAGAGTGCAGTTAATCTTTGTTTACCGTTTATTCCCACTGCAACTAAAGCATTGTAGGTTGAGTAATTCCCCCATTTTGGCGATTCTAAATTCCCTCGTCAAAGTAGCGACCCATCGTGTTGCAATGTAGGTCCTGCTGTAGGTTAGTGTGCAGCAAAGCAGCAGGGCCAGGCCAGCAGTTGAAGTACAGTAAAACTTTTAAATGGACATTTGATGTGATCCTTTTTCCTGGGTTTAGTCTTGTTTTCTTAATGTTTGGGTTTGAATGAAGTCTACATGTAAAGATAATATATGTATTGGGGGAGTGTATATAACCTTAAATGTACCTTTAGCTGTAGATGCCAAATGTATTTTCGTTGTACAGATTTACTACAGGATGTTTTTTTGTTTTTTTAAATGAATCAGCTCAAAACAAAAGATATGACTTGTTTGTTCGGTGCTGGTGGCGCTGTTTCATCTTGCCTGAAATTGCATGATGCGTTTTCACCAAACCAACAAATCAAGTTCATTGACTGGCAGCATTGGGCTCACAATGTAAGGATACATTGTGGAGGCTGGCTGGCCTGCTCAGACTCCCCTATTGATTTTTACTTTATTTAAAGCTTTAAAAAGACTCCGCATCTCATAAGTCATTTCCCCGACACTCGCTATGTTGCCAGATGTGCAACGCCATGTGTGAATGTCCTAACAGACAATGTACCAAGTGAAGAGCAATTCACTAGAAGTTCACAACCACACACACTGCAGAGTCTGTCGTTATTTCCCCCCCCCCAGATACATGTAAATACATTATTCCCTACTTGTCCCGCCTTCTCATTTACAGTTCTTTCCCACTGAAGTTGATTTTGGCACCTCATGTTGTGTACCAATGAATCTGGATATTAACTTGTTGTAAAAAGAGGAAATAAACCATTTATGTACAGGGATTGGTGTGTGAGTTTAGACATTTTGTCTTGGTACAAAAAAAACAAACGTATAATTATCACTATTTCCATTTATTATAATCATCTCTAGTGCATAAAAGGAAATGAACTTTTAATCTGCTTTCCAATCAATTAACTTTTTCAAAGTACTCTTTCGATCCTTCAGGGGTCGGCTTGATCTGAAACACAGAGCAGAAACAAGACTTAAATGTAAATGCAGAGCTTCTCAGCTGGAATAACAGATGGGCTGCAAGACAGTCCACTCACTGTTGGTGACTTGGGAGTCCAGCTGGCTGGACACACCTCGCCGTGGGTCTCCACGAACTGGAAAGCTTTCACAAGGCGAAGTGTCTCTTCAACACAGCGACCCACTGGCAGGTCGTTTACGCTCATGTGCTTCACTATACCGTTTGGATCGATGATAAAAAGGCCCCTGAAAGAAAAAAAGAGGTACTCCGAGTTCATAACATGAATCAAAACCCTCAATGCACATGGAGAAAGTCAGGTCTGCTACACATACTAAACCTTGTAGCTCTGTCAGTCAGCTACAGGTATACATTTCATTTATTTTTCTTCAGGGCTAACCTACCAAGCAACATGTTAAAATGTAACTGGAATGTTAGCATGTTGCAAAGGTTTGTGTTCTCCCCCATTCATAATGTTACATTGTAAGAATTAAAATTATCGCTCCTATTTTGACAAGTACACTTATGCCCCGTTTATCGTAATTAATCAGTTGCACACTCAAATGTGATAAGTGAATTATTGTACTCCTCCGTCAATCACCACCTTATCGTGGTGGACGGGTTCGAGTGCCTGAGTGATCCTAGGAGCGATGTTGTCAGGGGCTTTATGCCCTTGGTAGGGTCTCCCAAGGCAAACAGGTCTTAGGTGATGGGCCAGACTTAAGAGCGATTCAGAAGACCCTAATGAAGAATAGCAAGAATAGCAAGTGACCGCACCTCGCCCGGACGTGGGACACCAGAGCCTCACCCTGGAGCCAGGCCTGGGGGAGGAGCTCGCAGGAGAGCGCCTGGTGGCCAGGCCTTCACCCGTGGGGCCTGGCCGGGCCTAGCCCGAATCAGGAACAAGGGATTATTTCCCTAGGCCTTCGAGCTGTGGAAAGGGTCATGACTGTGGACGTTTGTGCGTACACGCCGAACGGCAGTTCAGAGTACCAAGCCTTTTTGGAGTCTCAGAGGGGTTCTGGAGAGCACCCCAGCTGGTGACTCCATAGTTCTACTGGGAGACTTCAACGCCCATGTGGGCAATGACAGGGTGACTTGGAGGGGCGTGGTTGGGAAGAACGCCTCCCTGACCTGAACCCGTGCGGTGTGTTGTTGCTGGACTTCTGTGCGAATCACAGTTTGTCCATAACAAACACCATGTTCGAACATAAGGATGTCCATAAGTGCACTTGGCACCAGGACACCCTAGGTCGCAGGTCTATGATCGACTTTGTGGTCGTATCATCAGTACTGCGTCCGCATGTTCTGGACATGCGTGTAAAGAGAGGGGTGGAGCTGTCAACTGACCACCACCTGGTGATGAGTTGGATTAGATGGCGGGGAAGGATGCCGGACAGACCTGGTAGACCCAAACGCAAAGTGAGGGTGTGCTGGGAACGTATGCCAGTCTCCCGTTCGTCGAATGTTCAACTCTCATCTCCAGCAGAGCTTCGCCTGCATCTCGAGGGAGGACAGGGATATTGAGTCCAAACAGGCCGTATTCCGTGCCTCCATTGCTGAGGCAGCCAGTCGTAGTTGCGGCCGCAAGGTGGTCGATGCCAGTCGTGGCAGCAAGCCCCGAACCCGATGGTGGGTTCGGGCTGCTGTCAAGATGAAGAAGGAGTCCTATCAAGCATGGATGGCTTGCGGGACTCCCAAAGCAGCTGACAGGTCCCGGCAACCCAAGCGGCACGCGGCTTCGGCGGTGGTCAAGGCAAAAACTCGTGTGTGGGAGAAGGTCGGTGAGGCTATGGAGCAAAACTTTCGGTCAGCCTCAAAGAGGTTCTGGCAAACCGTCCGACACCTCAGAAAGGGGAAGCAGCCCCCAGTTCACACTGTTTACAGTGCGGACGGGGGCTTGCTGACCTCGACTGAGGATATAGTTGGTCGGTGGAAGGAATACTTCGAGACCCTTCTCAATCTCACTGACATGCCTTCCGTAGAGGAAGCAGAGTCTGAGGATACGTACGTGGACATTTCTATCACCGTGGCTGAGGTAATTGGGGTAGTTAAAACACTCCCCAATGGCAAGGCTCCGGGGATAGACGAGTTTCGCCCTGAATTCTTCAAGGCTCTGGCGGTTGGGGGACTGTCTTGGTTGACACGCCTTTACAACATTGCATGGAAGTCGGGAACAGTACCTCTTGACTGGCAGACCAGGGTGGTGGTCCCCATTTTTAAAAAGGGTGACCGGAGGGTGTGTTCCAACTATAGGGGGATCACACTCCTCAGCCTTCCTGGGAAAGTCTACTCCAGGGTGCTGGACAGGAGGGTACGACCGCTAGTCGAACCTCAGTTACAGGAGTTGCAATGTGGTTTTCGCCCCGGTCGCGGAAAACGGGACCAGCTCTACACCCTTGCAAGGGTACTGGAGGGTATGTGGGAGTTTGCCCAACCGGTCTACATGTGCTTTGTAGACTTGGAAAAGGCATTCGACCGCTTCCCTTGTGGTGTCCTGTGGGGGGTGCTCCGGGAGTACTAGATTGGTGGCCCGCTACTACGTGCCATTCGGTCCTTGTACAATCGAAGCAGGAGCCTGGTTCGCATTGCAAGCAGTAAGTCGAGCTCGTTTCCGGTGAACGTTGGCCTCCGCCAAGGCTGCCCTTTGTCACCGATTCTGTTTATAATCTTCATGGAGAAAATTTCTAGGCGCAGTCAAGGTGTTGAAGGAGTCCAGCTTGGTGACCTTAGGATCTCGTCTCTGCTATTTGCAGACGATGTGGTCCTTATGGCCTCATCAGGCTGTGACCTTCAGCGTTTACTGGAGCGGTTTGCAGCTGAGTGTGAAGCTTCTAGGATGAGACTCAGCACCTCCAAATCCGAGGCCATGTTTCTCAGTCGGAAACGGGTGGACTGTACCCTCCGGGATGAGAGTGAGGTCTTTCCTCAGGTGGAAGAGTTCAAGTATCTTGTTCACAAGTGAGGGACTGTTGGAGTGTGAGGTCGACAGATGAATCAGTGCAGCATACCGGACCGTCGTGGTGAAGAGAGAGCTGAGCCGGAAAGCAAAGCTCTCTGTTTACCCATCGATCTACGTTCCCACACTCACGTATGGTCATGAGTTATGGGTCATGATCGAAAGAATGAGATCGCGGATACAAGCGGCGGAAATGAGTTTACTTTGTAGGGTGGCTGGACTCACCCTAAGAGATAGGGTGAGGAGCTCGGCCATCCGGGAGGAGCTCAGAGTAGAGCCGCTGCTCCTTCACATCGAGAGGAACCAGTTGAGGTGGCTCGGGCATCTAGTCCGGATGCCTCCCGGGCGCCTCCCTGGTGAGATGTTTTAAGCATGCCCAGCCGGGAGAAGGCCCCGGGGAAGACCTAGGACACACTGGAGGGACTATGTCTCACAGCTGGCCTGGGAACGCCTTGGTGTACACCCGGTGGAGCTGGAAGAGGTCGTTGGAGACCGGAAAGTCTGGACTTCCCTACTGAGACTGCTGACCCCACGACCCAGACCCGGATAAGCGGAAGAAAATGGAATGGAACGGAATGTTATAAATGCAAAGTAGGATCCCTTATTTTATAAAATGAATATTTTCATAGTGCAGAGAACACCTGTTTACAGCCTTTAAATAAAGTTATCAAATTGTTGACAAACACTAACATTATGTTTGTGTGTCTTTTGTACCTTAAGGCGATGCCTGGGCCCTCCAGCAGCACACCATAGTCTCTTGAAATCTGCTTGTTGAGGTCGGCGAGCAGAGGGATGTGAATGTTGCCCAAGCCTCCTGCCTGCCACATAAAAACACACAATTGACACAACAATGATTACTAGCAAGTGCAATGTCATCCAGCTAATTGCTGAATTGTGCATCCCATGGAAGCATACCTTGCGAGCAGTGTTGGTCCATGCCAGGTGTGTGAAGTGTGAGTCTACAGACACACCCACTACCTCACAGTTGATGTCATGGAACTCACTGGCCTTGTCGCTGAACGAAATGATCTCAGTAGGGCACACAAAGGTGCTGAAATGGGGGGGGGGACGGGACTATTGAGATGCTTTTCGGCACCCTTGTACAATGGTGAGCTATTTATATAAATGTATACAGACAAGTCAAATTTGTCCGATATGCTGGTTGACCTCTGGCTTGTGTGGATTTCCAAACTCCTTTGGGCCAACTTTATGTTGTAGGTGACAAACCATATTAACATTAGTGTTATTAGTATCAACATTTCATTTTTTTTAGGTTTTGCTATTGTTTTTGTTGTTGTAATTTTCTTGTTTAAATGTATATTTTGAATGTACCGCGTTCCAATTAAATACCAGCTGCAAGCCTTTGGACATTACCAGCATATGATATTCATCATATTTTCAGAGGGTATGCTAAGACTCACAAATCCAGTGGGTAGAAGAAGAGGACCAAGTATTTTCCCTTGAAGTCAGCGAGGCTTATCTCCTTGAAGTCCCCGTTGTGGACCGCTGTTGCTTTGAAAGCAGGAGCAGGCTGAGTGACAGCAGCGATCCATCTGCTAGAGCCTGACAAGACCAACAAGAATCAAGCCTTGGAAACTACAATCCACGTTTGTCTGTGCAATATCAGTATTTCCCATACATTATTTATGGCAATTTTGGACTGCCACAATTAAATCGCAGCCCTGTGGGAAACACCGTTTCAAGTTTGCTCTAATAAGCCCAACAGCACTCCTGATGGTAGTAAAAGATTATTCAAACAAGCTTTAATACATACTGGTTGAGAAACAGGCCCTCTGAAGTGCAGGAGTAGACACTGCAGACGCTCCGTTTTGGCATGCTGCCGCAACTCTTATCTGAAAAATGACAGCCATGCTTTTAGTCATATTTATATTTTTTTAAGTTGACCCCTTTACAAAAGACAACAGTCCACTTGATTCTCAATTTGGTCTTCCCTGACCACATCACATATTATCTCTCATCCCACGTTTTGTATACAATTTTACACATTAATAGTGTATGGGTGAGACACTGTGTCAGCAGTAAAAATAAATTCCATTCCACTTTGGTGAGGACCAGTTCATTTTGCTCCCCTGGTTCGCCGGACGCTAAATGTGCGGCACGCAGCAAACCAAAACAACCCTTCAAAACTTTTGACACAATCGTCAATGACAGCCCTGCTGTTGAAGTTCATTAAAAAACAACACACTGGAAACGAACTACAGAGCACAAAATGTTGTGTAAAGTTGTGACTCACAGACGTCCTGAGGAGTCTCCCAATGCTCGCCGCCATTTTGGATGACGTCAGAGAAGGTTGGTTGAAGCGCATTAATACGTCATGTAATACTGTAACGAACCGTAAATAATACTTTAATATATAACTGTGTGAATTTATTTTAGTAGTATTTATCAAGTGAACCACAGTACAAAATATTTGTGTATAAAATTTCGTGTAATTTCGTTTTGGTTTTTTTTAAATAAAAAAACAAAACGAAATTACAGTTGCGTTCAAGTTCTTACTAGGGACTTTATAGAGAAAGCTGTTTAAAACGAAATAGCAATATCCAGTACTTCACTTGGTTAAAAATGATTGTATTTAAAATACGTGTGCTTGTATTTTGATGTTATTTGTAAAGTCAAAGGTATACGCAAGGTATCCTGTGTAGTCTCTTGGTTAACGTGGACGCGTTGGGGTTGTCTACTTTCCGATTGACCCTGAACAGATATCTGAACACGTGACTGATCGCGGAAGTGTTTGAAAACGACCTCAATTACACGGCAGACGTACACCTTCACCAAATGGACTGCGGTCATTGTAAGCAAAGTCATTGAGTTGATAGGTAACTGACATTACGTTATTACGATGGATGTCAACCTGTTGTACTGGAAAAGCCATGGGCAGGTATTAAGAGTGTGTTGTTGTTAAAGGAAATTATTTCTAATTATAGGAGTTACATTGTAGAGATTTCTGTTGGCGGTTAACTTTCCCTGTGTACGTCAGACTTTATTTAGTCGTTTGAAGATTTGGGTGAATCTTCTGGATCCGTTCTCCTTGGGCGCCTCAGACGTGAGTATGGGCAAACAACAAACAGTACAGTAGTGTACCTGCAGTGATTGAACCGACCCTCCTGCTCCCATTAGGCTGAAATACTAAAAGCCCGCACCCGTCTCGGAGGTGGGGATAAAGTCGGCACAGAGGTTAGATATGCCCTGTGATCACCAGTCTTTCCACACTCCCTACAGCAACTTTATTTTTCTGCTTGCTCCGCATCTTCCCATAGGATGACTGTGAATGGAACATCACCCTTGTAAGTACTTGAACACCAGGGATGCTAGTCTGTATTTGCTGATAAGTACTGCATAGAGAAAACAATACACCCAATATTTACCTCTGTGATTGAAAGTATGTACTGTGGGTCTGTGTTTACAGTCATCTGTCCATGCAGATTCTGGTGCAGTACTCCCACTAGCTTTCCGCCCTCCAGGTACAGTAATGTGCACAAAAGTGATCATTTATGGTAGATATTGGACTCCAAGGAATTGTGGACACAATCTACTTGAGTGGCTCACGTAAGGAAATATACAGTTACCTGCTCAAGCATTCAGACAGTGACAGATTTTTATTAAAATGATTTGCCTGAACACAGCATTCTTTCCATCCATCCATTTTCTATGCCGCTTATCCTTATTATGGTCACGGGGGTATGCTTGACCCTATTCCAGCTGACTTCAAGAGGAGGAAAAAAATGGCAAATCATCCAAAGCATACCACTTCATGTGCCAAACAAGGTGGAGGCTGTGTTATGGCATGGACATATATGGCTGCTAATGGAACGGACTAACCAATGTTGAATGATGATGTGACTAGAGTAATCCCTCACCCGCTTCACGCTTTGAATTTTGCAGCTCCACTCTATCAGGGGGTTTTACAAAAATATATTCATTAATAAATCTTGCTATTTCATGGTTGAATATGACCTTATTAGTCAAAAAATCTGTATATTTAAGCAGATTTTACAATTTTTTTGCCTCAAGTAAGCATTTTCAAGCATAAAAATAACTAAATGAACTAATGGCTCTAATAAAAACTGTATTGAGAAGGAAAATAGAAGGAAATAAGGAATTCTACTTCACTGAAATTCACTTCTCATGGTCGAGTCTGCAAGCAATTAACCAAGATAAAGGAGGGATTATTGGTAGTTCTTACTAACATTATCAAATTTTATTTTTCAGCATTTTTGCCCATAACCATCCCTTTGGTATGTCTTTCCTCAGTTATTACACACAATAGTGTGGCGCTTCTCTGAGGAGTTTTTTAACTAACACTTTTTAACTCTCCTTCTAGGTTGTTGGAAGCTTTCTGCCACACAGAAGCATTAAGTCAGCTCTTTTCTGGCAGGTACATATTCATGATATGAAATTATCTCTTGTGACTATACTGTACTACCTGATGGATATTAATGAAATAAACACCACCTTGCAGTTTTTACTACAGAGTTATACTGCCGGTTTCAACCACGCAAACAGAAATTTCTCTTCAGAGCAGGTACCATATTTTTGCACGGTAGTTAAAGGCCTAATATACTAATGAACACTACCTCCCTCTTTGACAGTTACAATGAAATCTTGTCACGAATGAAGAGTTAGCACTGTCTGCTTATCTGCACATCCCAGCAGGGCCAGGCGACGAAGGCGAATAAGCTCCTGTTGATAGCTGGGACGGTGTCGTATACAACTTGTGCAGGGGTGTGTACAATTTGATTATAAACTTGTCCGTATATGTGCAGTCACAACCTTGACATTAGGCACACATGCTCAATTTAACTGGATCCCATACAAAAATCAGACCGCCCCAGACATTAAAAAAGTTTAAACATTTATAAACAGATTGGCATTATCTCTGATAAAGCTGTTTTATTGAATCCTTTTTGACTGTACAATTGTACTGTCCTTGTCAAACTTTTTTTTTTAATTGTATAATTTTCCTTGTGGATTCAGGCCCTTCCTCAAATTATTGTGAATCGACTGGGTTTAACAAGCCTAGGCATCCAGAATTTCTTCAGGTTTTTCATACCGATCCCACTCTCAGGTTCATCATTTGTAAAATTCCATAAATATGGTTGTAACACATGTGTGAACATGACTCGATGGTGTCACTCTCACCAGCTGTCCTTGCCTTCTTCAACGTGTTTACTGTCAGAGGGGAAGAGTCCGAAACCGGAATCCAAGTGTTTGATTGTAATGGGAATCCTGTTGGCATCTCCAAAGCAGCAGCAAAGAAGGTAAAGGAAAAGCAAACACAAATGTTGCATGATGGTTGTAATACTGAAGTAGGACAGCAATCCCTTACCATTTCACGCTTCAAATTTTGCAGCTTTGCTTGACTCGCTTTTTCAAAAATATCTTAATCATGCAGCTTCATAGTTGAATATGGCTTGTTTTTAATCAAGATGCGTTCAAAGATCAAATTATTTGTAGCATTCTACACTGGCCACAAGTTATCAGTAATGTTACAGTAGGTTCCGTAAGACACACAAGCACCCGACTTGATCGCCGGTAGAGCAGGCATTTATTGAAGGTTTGCATTATCTCACAACAGGCAAAATAATCCCAAACACAGACTACGTTTGCAGTCATAACCCATGTCCAGCTTGATCGCATCTCTGAGCCACATATTCCTCTAAAGTTCACTTCTTGTCTGCACCACAGGGACTCATTTACAGCAACATACATGAGCACGATTCTTGATTACATCTTAAATGGCTTATTTTCTCTTATTACATTTACTATACTGGGTAATACAAGTGTAAAGGTGACTGTAAGGGTGTTATTGCATGTCAATAGGACTCTAATAACGTAAAAAACTGTATTTAGAAGGTTTCAATTAGGTTTTCTATGCTGTAACTACAAAAAACTTTGCAAGTGGATTTACCTATTATGGTATAGTCTGGTACCAATTAATTAAATAAACCAATTTAGAATTTGGAAACAGGTTTTCTGTGCTCAAACTACAAAAAAAATATTTTTCTAAAGAAGGAATCCTACTTGGCGGAAATTCACTTACCACAGTCGTGTCTGCTACTAATTAACTTCGATGACTAGGAATTAAGTGAGGAAAACGAGAGATTACTAAATCACGTGGTTTTGGTTTTGTTTGTCTCAGGCAGTGATGGAAACTGCATGGTCCAGAGCAGCGCTGTTTGGCACAACCGCTGCTGTTCCTAATCTCCTGGTTTCGGTCTTACAAAGGTCAGCTGACTCTTATTTCAATCACCTGATTAGATTTGTCAGTAAACTAAGCAGTTTCTATCCTCAAGAACAAGAGTTTTCCAGAGGAACAACCTGCTGGTTGCTCCTATCCGTCACATAAGTGTAGCGTTCATCCTCGGCCTGATGATCCCGCTATCCTTCAGTCTTTTCCCTCAGTTGGGAACGGTAAGATTGTAGCTCAGCCTTTACTAGATTTATTTACAGTACCTCAGCTGACACTCACCTTGTTTTCCAGATAAGAAAAGAAAATGTTGAGAAAGAGCTACAAGCAAAGGCTGCTGAAGGATGGCTATTCTACCACCGAGGACTCTGAGCAACAGTGTAACACAATTGAACATAGCAGGCTCAGACCCAGCTCCATTTCTGGCTGTAATTTAGAATAAATACAAATCTTGACAGTTTTCAAAGATAAATGTATTTATTGGAATATTCTGAGCTTTTATTGATACATTTTTTCAGAAAAATACATTTAAATCTCCCATGTAACATCAATAATCTTATGCACTGTATACTGTCTAAATAATACTGGGGCACTAAACCAACTGGCAAAATCTATTAATAATGAAAAAAAATACCAGAAGTTGAACTCAAACGATGTCTATCTGTCAGAATGGAAGAATCAATTGTTTAATCAGAATGTTGCCATTGCACTGAATAAAACTCAACTAACGCTGACTGATCATCAGCATGCTCACTAATTAAATACCTCTAACTAACCTTGTGCTTTTCATGTATAAGGACATCAAAAGCAGTTTCTAAAAAAAAATAAAATCCAGGTGGTCCTCTCAATCGCGTCGCCCATAAATTTATCAAAAAACATAACTTTAGTCTGTAAACACAACACTTGCTCGGGAAGTAGTTGAGGCGCATACCGGCGATAAATATGCAGCACTTGTACTGGATGTGTGCCTGCTCAGCCACATTGAGGAAGAATAACATCGTTTATTAACCTTTTGGACTACACTATATCTCCCATGGTGCAGTATGCCCCCAAAAAAAAGAAAGCCGTCACCGTGGAAGTGAAAATTAACATCCTGAAAGCTCAGTGAGGAGAAATGACCACCAATACTGGCCACTCTTTTGGTCATGACCATCAATAAGGATAAAGATTATTACATGCTAGAAGGGTCATGGATTCCGTGTTCTGTTACAGGTAAATCTGGGAGGAAAAAATAGAGGTTATCCTTCCCTAGACGGACCAAATGAATAGTAAACAACCACAATGTGTGATTTGGTCTGCAACTTATCACAAAAGAGGCAAAAATGTCAGTCACTGTTTTCCAAATTCAAAGCTGATGTGTGAGAATATCTTGTTTTCCCTAAAACACAAAGATAATAGGTCTGCTTTCATGCATGACCAAGAACATGAAAATACTCACATTTGAGAGGCTGAAATCAGGATAGTTACATTAAAAAATAATCAAATACCACTAATTAATTGGATAAAGGATTGATCATTGCTTTGCTCTATTTGTATGTTATCCTTTAATTACTGTATTTTGTCTGTCATTCCTGTGTTCTGTGTACAGTGTGAGTGACTTAGTTCAGTTGGGTACAAGTTGCGACTTACATCACAGTCTAGGAATAGAACTTGTTTCTAGTCAGAGGACCACCTGTACTTGAGAAATTTACAGGGAACTACTCAGTTTGTTTCTGGTGTTGAGTTGAGAAGAACAAGCCAGCCTACATAAAAATGAGACACAAAATAGTAGTAGTAGAAAAAAACTCATTTATGGGTTTTTTTCTGTCTGAGGTCAGTAAGAAACATTTTTGCATCTCTTATGTGACACAGGGGCACAATGTTTACGGTTATAATAGTCGGTGCTGTGGTGGCAACAGCACCAGTCAGCATCCGAAAGCAGGCTCATATACACAAAATCTGCTCAGCAGCCGCTAGATGAAACAGGAAGTTTTCCGTTGCTGCGGGGAAGTGATGCTGCTTTAAATGTTCCAGTGTGAGTTTAGAGCTTTCACACTCCTCTGCCAGGGCCTTCAAATGAGCAAGTATCTGTTTGGTCTTGATGGAAATGTCCTGCAATTGCACATATGGACATCACGTTTGGAAAAAGTCAACCAACACACAATTCTTACCTTAATGACTTGACTGTCTGACTTCTCTGTGTCTTCTGCAGACTGGAGGATAAGTTGTCCGATGTCTTTGTGTAACTTCCCCATCATCATGGATTCTGTGTTGTAACAAAACAACACCCTGCTCACTGGGGTCAAAACATTTTTTTTTCTTGAAATAGGACTGCACCTTTGGCACCCTGTGACACTGTGATGGTGCTCTCTGGGAGGTTCACATACACATCAAACAGGTCCAATCTGTTGCTCACTTCTGGATCGACAAATCCTGCTATATATGCTGTAGAGGAGGAAAAGAGATCACACTGATTTCCATTAAATAAAAAGCAAATGTTACAAAGGTATCACCATGACAACACAAAATTAATCAGATCTGTAGGTAAACAGGCCATTTAAACATGGGTGCGCAAACTGCACCCCGTGGGCCACGGGACCTGTAGTCACCAACATGACTTGCAGTGCTATTGTGGCACACTTTCGTCGCCAAAATAGTCAGATGCAATCTGTAGCTTGCACAAAACAACACTTCAACACACACGCCACACAAAGTAATCTGCCTACTGCACCATGTGGGCATACAAACAAATATCTACGTGCAATAGCAATGCCAAAAAACACAGATGATCCCGCCTGCCTACATGCCGAGTAACTTTTGGTATGCTTTTCCCAACATTCTGCCATGTTTGTTGCATTTTTGCTTGATTGCAAAATATGTTGAGGATGTTGTCAGACAAGTAAACAAGAAGTTTATGTACTCTTGGTATCCAAAGTTTTATTGTTTATAGTTCATATTGTTGTTGCAGCTGGACTACCCAGCATTCCTTGTGGGCATTTGTCAATATTTAAGTCGTGTTATGTTCAGTGCTTAGTCGTTGTTTAAAGTATCACTTTATCGAGTTATCAAGTCGTTTTGTTGCACTGTGAACAAGTATGTTATTCTGTTTGAAGCAACCTTGGGATGCCCAATTTTTATCTAAATGTGCCATGCGAGTCAAAATGTTTGCCCAACCCTGCATTTTAGACATAAATTAGACTCGTGCTTGCTGTAAATGTGTTTCGGTGCTAGTAGAGCAGAGTTAGAGGAGGACAGGAAGTGAGTTGAGTTTGAAAATTGACATGGGTTACGGCCACAAAAGTAGCTTGTGTTAGGGATTATTTTGCCTGTTATGAAACAACTCAAACCGGCAATAAAAGCCTATTGTTCTGGCGAGGAAGTCTGGTGCTTGTGCAGCTCACTGAACATTGTCAGTAACATTATTGACCAGTGTAAAATACTACATATCACAGTGTGGTGCCGTATGTTTGTATTATAGTTCATTTAGCCATTTTACGCTTGAAAGTGCTCAATTAAGGCAAAAATGCATACAATTTGCTTAAATAGGCATATGTTTTACTAATAATAGGTCATATTCAACCACAAAACAGCATGATTTATTAATTAGTATATATCTGACAAACCGTGATAGAATGAAGCAGGGAAATTCAAGTGCAACGTGGCAAGGGATGACTAACACGTGCAACACACAATGGAACTATACGCTTATCGAAATAAACACTTACACGCTACTGTAATGTACTAATGTATACTTTGTGCATTCCACTGATTTATTTTTGGTTGCACCCTGAGTGAGGTCGGCTTTGGGTTGATACGCTCCCATCAGCCAGCATCCCAGAGAGAGCGGACTGTTTTATTATGTTCTTATTTGGTCCGTGAAACATTTAGCTCAAGTGCTACATGATAATGCTACAAGAATGGCGTAGTGTTTCACATAGCTGCTGCTGCCTAGCATGTACATTATTTCAACGATAGAATGCTAGAGGATTTTGGAGGTGTGTTCTACAGCGTGCATTAATTTGCTGCCTCTTTTTTAGCTGTTTTTCTATCTTTAAAACGCACAAAAAAGAGAAAGACGTGTGCGTTCATCTCACATCAGGATTGTGGATGATAGGCAACCTTTTTTTTAAGTGCAATTTTTCTTTTAGCAGAGAAAATTAATTAGAAAATGTCCTCACCAGGACATTTAGTGAGATGATCTAGTTCAGCATCAGTCAGGTGCACATATGGATGCAGAATGGACCAATCTTTCCTGTGCCACGTCAGGGCCGGAAGAACTCTAAAGCACAAAGTTAAGATTCACAGTAGAGCATGTCCATCTAGATCTACTGCAGGCAATAGATTTTTGTACCTTGTGAACTCCAACAAGGCTTCTATTCGAGGATGGTGGACAACAATCCTCTTTTTCAGCATGAGAGCAGTGTACAGGATAATGGTCTCCATGCCAAACTGAGACACCACATCTGGGTTAAAATACATACAGACAGGCAAGCCGGTAAATGTCGTATATATAATTTACATCACTTCCAGTTGGTATAAAAGGGATTATCTAGTCATACAACTGAGCAGAAGTCACATTTTACAACTGAGATGTCTTACCTTTGATTGAACCTGCCAGGAAGGCCTTCTGAACATCGTGGTCCTTGATTAGAAATGAGCCGTTCTCTTCAATCTGACAAACACCTTTGGTGAGGACAGTGATGTAGGCCTCCATCATTTTCACTGGACTGCCATATTTGATGTACACCCTGAATAATACATCGTTAGCATAAAAGGCACTCCTCCGTCTGAATCGCTAGATGAACACTACCTGCACAGTATCCGATTGAGTGCTGCATATTTCTCAGGGTTGAAGTCTTTTGCTGTTACTACCACTGAAAAATGGGTGACCTAGACAACAGGCATAATAGATGAAACACTTCAGGCAAGGTAAATGACGTGCTGTTAGGAAAGCATGATAGTGGGAAGTACGGCTGTACAATTCTGCAAAAAAAAGTGAATCGCCCTTTTCTTGCCTAGATTTAAGGTTGCAATTCTCTGGGACATTTTTTCCCATATATTAGAAATGAACAGAAACACCTAGCAAGTAAAAGACATGGCAAGCAAGGTGCATAAAGAAAAAGAAGTCAAATAATTAATAAATTTGCTCTTCTCGCAAGCTGATGAAAGACTCGCCAGTGGCGTTCACCGTCATTGAGCAGAACCAGGGAAGCGGAACCAACTCGGCCTGGCTTGGCGAGGAGAAAGTGCTGGCCATCATGCCACAGCATGAGGCTTCCAGTAAATATCAAGATTTTTTTTTTACCTCTTTAAGAGCTGTAGGTTCCTGTACTTCCAGTGTGCTGATGTAATACCAAGTGCGACTGAACTGGCCAAACACAAATGTGTGAAAATCTTCATTGTCCTGGGTCAGACAGCACTTGCTGAGCAGGACCTGTCTCAGTTGCGAGTCCACAGAGGGATAGCACCACACCCACAGAGTGTCTCCATTCACATCCTTTTCTGGGGACATGAGAAGCATGTTTGCGTCACACTGCTCTCATGTGATTCTGCTGCACAGCCTGTGTGCTCCTCTCATGAAGAAACGTCCAAGTGAAACAGCGCAAGAACGTGAACTTACCAATCAAACCGACGCTGAGCATAGACTGCGTTTCAGTCGCTGCCATATTCCATCCCTGCTTGAGTTCAAAGTAACCGCAAATTAACACCAACACAAATAACACAAAACAGCAAAATGCAACTGGCAGGTACCCCGAAAGTTCTTGCAATATACAAACACTCGATATGGTTGATGCACGGATAAAATAACACCTTAAACGTGATGAAATCTTTCTATTATTGTTACCGCTGTTACAAGACTTATTTTTTCTCTTAGAGCGCCTCACTTCCTTCTTCCGGGGCGGCTGACAGGCCCACTCACAACCAATGACAGTCGCCGTAAAAGATACATTCAATGTCATGTCTAAAATGTGGTTTTATTCACAACTCTTTGAAATAAGGGTTTCCATCGATCCATTTTCTATGCCGCTTATCTTCACGCGGTTATGCTGGAGCCTGTCCCAGCAAACTCGAGCGGGAGGCGGGGTACATTCTGGACTGGTCGCCAGTCATAACAGTAGACGCTTTGAACGCATAAATGCTTTTTAGTTATAATTACTAAATTATGCACTATTTTATTTTTTAAATGGTATTACATCATGATATATAAAGACTGAATATGAATATTATAGAGTGTAATCTAAATTACATTTAACAAAAGGAAGCTCTTCGTTTAAAAAAAAACCTGAGCGTCAGGGAACGCACCACAATTGTACTGCATACGGGTATTCTTTGTCGTCCACAGTTGCCAAATTATTGAAAATCCCCATTTGGTAAGTGCAAGTTTCGTAACGTATACAATTCTTAGTCAATAAAATTAACCTTTTAACATTAAAAATGAAAAATTATATTGGAATGGTCACGTAATATGTGTCATAGAGTGTAATCTCAACCGAAAGAAACAACATTTAATACATCTTTTCTCTTATAATACCCAAATAGGCTACAGCAGCGAGGCGCATAATGTTGTCGAAATGCGATGAGTGGCCAAAACTTGTTCATCTTATGTCAATTCCTTAAATAATTTTGCTTTTTGAGCAAGTATAACTTATACTTATTACGACCACGTGTTTTTGTGGGGATTGAGTTTTACACACTTGGCAACCCTTGGTAGGCCGCTCACGAGGTTCTTCCTTTCTCAGGCACCATCGTTTCCGTGCGCGAGTCTGTGCTGGATGGACTGGTGAATTCTGTCAAATTTGACATAAGTTCGGCGATTTGAGTTGTACAAGAAAGCCACCAAAATGCCGGCGTATTTTCAGCGCCCAGAGAATGCCCTCAAACGAGCAAATGGTGAGTGTAAAGGGTGTTGTCATTACACACATGCTAATGGGTTGTAGGGCATGTTAGCCGACTTTAGCCTTCAAAGCCTCGTCAACCAAAGCGGTGCTAATGCTAGCTTGCATGGCGCGGAAGCAACCGCGGCTAGCGTAGATTAGCTAACAGCTAATAAGAAAAGTATTGTGTTATAAATCAAGAAACCATTTTAGCGTTGACAGTCGATAATAACGGTGCTAAGTCAAATTGTTCACTTTCCTTCTTTACATTATCACGATAGTTGACTTTAGCGTGTCATCTAAATGCGCCGTGGGCCCGTCTACGTACTACGAAAATGTGTTAATTATTAGGAAGTCATTCTTGGTGATTCGCGTGTTGTCTGTCACGCACAGAATTTCTGGAAGTTGGCAAGAAACAACCAGCATTGGACGTTCTGTACGATGTCATCAAGAGCAAGAAGCATCGAACATGGCAAAAGATCCACGAGCCCATTATGCTCAAATACCTGGAGCTTTGCGTCGATCTTCGCAAGAGCCACCTGGCAAAGGAAGGCCTCTACCAGTACAAAAACATCTGCCAGCAGGTGCTGTTCACACTCGTCATTCATGTGTCATTTTGGTCACGGGCAGTGTTAATTGTTGTTTTGACTGGCCCATCAGGTGAACATCAAATCTCTAGAGGATGTGGTTAGGGCTTACTTGAAGCTGGCGGAGGACAAGACTGAAACAGCGAAAGAGGAGTCTCAGCAGATGGTCCTGGACATAGAGGATCTGGACAATATCCAGACTCCAGAGAGGTTAGATAGCAGCTGTGGGTTGGCTGCAAGTAATATTTTGTTAATTCTTATTAAATAAAAGAAGCTTAATCAAGTGAGCTCTGTTGTGTACCTTCAGTGTGCTCCTGAGTGCTGTGAGCGGAGAGGACACTCAGGATCGTACTGATCGCCTGCTGCTCACTCCCTGGGTGAAATTTTTGTGGGAGTCCTATCGTCAGTGCCTGGACCTTCTTCGAAACAACTCGAAGGTGGAGCGCCTTTACCATGACATTGCCCAGCAAGGTAATAACCAAAAAATATTTGATTTATAAATAAGGAATCTGGTTTTAAGTGTCTTGTTTTCTCTTTTGCAGCATTCAAGTTCTGCCTTCAGTACACCCGGAAAGCAGAGTTTCGCAAGTTGTGTGACAACCTGCGAATGCATCTTGGCCAGATCCAGCGACACCACAACCAGAGCACTGCCATCAACTTGAACAACCCTGAGAGTCAGTCTATGCACCTGGAGACACGTTTGGTGCAGCTTGACAGTGCCATAAGCATGGAGCTCTGGCAGGTTTGTCTGTCAGCACAGCAGTTCTTTGCATGATATGCTATAATTCATTCCTACCAATACTATAATAAGTATAGTAAGTATAATATAATAGTAATGCTAATATTACTAATATTAGTACCAATACAATGGAATCTTGAAAGTTAAACACAGTCCTTACTAGAAGGTTTGTTGACTTCCAAATGTTCCCCTAGTAATGTAATTGAAATAGCATGTTGCAAAGGTAATCTTACATTTGTAACACCTAACCACTGTCTAATAAAATCCAAGTAGTAATACGGTCCCGTTTTGAATCTCACTTTTTTGTTTCTCTTTCCAGGAAGCGTTCAAGGCTGTAGAAGACATCCATGGTTTGTTTGCTCTTTCCAAGAAGCCACCGAAGCCTCAGCTTATGGCCAACTACTACAACAAGGTGTCTACCGTGTTTTGGAAATCTGGAAATGCTCTTTTCCATGCTGGCACCCTCCATCGCCTTTATCATCTTTCCAGAGAGATGCGCAAGAATCTCACTCAAGAGGAAATGCAACGGTATCTCATTTGTTTTGCTTGAGTGGAAACCGTTTACGTTTTTGTTAACGCCTCTTCTCTCTACTCTCAGGATGTCCACTAGAGTCCTTCTGGCTACTTTGTCCATTCCCATCACCCCTGAGCGCACAGATATTGCTCGACTTCTGGATATGGATGGTATAATTGTGGAAAAACATCGCCGGCTGGCAACCCTCCTGGGTCTCCAGGCTCCACCAACCCGCCAAAGTCTGATCAATGACATGGTTTGTTATTTGTATGAGAGACACTTTTTTTAATCTTAACAGTTTTTATTGACTATATGCCATAGTATTTTTTTTTGCTTCAAAGGAACATTTAAACCCAATTCAGTCCTACTAGTAAGATCTTGAAGATCTGGAAAGACTTAAATTGTAATGTCCCTTCCAGGTGAGATTTAACTTGTTGCAGTGTGTGGTGCCCGAAGTGAAAGAACTTCACAATTGGCTTGAGGTTGACTTCCATCCTTTAAAGCTCAGTGGAAGAGTAACCAAGGTAAACATTCTGAGAGTAACAAATCTTATTAGATCAGTACTTTACAATGCATTGTTTTATGTTGTCATATTTCAACCACAAACAACCTGTGTTGCTAGGTGCTGAATTGGGTGAGAGATCAGGGTGAGAAGGAGGCAGAGCTACAGCAGTATGTCCCACACCTACAAAATAACACCATCTTGCGCCTCCTGCAACAAGTAATTGTTTGATTCCCTCAGAAATGCTTCAATTTCACAAGCACACTTTTGCTGGGATAGTTATATATTTGTCTATTTTATATTAGGTTGCACAGATATATCAGAGCATCGAATTCAGTCGTCTGGCCACTCTTGTTCCATTCGTGGATGCTTTCCAACTGGAACGCTCTATTGTAGATGCTGCGAGGCACTGTGATCTGCAGGTAAGATCATAATCACAGGCTCTCTCTTGTTGCATGTCACGATAAAATAACATACAATTGTCATTTAAATCTGTATTTCACTATGAAGGTCCGAATCGACCACACCTCCCGGACTTTGAGTTTCGGATCTGACCTGAATTACTCGACAAAGGAGGATTCACCAGTTGGGCCCTTCCTGCAAAACATGCCCTCTGAGCAAATAAGGAACCAGCTGACTGCTATGTCTGCCTCTCTGGCTAAGGCCCTGCAGGTCATCAAACCTCCCTCCACGCTGGTGAGCTCAGTCTGCTGTGGCTTTGGATATTGGATATTTTATATTTGGACAGCTGTCACGTCATTCCTCATATCAAAAATACTTAACTAAGCAGGTTTGTGTCTTTCAGCAAGAGCGTGAGGAACAGAGCCAGCAGGCCATAGCAGCTTATTTGAAAAATGCCCGCAAAGATCATCAGCGCATCCTGGCTCGCAGACAGACAATTGAAGAGCGTAAGGAGCGGCTGGAGAGCTTGAACATCCAGCGTGAGAAGGAGGAACTAGAGCAGCGGGAGGCAGAGTTGCAGAAAGTTCGCAAGGCTGAGGAGGAGCGCCTGCGACAGGAGGCTAAAGAAAGGGAAAAGGAGCGGATTATGCAAGAGCATGAGCAGATCAAGAAAAAAACAGTGCGTGAACGCCTGGAGCAAATTAAGAAGACTGAACTGGGAGCCAAGGCCTTCAAAGATATTGACATTGAGGTAAAGTGCAACCTGCACAAAACTGGTGGTTTATGTATTTGATCTGCGTTTGCAGCCAGATGTTAGTTGTCACTTTGTTTTTAACATACCTTGTTATGGCAGAACCTGGAGGAACTGGATCCTGACTTCATCATGGCTAAGCAGGTGGAGCAGCTGGAGAAGGAGAAGAAAGAACTTCAAGAGCGTCTAAAGAACCAGGAGAAGAAGGTAATGTAGAGATGTTTGTGTTGGCAACGTCTATCATTGACCTGTGTACAGGACACCAATTTTGTCTCTTTCTTTGCAGATTGACTACTTTGAGAGGGCAAAACGACTTGAGGAAATTCCTCTTATCAAAAAGGCCTATGACGAGCAGCGTGTCAAAGACATGGAACTGTGGGAGCTCCAGGAAGAGGAGAGGGTGTGTTTAAAGAAAAATGCAACAGCAATAAAAACTAATTATATTCTAGTAAATGGCAAATTTTAGATGTTTTTGTTTTTATAGATCAGTAACATGAAAGTGGAGAGAGAGAAGGCTCTGGAGCACAAGAAGCGCATGTCCCGCATGATGGACGATAAGGAAAACTTTTTGTCCAAAATAACAGATGCTCGCAGCTGCATTTATGATGTGAGATAAAGTAGACCCTTTACCTACTCAGTACTAATATCGCAGTAGCACACTTCAGATGTTCTTGGCTTTCTTTGAGTAGGAGAAACTGAAGGTATTCCAGGAACGATTAGTGGAAGAAAGGAAGAATCGTCTGGAGGAAAGGAAGAGGCAACGTAAAGAGGACAGACGTAAGGCTTACTACCTCCAGAAAGAGGAAGAAGCACAGCGCATTCACGAGGAACAACTCAAAAAAGGTCCTTTGCACTTTTACTCTCCAGCATAAATAAATGTTGCCGTAAATTATGAGTCTGTCATTGTAAGCAGTCACACATTTGGTATGTTTTCTTTTCTCAGAGCGTGAGGAGCGTGAACGTCTTGAACAGGAGCAGCGAGAGGAAGAGGAGCGCGAGTATCAGGAGCGCCTCCGCAAGCTTGAAGAGCAGGAACGAAAGCAACGTGCTCGTCAGCAGGAGATTGAAGATCGTGAACGCCGTCGTGAAGAGGAGAGACGCAGTGCCCCTGAGGAGAAAGACAAAGTTTGTCTGATCTTGTTTTTTGCTATACATTGTTTTTGCAATGGGTAAATAGCACAATATACAGTATGTCATTCCTATAAACAGGACTGGGGTGAAAAGGAGGAGGGAGCATGGCGGAAGCGCACTGAGCCAGAATCAGAATGGCGTCGTCCTGTACCCGAAAGGTGGGTTGAGCTAAACATCATCACTTCACACCAAACTGTTTCATATTTCTTTATGCTCATTGTTGTTAGAGTCTGAATTGTTACCTTGGCTGTATTTGCAGAGACTGGCGACAAGAAGGTCGCAATGATGACAAGGAGGAGAGAGAGATGCCCTACCGACGAGGAGAGGGTCTGCGCCGCGGTGGAGATGATAGAGGACCTCGTAGAGGTTTTGACGATGATCGAGGTCCCAGGCGTGGCTTTGATGACGACAGGGGTCCTCGTAGAGGCATGGATGACGACAAGGGTCCTCGTAGGGGCATGGATGACGACAGGGGTTCTCGTAGGGGCATGGATGACGACAGGGGTCCTCGTAGGGGCATGGATGACGAAAGGGGTCCAAGGCGTGATGATGACTGGGGACCCAGAAGAGGAGGAGATGATGGCCCGCGTCGTGGTGTTGATGACTCCAAACCCTGGAAACCGCTCAGTAGACCAGGTAAGCATTCACCTTTTAGTTTTTTTATTCAAAAAGAACAGAGACGTTTGTTTGCTAGCTTGAGTTCAGATATATGGAAATCATGTAATTGTGCCAAGCTGTATGCCAGCCCTGCATTAAGTATTTCGCTCTTCTAGTTTCAAGATTTTTAAATAGCCTTTTCCAAACAGTTTCAATCTCAGCTGTATTAGTGATGCATACTCATGCTTGATTATTGTGCCATTATGCCAACTTTAATTCTAATTGCAGGTGGTTGGCGTGAGAGGGAGAAGGCTAGGGAGGAAAGCTGGGGTCCTCCTCGCGGTGGTAACCATGATGGTCGAGAGGACGATGATCAAGAAGAACGATCCAGCGACCGCTTTAAAGATCGTCCCAGGTTAGGCACCAGAATAAGTGCACTCAAATGATACTTTTGTATGTAACTTTTGTATAACTTAATGGTGTATGTGTTTCAAGGGAGGAGTCTACATGGAGGAGATCAGAAGAAGGAGGCAGTTGGAGAGATTCTCGCAGAGAAGATGGCGATCGAGATGACCGCCGTGGCGACCGAGACGACCGCCGTGATGATCGCAGACGTGACCGAGACCGCCGTGATGATCTTCAGCAGAGAGGCCCACCAAGAGATCAAAATGATGGTGAGAATATTGTAATAGACAGTATACCACTCCTTCTGTACATTTATCCCTGAATGACTTGACTAGAAAAGGGATCTGAACACACATTTTTAAATGCCAAAACTGTTACTTTTAATATATTTATAATAAAATTGTATGAATATGACTCATCAAAACTACCTTCCCTTATAAAGCAGGTGAGGCGTTGTTGAAGGCAGCCAGTAGGTGGCATCATTTGCCTGTGACATTTCTGTTGAATCACTCGAATGGATATTGTTGCATAGACTTCATTTCTAATAACCTCACTTCCACAGGAGGCACCTGGCGTCGTGGAGGTGACGACAGGCGTGAGGAACGGGAAAGGCCCAGGGAGAGAGAGAGAGAGAGGGAGCGTGACCGAGAAACTGAGGGAGAGAAGAACTGGCGTTCAGACAAAGACAACGCTCGTCGCACCAAGAACGAGATCGATGATGATGGTTGGACCACTGTACGCCGCTGAATTCCGTCATCAACAAAATCACTTCAAAAAATATTTAATGGATATTGCTCAAGTGACAGAATCTCATCCCTCATTTAGCTAAATACAAGCTTCTGATCCAACCTGTGCATTACTTTTGGAATTGAATGTCTCTATCTTTTCTTTCTTTTTTTTTTTTTAAATACCTATAAACTTTAAGTAGTTCTGACTCATTTGTAAGCCCTGCCCTCCAGTGGATAGGAGTGTTACTATTGGAAAAAAAAAACTAAAAACTATTCTCACACAGCTATATCAACCTCAGCTCTCAATGCAAACTCAGTGAATCACCATCTGCCTCTTTTAATCGCCATATAGGTGTTACATGAAGGCACTCCACAAATGCTATTTGCTTCTCTTCTCTCAGATACTTCCTATTCCTAATAAGGGTGAAAATCAGTTTTGAAGTGCATGGTTGAGTATGAAATGTGTGTCATCTGTTAGTTTGTGCTTATATCTCACTGCATTCTATAGTGTCACACTATGTTGCATGTGAATCGATACAAGCCTTAAATAAAAATTGTTTGCGCTCCAATTTTATTTTTTTTGTCAAGGGTATCTCTCAAAGACAGGGGAAAAGATCACCTTTAAAGGTGTTTAATTTCTAGCTACATGAGTTAAAACGGGATGCGGGCTGACACTACTTTCCTCAAAGACGCAACTTGTACTAATAACTGAATCCATAGTCTAACTCGATTTAACTATATAAGGTTTGGGAAGGAAGTTATTGATCCTTAAAAATGTGAAAGCCGTCCCTCACTGTATTCTTGGCCACCACTAGAAGCCACTAAAGCTCCATGACAGCAATATCTCCTGCATGCGTGCAACCAAGCAGGAAAAGGAAGCCTTGTGTCAAACAGCACCAGACATATATTACCAACAGGCTCCTGGCCATTACCAAGTATAGACAAATATGAAAATGATTATCTTAAATTTATGCACATTTAATGTCATTTATGAACGAAATTAACCATCACAATACAAATGCACGAGTACTACTAAATAAATATAAAATATGTTAAATGTATGTTCCTGTAAGTTGCTTCCGAGGCCAAAAAAAAACCCCTTCCAAAGTATCTCCTTTGCACTGACCTAAAAAATTGAAATTCAAGATGAAAAGAAGCTGACAATAAATTTAAACAGGCCTCGCAAGTAGATTATAATGTTGCATAATTCATTTTAAGGCAAACGAAACTCGCTAAAAAATAAATACAAATCCAATTTACACTTGTGAGTTTGAGATTTGTTTCCATTTATTTGCCTCTTCCTCAGCCTTAAAGTGCCGAAATACGACAGCGCGATCAATTGCTGTTCAAGCAAAATACAAACAGCGGATGCATTAAAGCCGACCGGTGTGGGCCAGCAGAGCCAAATATCAAGCTGGGAAGAATCTAATAATAATAATAATAACGCTGCGTTGACGTGTCCGAGGAGGCCCTTTCACGTCAGCACCCCTGTGCGTGTGCGCGTGCACGGCGGGGGCTGCTCAGTGGACGAATCCTCTGCCGTGTTGCGTTCAAGTCCGCCTCTCTGCCGCTCAGGCCGCTCTGCCGTTGACGCGCGTTAAAGCGCCTTTAAAGCTCCTCACCACCTCCAGGCGAGCAGCAGAGGCAGTGGCCAATCAGCATGCCATTAGGGGGCTTCGGAGGAAGCTGTTTATGATGGCAGCGCAGCGCTAATTAGCCTCATGAACTAACACATCTGCCTGCACCGAGCCACCGAGGGAAGCGATCACATCCATGGATTAGTGCGGGACGCGGGCGGACACTTTTTACTTGTCGTCCTCCACGCTGCTGCGCTTCTTCCCAACTTCTCCGCGGCGCAGCAACTTTTCCTCTTCCTTAACTCTGCTGGAGTATTTCTTTCCCTCTGAAACTGGGGAACCCGGACTATCACACCATGTTCCAGCCGACACCCAAGAGGTGTTTCACGATAGAGTCGTTAGTCGCCAAGGACAATCCGGCACCGGCGTCCCGAACCGAGGAGCCCATCAGGCCGGCGGCGCTCAGCTATGCAAACTCCGGCCAGATGAACCCCTTCCTCAACGGCTTTCACTCCGGCGGCAGGGGCGTCTACTCTAACCCGGACTTGGTGTTCGCCGAGGCGGTCTCCCATCCGCCCACCTCGGCGGTGCCGGTGCATCCGGTGGCCCCGCCGCACACCCTGGCCGCTCATCCGCTCTCGTCCCCTCACAGCCCGCACCCTCTTTTTGGCAGCCAGCAAAGGGACCCCTCCACCTTCTACCCCTGGTTATTGCACAGATACAGATATTTGGGGCACAGATTTCAAGGTACGTTTTCCCGTTTTGGGAGGTTTTTCCCTTCACTTTTACGCATGGAAGCAGCAAATAAAGAAGGGACGTCTCTACCAGCTAATTTTTCATATATCGGGTCGCTTAAACAATTTCTCGATTTTTGGGGGGGATCATTTGTTTTTTCTTAGACGCATATTTAAACGGAACTTCATGCAAAAAAAACCCCAAATGATTCGGTGAGGAGAAATAGCGTATGTTTATTTTTTGTTTATTATTACTAGTTTTGGCTTAACTTGGGCTTGCTTTATGGCTCTTCTGAATTCTATAATATTTAGTTGGGGTATTAAAGTGAAGACAAAGCACAATTAATCCGGTGTAATTTAGAACATGGCACCGGTACCATTCAAACAGACAAGGTGCAATTATTTTAGTGCTTTCGGCTGTTGCCTATTTTTGCAGTCAATTTAATTCCAAACCTAATTGTAGGATATTTTCGTTTCATGGAATGTCCTTTGTGCTGCAATTTCTCCCCATTTGTTCAGCGTTCAGGCCAATTTAAAAAAAACCCAAACCATTTTGGCATTTTTCTTGTCGGCGTGTAGGCAATGAAACGAGTCCGGAGAGCTTCCTTTTGCACAACGCGCTGGCCAGAAAACCCAAACGAATCCGGACGGCTTTCTCTCCATCGCAACTCCTGCGGCTCGAACATGCGTTCGAGAAAAACCATTACGTGGTGGGCGCAGAGAGGAAGCAGCTCGCCCACAGCCTTAGCCTCACGGAAACTCAGGTAAGAACTCCATTCTCGGTCGTTTCCAATTGCAAGACATTATTTGCTGCGTGCCTTGCCTCTTGTGCGCAACGCCGTCGCCGTCAATGGTGCGTCATGCCTTAAGTTTGCCCCCCGGCCCACCCCGGCATTGTGCGGGCCTAACCTCATTTCAGGGGGGGGTTGAGTGACTTCGTTTTGGGGGTGCACATTGAATAAGAATGTTGCTTTTCAAAACGGAGGCTAAATTAGGCAGTTAACCATTTTAGGAGCTCGCGCGTACAAAGAAGGTGGCGGCCTCGGCGGGTCGCGCTGCCATATTTGAGCCATTGTTCGAGCCCATCGGCCCTTTTTGGAGGAGCCGAGGGGAGAAATGAAGCATCCCGCCGTTCAATTAGCACACCGGGGGCTTATGTTATTAAACGCAGCTCGCTTGCCATTGAAGAGCGCGACAAAGCGGGCCAGACAATTTATCGATTTACATGCTGTTCGTTCCCCATTGATCAGCAGCGTGGGTGGATTTGAACGTTTTTAAGCAGTTTATAATCGTTTTGCAGGTGCACGCTTATTAGAAAAGAGCTGCGGTTTTGACCTTTGCTCACTAAAATGTCAAATAATATGTGTTTTTAAAACCCCTTCATGTTCAGCCAACGCAATATTACGCGCACGATTTTACGCATCGGTGTTTGTTGGTACTGATCCATTCCACCCCCCCCCCCTCCACCGCAGGTAAAAGTGTGGTTCCAGAACCGGAGGACGAAGTTTAAAAGACAGAAGCTGGAGGAGGAGGGCTCCGAGTCCCAGCAGAAGAAGAAGGGTTCCCATCACATAAACCGCTGGAGGCTGGCCACCAAGCAGGCCAGTCCGGAGGAAATCGATGTGACTTCGGACGATTAAAATNTGTATTTGCAGAGACTGGCGACAAGAAGGTCGCAATGATGACAAGGAGGAGAGAGAGATGCCCTACCGACGAGGAGAGGGTCTGCGCCGCGGTGGAGATGATAGAGGACCTCGTAGAGGTTTTGACGATGATCGAGGTCCCAGGCGTGGCTTTGATGACGACAGGGGTCCTCGTAGAGGCATGGATGACGACAAGGGTCCTCGTAGGGGCATGGATGACGACAGGGGTTCTCGTAGGGGCATGGATGACGACAGGGGTCCTCGTAGGGGCATGGATGACGAAAGGGGTCCAAGGCGTGATGATGACTGGGGACCCAGAAGAGGAGGAGATGATGGCCCGCGTCGTGGTGTTGATGACTCCAAACCCTGGAAACCGCTCAGTAGACCAGGTAAGCATTCACCTTTTAGTTTTTTTATTCAAAAAGAACAGAGACGTTTGTTTGCTAGCTTGAGTTCAGATATATGGAAATCATGTAATTGTGCCAAGCTGTATGCCAGCCCTGCATTAAGTATTTCGCTCTTCTAGTTTCAAGATTTTTAAATAGCCTTTTCCAAACAGTTTCAATCTCAGCTGTATTAGTGATGCATACTCATGCTTGATTATTGTGCCATTATGCCAACTTTAATTCTAATTGCAGGTGGTTGGCGTGAGAGGGAGAAGGCTAGGGAGGAAAGCTGGGGTCCTCCTCGCGGTGGTAACCATGATGGTCGAGAGGACGATGATCAAGAAGAACGATCCAGCGACCGCTTTAAAGATCGTCCCAGGTTAGGCACCAGAATAAGTGCACTCAAATGATACTTTTGTATGTAACTTTTGTATAACTTAATGGTGTATGTGTTTCAAGGGAGGAGTCTACATGGAGGAGATCAGAAGAAGGAGGCAGTTGGAGAGATTCTCGCAGAGAAGATGGCGATCGAGATGACCGCCGTGGCGACCGAGACGACCGCCGTGATGATCGCAGACGTGACCGAGACCGCCGTGATGATCTTCAGCAGAGAGGCCCACCAAGAGATCAAAATGATGGTGAGAATATTGTAATAGACAGTATACCACTCCTTCTGTACATTTATCCCTGAATGACTTGACTAGAAAAGGGATCTGAACACACATTTTTAAATGCCAAAACTGTTACTTTTAATATATTTATAATAAAATTGTATGAATATGACTCATCAAAACTACCTTCCCTTATAAAGCAGGTGAGGCGTTGTTGAAGGCAGCCAGTAGGTGGCATCATTTGCCTGTGACATTTCTGTTGAATCACTCGAATGGATATTGTTGCATAGACTTCATTTCTAATAACCTCACTTCCACAGGAGGCACCTGGCGTCGTGGAGGTGACGACAGGCGTGAGGAACGGGAAAGGCCCAGGGAGAGAGAGAGAGAGAGGGAGCGTGACCGAGAAACTGAGGGAGAGAAGAACTGGCGTTCAGACAAAGACAACGCTCGTCGCACCAAGAACGAGATCGATGATGATGGTTGGACCACTGTACGCCGCTGAATTCCGTCATCAACAAAATCACTTCAAAAAATATTTAATGGATATTGCTCAAGTGACAGAATCTCATCCCTCATTTAGCTAAATACAAGCTTCTGATCCAACCTGTGCATTACTTTTGGAATTGAATGTCTCTATCTTTTCTTTCTTTTTTTTTTTTTAAATACCTATAAACTTTAAGTAGTTCTGACTCATTTGTAAGCCCTGCCCTCCAGTGGATAGGAGTGTTACTATTGGAAAAAAAAAACTAAAAACTATTCTCACACAGCTATATCAACCTCAGCTCTCAATGCAAACTCAGTGAATCACCATCTGCCTCTTTTAATCGCCATATAGGTGTTACATGAAGGCACTCCACAAATGCTATTTGCTTCTCTTCTCTCAGATACTTCCTAATAAGGGTGAAAATCAGTTTTGAAGTGCATGGTTGAGTATGAAATGTGTGTCATCTGTTAGTTTGTGCTTATATCTCACTGCATTCTATAGTGTCACACTATGTTGCATGTGAATCGATACAAGCCTTAAATAAAAATTGTTTGCGCTCCAATTTTTTTTTTTTTGTCAAGGGTATCTCTCAAAGACAGGGGAAAAGATCACCTTTAAAGGTGTTTAATTTCTAGCTACATGAGTTAAAACGGGATGCGGGCTGACACTACTTTCCTCAAAGACGCAACTTGTACTAATAACTGAATCCATAGTCTAACTCGATTTAACTATATAAGGTTTGGGAAGGAAGTTATTGATCCTTAAAAATGTGAAAGCCGTCCCTCACTGTATTCTTGGCCACCACTAGAAGCCACTAAAGCTCCATGACAGCAATATCTCCTGCATGCGTGCAACCAAGCAGGAAAAGGAAGCCTTGTGTCAAACAGCACCAGACATATATTACCAACAGGCTCCTGGCCATTACCAAGTATAGACAAATATGAAAATGATTATCTTAAATTTATGCACATTTAATGTCATTTATGAACGAAATTAACCATCACAATACAAATGCACGAGTACTACTAAATAAATATAAAATATGTTAAATGTATGTTCCTGTAAGTTGCTTCCGAGGCCAAAAAAAAACCCCTTCCAAAGTATCTCCTTTGCACTGACCTAAAAAATTGAAATTCAAGATGAAAAGAAGCTGACAATAAATTTAAACAGGCCTCGCAAGTAGATTATAATGTTGCATAATTCATTTTAAGGCAAACGAAACTCGCTAAAAAATAAATACAAATCCAATTTACACTTGTGAGTTTGAGATTTGTTTCCATTTATTTGCCTCTTCATCAGCCTTAAGTGCCGAAATACGACAGCGCGATCAATTGCTGTTCAAGCAAAATACAAACAGCGGATGCATTAAGGCCGACCGGTGTGGGCCAGCAGAGCCAAATATCAAGCTGGGAAGAATCTAATAATAATAATAATAACGCTGCGTTGACGTGTCCGAGGAGGCCCTTTCACGTCAGCACCCCTGTGCGTGTGCGCGTGCACGGCGGGGGCTGCTCAGTGGACGAATCCTCTGCCGTGTTGCGTTCAAGTCCGCCTCTCTGCCGCTCAGGCCGCTCTGCCGTTGACGCGCGTTAAAGCGCCTTTAAAGCTCCTCACCACCTCCAGGCGAGCAGCAGAGGCAGTGGCCAATCAGCATGCCATTAGGGGGCTTCGGAGGAAGCTGTTTATGATGGCAGCGCAGCGCTAATTAGCCTCATGAACTAACACATCTGCCTGCACCGAGCCACCGAGGGAAGCGATCACATCCATGGATTAGTGCGGGACGCGGGCGGACACTTTTTACTTGTCGTCCTCCACGCTGCTGCGCTTCTTCCCAACTTCTCCGCGGCGCAGCAACTTTTCCTCTTCCTTAACTCTGCTGGAGTATTTCTTTCCCTCTGAAACTGGGGAACCCGGACTATCACACCATGTTCCAGCCGACACCCAAGAGGTGTTTCACGATAGAGTCGTTAGTCGCCAAGGACAATCCGGCACCGGCGTCCCGAACCGAGGAGCCCATCAGGCCGGCGGCGCTCAGCTATGCAAACTCCGGCCAGATGAACCCCTTCCTCAACGGCTTTCACTCCGGCGGCAGGGGCGTCTACTCTAACCCGGACTTGGTGTTCGCCGAGGCGGTCTCCCATCCGCCCACCTCGGCGGTGCCGGTGCATCCGGTGGCCCCGCCGCACACCCTGGCCGCTCATCCGCTCTCGTCCCCTCACAGCCCGCACCCTCTTTTTGGCAGCCAGCAAAGGGACCCCTCCACCTTCTACCCCTGGTTATTGCACAGATACAGATATTTGGGGCACAGATTTCAAGGTACGTTTTCCCGTTTTGGGAGGTTTTTCCCTTCACTTTTACGCATGGAAGCAGCAAATAAAGAAGGGACGTCTCTACCAGCTAATTTTTCATATATCGGGTCGCTTAAACAATTTCTCGATTTTTGGGGGGGATCATTTGTTTTTTCTTAGACGCATATTTAAACGGAACTTCATGCAAAAAAAACCCCAAATGATTCGGTGAGGAGAAATAGCGTATGTTTATTTTTTGTTTATTATTACTAGTTTTGGCTTAACTTGGGCTTGCTTTATGGCTCTTCTGAATTCTATAATATTTAGTTGGGGTATTAAAGTGAAGACAAAGCACAATTAATCCGGTGTAATTTAGAACATGGCACCGGTACCATTCAAACAGACAAGGTGCAATTATTTTAGTGCTTTCGGCTGTTGCCTATTTTTGCAGTCAATTTAATTCCAAACCTAATTGTAGGATATTTTCGTTTCATGGAATGTCCTTTGTGCTGCAATTTCTCCCCATTTGTTCAGCGTTCAGGCCAATTTAAAAAAAACCCAAACCATTTTGGCATTTTTCTTGTCGGCGTGTAGGCAATGAAACGAGTCCGGAGAGCTTCCTTTTGCACAACGCGCTGGCCAGAAAACCCAAACGAATCCGGACGGCTTTCTCTCCATCGCAACTCCTGCGGCTCGAACATGCGTTCGAGAAAAACCATTACGTGGTGGGCGCAGAGAGGAAGCAGCTCGCCCACAGCCTTAGCCTCACGGAAACTCAGGTAAGAACTCCATTCTCGGTCGTTTCCAATTGCAAGACATTATTTGCTGCGTGCCTTGCCTCTTGTGCGCAACGCCGTCGCCGTCAATGGTGCGTCATGCCTTAAGTTTGCCCCCCGGCCCACCCCGGCATTGTGCGGGCCTAACCTCATTTCAGGGGGGGGTTGAGTGACTTCGTTTTGGGGGTGCACATTGAATAAGAATGTTGCTTTTCAAAACGGAGGCTAAATTAGGCAGTTAACCATTTTAGGAGCTCGCGCGTACAAAGAAGGTGGCGGCCTCGGCGGGTCGCGCTGCCATATTTGAGCCATTGTTCGAGCCCATCGGCCCTTTTTGGAGGAGCCGAGGGGAGAAATGAAGCATCCCGCCGTTCAATTAGCACACCGGGGGCTTATGTTATTAAACGCAGCTCGCTTGCCATTGAAGAGCGCGACAAAGCGGGCCAGACAATTTATCGATTTACATGCTGTTCGTTCCCCATTGATCAGCAGCGTGGGTGGATTTGAACGTTTTTAAGCAGTTTATAATCGTTTTGCAGGTGCACGCTTATTAGAAAAGAGCTGCGGTTTTGACCTTTGCTCACTAAAATGTCAAATAATATATGTTTTTAAAACCCCTTCATGTTCAGCCAACGCAGTATTACGCGCACGATTTTACGCATCGGTGTTTGTTGGTACTGATCCATTCCACCCCCCCCCCCTCCACCGCAGGTAAAAGTGTGGTTCCAGAACCGGAGGACGAAGTTTAAAAGACAGAAGCTGGAGGAGGAGGGCTCCGAGTCCCAGCAGAAGAAGAAGGGTTCCCATCACATAAACCGCTGGAGGCTGGCCACCAAGCAGGCCAGTCCGGAGGAAATCGATGTGACTTCGGACGATTAAAAAGAGACTTGAAAAGTGAGGACACGAATACGGGATACCGTGGGAAGACAGGAGGGTCCAAAAAACCCCCACTGTCACGTTTCACATCTCCGATGGGCAGCTGAGGGCGACGGAAGGCCGGCCGGTGGTCCAGATGTCACCCAAAAGAAGCAGGAACATGGTACTGACTGTGCACCTGAATTATTCTTTTTTAAATCCAATTCATATTGGACGTTTGCACTTCTGACCCCCACATACACCAAAACTGCTTCATTTTCGTTAAAACACTCCTCGAATTGCATGGTTAGTTGTTTTAATTTGACACCATCACCAGGAGGACACGTTCGTGCTTCTTTCTTTCCACACAGCGTGCAGTCCTTCCATTCATAATTCTCGTGTAAAAGTGATTGTGAAAACATATGAAGTAGCAGTGCTGCGTTATGGTGTTTTTTTTAAAGGGGGAAAAAAAGCAAAAACGGTTTTTCTAATGACAAAAATGGCAGATTGGAAGGGAAGGTATCAGGACGTCCCTCTCACCTCCAAAGCTTTACGCTGCGTGGCTGTGCGTGGCCCCCACGCAGCCTTCAGATGCCACACAAGGACTTGAAACGAATTACACAGGGGAAGAAAAACTCCAAGCACTGAGCGTATTCCATGTACAGAAATACTATTCATGTTTCTGTTAGGCCCTCTTTTACAGAATGTAAATACTTTTTGTGTATGTGTTAAGTTTGCTACAATTTTAACACAAAGTATACTTCCAAGAAGTATGTCATTGTCGATATTTTGTCAATAAAGTTTTATCAATATGCCGCGCCGCGCTGTAGAAGTGCATTGCCGAGATATGTGCCGGTACTTTGGGACGTTATCAGAGAGCAAGGATTCGTTTACAATATTAATGGCGTCCAAAAACGCAAGAAACAAACACATTCTTGAAATATTTCCCTCTGAAAATAGGAGCGACGGAAATGAGGATGTTCCAATACATTGAATGTGCACTTTAAGCACGACCGTAATTACAAGAATCATAATGCCAATAATGTGGGCTCGGTTTCTCACGTGATTGTGTTCACGTCCGAGGAGTCTGGACGAGCTTTTGTGAAAGTGCAAATCAGTTTGGGCAATTATCATGCCAGTAATATGGGGGGGGGGGGGGGGGGGGGGGGGGGGGGGGGGATGCATTGCCCAGTGGTCCACTTTAATCTCTTAATCCGGATCCAAGGGGGCTGGGTTGGACATAATTTAGCCCAATCTGACTAGCCCTCACGACGCGATAAGGGAAGGTTGCTAAATAGGATCTTTCTTGCAAACCTTGTCTGGTGGCTGCAACATGACACACTTTTTTAGGAGCATGCGCACTTTTATTTTTTGCAAGTTTGTTTCCCCCCCCCCCCCCCCCCTTTTATCGACCGCATTTGATTATAACCGCAATAAAAAAAATCTTTAGAGAATACCATTAGCTTTGGAGGAGGAAAAAAGCCCTAAAAGCTTTATTACAAACCCAGCTTTGAAATAGGGGGGATTAGAGGACTGAAAGGGTCCCACAATAGTTAGAAGAAAAGGTTTCATGCTAATGAGGTTAATGCCCTTTGTATCTGCGGACTCCACAACTTCATTACTCCTATCTCGGGCAACACCGAGCGGCTCAGAGCTTCACAATCCACTCCAGCTTCTCCCCTCCCTGCCTATAAAGAAGGATTTGATAGCAGTCCTGTTCAAACTAGATAATTATATCTTTTCAAGTTGGAATTAAGATAAAGAAAGTGCAGTGGAGGCGCTGAGCCTTGATCCGCCGCAAACAAATTTGGCGCAGCACCCTGCCCCCCCCCTCCCTATTTTGCACCCTCTGTGTGCGCCTGCATGGACACACCGGGGACAGGACAGCCTGCCACCGTTTGATAAATTGAATGCATATGTTTTAACATACAAATCCCTCCTATTCTTTTGCCTTTTTTTCTACTTTTTTAGTTGTGCAAAAAACTCAGTGCCTGGGGCCTTTTTAATTCGAATATGATCTTTAATAGGAATTCATCGAAAATACATGGACCCAAAGAATGACATTTAAAACGATTGAAAGCCACTCAAATGTGTGTGTGTGTGTGTGTGTGTGTGGGATTTGGCATAATGTCCCATTTAAAAATGAAGTTTGAAAATGCGAGTTCGCAGGCATAATTATATAAAACTAGTAATAATAATTATATAAAACTAGTAATAATAATTATATAAAACTAGTAATAATAATAATGATATAGAACTAGTAATAATAATAATTATATAAAACTAGTAATAATGATAATTATATAAAACTAGTAATAATAATAATTATATAGAACTAGTAATAATAATAATTATATAGAACTAGTAATAATAATAATGTCCAAACTCGCCCCGCTCACACAATGGCGAGCGTGAATGCTGTCCGATGTGAAATAATTATCCCTCAGTGAAAAGAGTATAGTTGCGCCTATCAAGTGACCCCCACTGACCCAAAACCTCTAATCTGCAATTAGTAGCTCTAATTACGTCCGCTGACATCACTAATGGGCAGGGGGCGGAGGGAGGGGGAGACACCGGACAGGTTCAACGTTGCCGCTCCGCGTCAACAAGGGGTTGTTGCCGGAGCCTTCAAGTGGATCCTTTTGGTCTCCGTGCGCGGATGGCGCATCAGCGGGCCGCCGCGCCGTGCGCCCACAGAACCGCGACCCGACTCAAAACTTGATCTGTCCCGCGTCCCGAATTGCCTCTGAAATGGATCCATGCAACGAGAGAATGGAGCCACACAATTCTTCTAGACTTGACATAAGGCAGAGCGATAAATACCCACGACAAACGAGCAATTACAATCAGCCTCCAAACAGCTCGCATCATATGAATTAAACATCCCGCAGCCTCGGATTCAGTTTCCTCCTCCATCAGCTTTTTTCTTCTTTGTTTTTAATAAGGACCCGATGATTTTCCAAAGCCCCGATGGGTGCAGGCAGCACTCTTGCTCATTAAATGTTCTTGTCGGGTTAACGTTGCATTGGCGTTTAGATGCAAAGTGTACAATGACGTCACGTAGTAGTGATCATGTTTGACTCTGCGCTTACTTCTGTCCCTTGCATAAAAGTCCCTTTCACGCCATTTACATTACACACACTCATGCTTGACATCCGATACCAAGTAATTCAACGGCCCAAAGTGCCCAGACCTTATAATCATGTCTATAATAATAAAGAATTGAACGCAACAGTACTATTTGAAACTAAAACTAAAACTAAATAAAACTAAAATATTTTCGTAAACACAAACATGTAAAACAAAACCATGCAGTTCTTGCATTTTATTGAACAAAATAAATGCAAAAATACCATTTTTTTTGACTGGCGACCAGTCCAGGGTGTACCCCGCCTCTCGCCCAAAGTCTGCTGGGATAGGCTCCAGCATCCCCGCGACCCTAATGAGGATAAGCGGCATAGAAAATGAATGAATGAATGAAATGCAAAAATAATTCTCTCATTCAAATCAGTTGCCTTTTTGACCCTGCGTTGCTAAACAGTATATAAGGATATACAACAACAAAACAGAACGATGACAGTTTTATTCGTGGGGGGAAAAACGGAGAAGAAAGCTGAAAAACATCAGGATACTTACTGGCATCTATGCCATTGATATTTGGATGGATACGTCATACCCATGATGCACTGCTTTGCACACACCTCCGGTGTTGTGCAGCCTCTGAAAGCATCTGCCACCTATGAGCTCTTTCAACCACTTTCTTTAATGTGTGTGTGTAATGTGATGCTCGTTCATTTGCATATAAGTGGCATGTTTTCCAGCACGCTCTGAGGGGAGCAATTGTGCCCCCCCCTCCCCCCCGGACCCCCACCCCCGTCCTGTGAAATTACAAACATTTTATAAGTGGTATCTGCAAGCAGCCCCATTCCCTTCAGTGCCCTAATGTGTAACACATGGCGGACTGTACACCTGATAAAATACCTCAGGGGCCCTGCAGTTTGGAAAATCCTCAATTGGCTCCCTAAATAAAACAAACAATGGCTTCACTAAATATATCACATGTGCCTGCTGAACTATTCTGCGTCTCTTGACCTGCGAGTCCCCTCTTTCATCATCAGCTGATAGGAGCTTCATGTGTGCAGTCTCTAATGCCGAAAAGACACCCGATACTCCTCGTTATGTGTGGCATTCGGATTGCAAACGTGAGTATGTTCCACTCTTCACTGTCATGACTTGTGCTGTAGTGTGAGACAGGTGCACCTCGCTGTGTCTCCCCCTCTTGGTAGCAGAGAGGAGGCAAAGTCAGCCCCCCTAACCCCCAAAACAAAATTAAATCTCAAGTTTCTCTTGGCCGAGACCAAAGGCGAGCGAGAAAGTGTCTGGAAAGTGACGTGGCAGAAAATAGCAAGAGTAGACTCCATGGGGATGCAGGGGGGGCCTGTTTGGACTGGGATTGGACTTTCTTGTTGTCTTCCAACATAAGCGAGGAATTAAGTCTCTAGGAACTGTTAGGAGTTGATTACCCAATCTGCCATAAATAAATATTACACAGGAACCTCAACATTTAACCACTCAAAAAGTTCAAAAAAGGACAAACATGCCTCAATAGTTGCACCGAAACGTGCCGAGCTGGATTCAGTCATTTTCAAGGATATTTATATCAATGGGCACTTTTTTCTGCTTGTAATGTGAGTTGTAATGAGATATTGCAATTGTTGTTGCTAAATATTTATTGCAACAAAAAATGTAAGGACAGCTCTGGAAGTGTGTTTTGTTAATTTGAGCTGTTATGCCAGAGGTGTTCAAAGTGTGGCCAGGGGGCCATTAGCTCCTCACGGTTTGTTTTTTTTGTTGACCCGCGGCACACTGTATAAATAAAATAAAAAAAATAATTTAAAAAAACAACGCAAAAGGGCACAATGTAAAGAGAACACTGGAAATGTTGATACAAATAACTAATAGTAACACAAAGCTTTGTTTCCAAATGCAAGTGCCTTTTTTTAATTTAATGTAATTTAAATTAAATTAATGAATTACATCCACTTTTAATTGCTATCTATTTTTAAAAAATTACTTTTCATTTCATTAAATTTTTTACTAAAAAAATACAAATAACTAATAGTAATACAAAGCTAACATTTGATTTAATTTTAATTAAATAATTAATTACATTAATTTTAACATTTAAATACTTTATTTAATTGAATTACCTTTAATGTAATGAAAACATATTTATTAAAATATCAAAGAGGCCCCACTTCTGGCATTGGAAAAGGTTTGGACACCCCTGTGTAAGACTGTCTGTGATTGGCATTTGTCCAATGGTGTTTTTGTCCAACAATTGTATACTGCTTTTCTATTGACGTGCCACCACTCCATCTCCAGCTCATGCGTAACACTAAAGGATAAATGCTTTACATTATATGACAGTAAGAATTAAATGCGGGATGTTTCAGGGGTGGTCCTCATTTTACGGCGTTCCGTGTTATGAAGTTTCATGGTTAGAAACGCGTGCCCATCATTGAATTAAAAGCATCATTTGTGTCCGTAAACACAAGTCGCACGAGAACTACAGCTTGGTGGAAGCCACACTGAGGAAGTAAAACATCATTTAATAGTTTTACTTTCATGACTTTCGCTGTTACAAGGAGATATGGACATAGAGGAGGAGGTTATCCTTCCAGACCAGCCTGGGACAATATTTTAAGATATTTTAAGATGGTAAAAAGGCAACCACAGGGATGAAAGTAATGTTTTTTATTAGTATTTCTTTTCATTTTTGCATTTTATCTCTTCATATTGCTATATTTTCTATGTCCTTCCTGTGAACTTTGGACAGACCGAGTGACGAATGAGTTAATTTTAGTATAATTTACCGCCCCAACTCATCACAATCTAGGACGGGAACTCATTCGTGACCCGATGATCACATGTAAAAATGGCCAAAAATGTTTTTCAGCATGCCTGCATGGACTACAACAAATCAGCCTAACGTATACAACCATGGCATCTCAAAACACTAGCATCTTTGGCATGCCAATACTTTTTAGCCATGACTGTACATCTGAATGTTTCCCAAAACATTGCCTGTGCATGTGTATGCTATTTCCATCATTTCCTATTGGAAAAAAAGATTTGAAGTCGTATGAATGAAATGGGTTTGACTGATATGTTTGTTCATGAAAAAAGTGCAAGCAATGCCAAGCAAATTGTTGTTTAATTTTTACAGATTTCCTTTCAGGTGAGAGTACAGTCCTTTTTCTTGTTAAGTAAAGTTGGCCAAAATTGCACTAGCATGAGCAAACCTGCCTCTAAAGCTTGTTGTGTTCCAACGCTTACTCGATCAAGGCAATCATCAGCCAAGCAATTACAGATTGTATTAGTAATGCATGAGTATTGAGACGCCCATAAAAATGTTAGCGTGATGTCGACATTTTCCTTCGATTTCAGATCTAAGTTTGCAAAGAAAAGTGACTTGGAATTATTAGATTAGATTCTGCTCCAGAAACATCCCCTTCTTTTTTCAATTACCATTGTTCTAAGGCTAATAACCTAAATACATAGAAGCACAATCCAGGTTTAAGCCCCAAATATGCCTCACACACTTATTAAACACATTTAAAATGTTAAATGTACACTAATGGTGCATCGCAGCCTGACGTCTTGTCCTTACATGACAGGAAGGCAGAAATTTAACTGGTTTAGTGGTGGGTGTAAATAAGCTGGTGTTCTTTCCAGGCAAACTGTTTTCTGTCTATATGTGTATTTTGATTATGTTCTGTTCTGTGTGTTTTGTGTGGCTGGAAATAAAGAATAAAAAAAGAGAGTGGCAAAGGTATGAATGTGTGTTCCAGTTAAAGAACAAAGCAATTTGGTGGATTTATTAACATGTGGCAGCCTCCGAGAAAGTAATACAATGAACACAGTACTGTAGTACAGCTACGAATGTAATACGTGCGGTGTAAATTTCACTTTTGTGTCTCACTATGGTGCGTTCAAGGACCGCCGAACAAATTGCAGTCCAGTACCAACACATAAAAAAAAACATTATTAGTAAATCATTACAAAGTGTAACAGTGTCACAAGCACGCAAAAATAAAAAAACTATACTTTTTCTGAATACAAAATTCCCACTCTGTATTTACAAAATAAAAACTTCTAAAATTGACCTCAGATCTTGGCTTGCTGCTTGTGTGAATCAAATTTGCCAAATTGTCGGCAGCCCAATAAGGACATAAGCATAAACTCGCAAGTTCTCAGTACAAATGAAGCCAAACTCTCATTAGCACTTTGTCATGTTACACCAGAGCTATTTGTGACAAGTACGTAAAAATGGGCCAACTTCTTGATCCGTACTGTCATAATAGCACCCCATCCCAAACACAACAGACATTTAAAGTTAGTTTTAACATGACTAACATTCCCAAATAATATTTTCCATGAGGGTTTCTGTGTGCCTCATCACCGTGTGCTTATGTATCTGTGGCTAGGAAAAGTGTGTGTGCGTGTATGCCTCTTTAAGTGGAAAAACACTCTCAGGCATCTGTGACAAAATAGTCTGTGGGTTTGTTTGTAAAGAGTCTAAACGTGAAGGCTGTTTGATGAGCATAAACACTTAAACGAAGAGTTTCACTGGCTTCCACGAGCCTGAGGACTAGTGCCTTTATCTGTTTGACACAAAACCTGCACGTTATATAGCAAGTAAAAACAAATAAAAATAAAGATTTGGGGTTTGAATTTGTAGCGCCAGTAAAGGATCAAAAAGTAGTGTGTTCGTGTGCTCCTAATGTCTAATAGTGCGTATTGTGTAATACTATGCAGTCGTGTAAAGCAAGTTTCCTCAACATTTACCGAGCAAAAGCACGTATTTTATGTGAGAAAAATCTCACGGCACACCACTAAAATGTGTTACCTCCTGCCATCTAAGGGAAAAGAATTCAGTTTTTCTGTTGGCTGCGTGCTAGCTGAACAAAGATACTAAACAAAATCATTTTCAGACCATTTAAGTGAAATTGGATCGTTTCTCGAGTGTGGCGCGGCACACTGGTTGAGAATTACACTTGTTTATCACAGGCATCAATTTGGATTTGGTCACTCTTTAGGGGAAAAAAACACCTTCACCTGAGAGTGTCAATGATTGGTAGTCGTAATTCACGCCGTGGCATCTCTGATTGGCTAATGATCGCCTGAGCGTCTCCAACGAACCCAAAAGATTCCTGCTAATCATTCACTCTCATTCACTCATAATGTTCCTCCTCTGCGCCGTGGAGCTTAGCCATTGAAGGAGGGAGATGCTAACGTTGTCTAATCATCTCAAGTGGATGTCTAGCGAAGAATGACAAGCAGAATGTCTCGCGGCAGATTTATGGAGGCTGTAATAGTTGCTGACTGCAGCCACATAAAGATTTAGAATTTGAAGCAGTTGTTATGATAACCACATCGGCCTAACTGTGTGCATACGTGTGCTCACACGATACAGTGCTGCTGCCGTGGTTGGTTGCCACACTGCAAGGGGCGTTGCAAGGGAAGGAGATAAAGGCTTATTAGGAGGACAATATCGCAATAATGAGACCACTATGCTGCTTAGTTAACACTGTTCATTACATAGTAGAAGATCATTTAACATGTTCAAGGATATCATCTTTGTCTTGACTGGGCATGCAGCCAACGTTGAATTTTCCTTCTTCTCCACTGAGCATTTTGCAATGTCTAATTTTACATGACTTTTCACTTTCACTTTCTTTTACACACTGCCACCAGAAGAGTCTGCCTCACACTTGCGAGACATTCATTCATTCATTTTCTGTACCGCTTATCCTCATTAGGGTTACGGGGATGCTGGAGCCTATCCCAGCTGGCTTTGGGCGAGAGGCGGGGTACACCCTGGACTGGTCGCCAGTCAATCGCAGGGCACATATAGACAAACAAACATTCACACTCACATTTACACTCTAATGGACAATTTAGGGTCGCCAATTAACCTAACATGCATGTTTTTGGAATGTGGGAGGAAACCGGAGTACCCGGAGAAAACCCACACACGCACGGGGAGAACATGCAAACTCCACACAGAGATGCCCAACGGAGATTTGAACCCAGGTCTTCCAGATCTCCTGACTGTGTGGCCAATGTGCTAACCACTCAGCCACCGTGCGGCCCACTTGCGAGACATCAAGGTTATAAAGTTAACTAAAAAGAACCAAAGTGACCTAGCGATGATGTGTTAGTACATCTATGTATTCTCCCGCTGCCGCACAGGTTCTCTAACTTTTATGGCAGTTCTCTTAGATATTATGCCGACTAATAGCTCAGTGTATTGTCTGTCTGATTGCTTCTCATAGAGGCCTTTACAACACACACACACACGCAACACTTACGTATGTGTCATGAAAAAATACTGGGAGACACACAATGGATGCGTTGCTCTCACACACACCAGTTTATCTCTCACTTCCACACAAACTTTCATTTTCCAGTCACAAAAGCTCAAACTGCTATGTATACTCTGTGTACAGTCATCCCTCGTTTATAGCTGTTAATTGGTTCCAGGCATGACTGCTTTAATGAATTTTTGTGATATAGGATTCAATGTAATAATTATTATATTTATTTATATTAGGTTAAATCAAAACTTGCAAATCAGACAAATGAAAATGATTTGCTGTGGCGACCCCTATGAGATAAGCAGGGATAAGCCGAAAGGAAAAGAAGAATAGAAATATTTTTGTAGTGAAAAAACGTTTATGACTTTCCGGCTACACAATATTATTCAAGCCCTGTAGACATGAAATAACACCCCTTTACACTCCTATTATTCATTGTTTACAACACATTGCAACATTGCTGCAGGGACGCGAGACAGTTCCTATCCCGCAAGCTAGCGAGCGAACAAGCAAGCCTCTAAATAATTTCTTCTAACTTAAGACGCCAAAAACTTACCACTTCCACACGGGATGCGAGGAAAACTTTTTTCACACTATCATGTCAGACATGCCATGGCTGATTTAATGCAGTGTTAAAGTAACGTAATGTAAGGTAATGTCTGAATGTTTTGTGTCATTATCATTAGTTACCAGACTTAGTTACCAGAATATTACATATCACTTGTATTTCAATATGGTTTGAGCAATAATAGACTATTGTCATTATGGGTTCTTTTGCCTTTCTTGCTTATTTGCCTATCTTACAGAGTCAAGCTTTGTAGCCAAATATACAGCTCTTGTTTTTGATACAATTTCAAAACCTTTTAAATTGTGTGGTCATTGATTACTTCTCTGGTCCAAAGAACCAAAAAGAAAGGCTAAAGAAAAGAGACAGGTATTCCACAAAACAACGCTAATCTAATAATGTAACATTGTAACACAGAATGTCATCAAACAAGGACCACCTATATCATAGCCTGAACATATCTTTTATCTAGTGTCCTCCTTCCTGTATTTTCACCAACACAATCTTCCCACCAAGCAGCAGAAGACGAACCACTTTTATGTCATGCTGTCACATCTATGTGTCTAAACAAAATGTGCTCCACGTTTTTGCTGCTACGATATCTTACTGCCTTTTAAAACCACACATTTTCTTTTTCCTCGGTGGCTGCTCTGTGAGAAAAGCACCGATACAGACCGGGAGGAAAGTAGACCCGTAAATTTGTCAGCCTCGGCTGTAGTATCAGTGATGTAAGAGAAGCAGGACGGCGGCTGTGACAAAAGGAATAGAGTGAAGCCGGACCAGGACTGTGAAGTTTAACACCTGAGACTCACTTCTTCTTTTCGTTGTGTTGAAGGCATTTGTCGCTGTCAGACTCGTATTGTATACGTTACACCACATGCTGGTGTAGACATCACCATGCATCTTCTTACCAGTAGCTGGGGTAGGAGGCCTGCTGCGTGAACAGCATGAGACACTGGAGCTTGCCTTAGCCTGAGAAAATGTGACACTTTAAAGAGAAAGCTTTGTGCTCTCCATCCATCCATCCATCCATTTTCTATGCCGCCTATCCTTATTAGGGTTGCAGGTATGCTGGAGCCTATCCCAGCTGACTTTGAGCAAGAGACAGGGTACACCCTGGGCTGGTTGCCAGACAATCGCAGGGCACATACATACAAACAAACATTCACACTCGCATTCATACCTATGGACATATTAGAGTCGCCAATTAACCTAACATGCATGTTTTTGGAATATGGGAGGAAACTGGAGTAGCCACGTATACATGAAGAGAACATGCACACTCCACACACACACGATGCCCAACATAGATTCAAACCCAGATCTTTAAAATGTACAGCTTTGTGTTATTATTAGTTAATAATATCAACATTTCAGCTCTTTTTATTCTATTTACATTATACTCACCCTTTTGTTGTATTTTTTTCAAATTTGACAGTTTTTTTTGTTATTTTTAAAATGTGCAGTGGGCCAATAACAAACGATCCAAAGGCTGCAAATGGCACCCTGCTCTGTGAGTAACCACATCTTTTGTTGAAAATGTAGCTTGTTAGTTTCCCGCAGCGAGTGAACAATGGTAAATAAAGAGAGATGGGGATTGTTATTGCAGCTGGAACTAATTGATGCGTGACCTGTACAGTCAGTACATCTGTAATCGGAGAAGAAAGTGTTCAGAGGTGGGCTCTCCCCCCATACAACAGGATACGTATACAAACAGGAAATAATGTCTTACACACCAACCTAATCAACGCGTGTCATGTATGAAAAATACATACATATTGGCAGGTCTGTCAGTGTCAGCGCAGGCCAGTGAAGTGCTGAAGTTCTGGGATAAAGTTCTTGGTCGCACGGTTCCTGTGATATTAGATATTGCACTTTGATGCCATTTTGCTTACACACTAGGGCAAAAAAATCAAACTCATTAGATTTTACCCAAAGTTTATCGATGAATGTGTTTTTTAAGGGCAAAGCAAAGGGGATATATACATGTCATTAGAAGAGTGTTCTAAAACCTTTTATTGGTAGTGTACGTGCGCTCATCTTTAACCTTTTCAAAATACTTTTAGACTTTTGACTTTTTTTTGTGTCCATTAGGAGCGAAAAGTCCATCAAGATTGAGGGCTCTAACTTTGTAGCCTGGCGTAAGTACGCCTCTGTCCCTCCGACCGGCGCAAGTAGCAAAGAGGGAGGAGACTGGGGTTACCACAAATCAGTCAAATCTTCACCAATCAAATGAGCTCTTCTCCTCACCTTTAAATGCGCCGATGGCGAAGGTAATTGCAAGTTCCGTTGAATATGGATAAGGACAGCGGAAGACAGCCAAACTTCTCCCAGACGGAAAGTGATGTTTTGATCCGGGAGATCCAAGCTTGCAGTGGCCGAATATATTGTCACGCGAGCAGACCTCCACGGGCTGATGATGCAAAAGTGGCCTGGAAGGAGATTACAAGAACCATTGCCCAGTGAAAAAAATGGTTCGATGATATCAGAAGAAGGGCAAAGCAAAAACTCAAAGCACCGGAGGCACATGGTGGCCACCAGTAAGGTAAGCATTTTTTCTCCACTAATTAAGACACTCATATTTAGTAGCCTGTATTTGTAATATGAATATGTAATATAATATGTATTTGTAATATGAATATGTAATATAATATGTATATGTAATATGAATAAACAAAAACTATGCATAACGGGGATGAAATCCAAAGCAACTGGGCGTAAAAGATGCATTGCCAAGTATGTAGTCTGACCCTGACTTGTGTTTGCATGTGAGATGAACTTGTATGACACAATTCATTATAATCATTTTTGCAATTTTCGGTTACACAATAAAAAATGTCAATACGTTTGATTAACTGTTTATTTACAACTAATCACATCCATATCAGATCCACTGGCCACCGATGATGAGGAGGATGAGTAGGAGTGGGGTGGCGATTCGGGGACAGATAAGGTGGTGGAGACAACGCAAAAGTGGCAGACGGGACAGTCAATATAGATCAAAATGTACGTGCTGATTCAGATACTAGTAGTTACTTTAAAGAGTGGTTGTTGTGATTATTAAATGCATTAAAATGTGGCTGACTCTGCATAAACCGGCCTGTGGGGTTTTGGGTATGTGTGCGCACTGTGCACCAGTCAGCCAATTACCACTAGACCGGCTGCGCTTCGCCTTGCGCCGAGAGTAGACCAGGTTGGAGCTGGCGAGCTTTCACCTCAGGCAAAGCCTTTGGGCAAAAAATTGGCTGAATCAGTTAGCACCTCCCCCTGCTGCGCCGCCACACCCATCGCGGCGCACCTCGGTCTACCAAATTACCAAATTGACTACTCACTGTGTTACGCCAGACAAAATTACCACTTGCACAGTCTTCGTCAAACTGTGCAACTCACAAAATTAGAACCCTGAAGTTGATTTTGTAAAATGTATGCTCAGCAGCAGGTGTGGGCAGCCCCATGAAGTCACAATGGTACAGTCCTGATCAGCTAACATTTTTATATGATTTGACTGCTAGGCTAATAGTCAAATCCGACTGGAATCAACAAATAGTCATCTATTCTAAGACAATTCTACTACACACCTCACAGGGGAAATGCAAGACAGATCCAAAGTAAAATGGCTAATCAAGGAATGTGTTGAATGTGTTCATGAAGAAGAACGGCGAGGAGCATTGATGCGTTAGCTTATTGAGCGTTTGGAGTTGAGAACATGACAAATCAGAATGCTTGACACATGAAAAGCACTAGCAGGCCATATAATTCTCTTTGCCTCCATCTAGCTGTCCTTCTATGGGGGCTCCAGAGGCTAGTTAAAAGGTGTCTGGTTTTCACCGTGAATCTAATTAGATCTCTGACTGGGGTCTTAACAAGAAAAAAAAATTCAGCATAGAGGGATAAAGGTGCTCAGGCACTGTCTTCACACCTCCAGTGCACCTTGGCCTGAGTTGTCCCCTGCTCCCTCCTTTGCTGGAGGAAAACAAAGTCCTGCAGGCTAATGAAGTTCGTAATTAAGGAGATTTTGTCAGGGTGAATGAGTAATTAGGACAAGGTTTCTCAGGGGTGTTAGTGGTGGCCGGGCTCGGTGGAGCACGGACTATATTGTGCTCATCTTCTCTTCATGTATCAGCTGGAAATGTGCAGAGTTGCAATGTAATTTAAGATCAGTCACCACGCTAGCAGATGTCTCTCCCTCTACCATGTTTGTAGAAATGTATGCACTACGCTGCTGCGTTGGTTACCACGCTACGGATCTCTGATGTGTTGTGAAATCAGATATAATTGGAGGAAAATGGCTGAGGGACATGACTGCGCTCTGTTCACAGCGCAGACATGTCCGTCCTAATTATCACATTTACTTCAGATTGGTTGACTATGCCGCTGATAAAGAAAGTTCACCTGGCCTCAATTAACTATATTTATCTGAGATTATCCCTCCATGAGATTTCTGCTCCGGCAAAAAGATTAGCGTCAGTAAGAGTCGCATATGCAGGATGAATACATTTTCACACAAAGTGACATCTCTACAGGAGGAGAAATGAAATCAATGCAAGGAAAATAAGGAGTAGCTACAGGGGTGGGGTGGGAGGTTTGAAGCAGGATTTTAAAATCTATATATTATATAATTTTATATTTTTCTCACTTTTTGTATCTTGCACCCTTTTGTATCTTCTGGTTTGTTTTAGACAATAAATTACACTAATAATTATCTATTAACTACTTAAATTATTCAATGATGCAAATACAAACCAGAAGCAAAATACTGATACTGAATTTCCTCACCACATCGCATTCTAATTTAATACCTTCACTAAATCATGGTTCCTCAAAAAAATATTAATTTATAAATCATGCAGGGCCGCTTGGTGGATGAGTGGTTAGCATGTTGGTATTCACATATGCTGTGATAATGCATTATGTAGTATTCTACACTGGTCACTAGGTGTCAGTAATTGGACACACAAGCACCAGACTGGATCCCCGGAACAACAGGCTTTTATTGCAGGTTATCTCACAACAGGCACAACAATCCCTAACACGAGCTACTGTTGAGGCCATAACCAACACCAAGCTAAAATGCAATTCTGAACCACTTTCTGTACCACCCCCATTGGGGTCCACCCCCGCCCCAATGGCTTATTTTCTCTTATTATGTCTACTATATTGGGTAATACAATTATAAAGGTATTACTTTACTAAATGATGCCTTTAGCAGATACAGTAGAAAGTTAGAGTCAGAGGTGGACACATTTGATCCCATGTTAACCTCTATACTCTTTAAGATCCATGGGATCCATGGGAAGTGTCCCGCTGCGAGGCACAACACCTGGGCTGTGAACTCATGACCTCACTTTTGAGTATTCTCACCAAAGAGCCCCACCACCCCCTCCCTTCCTTTCCTCTCCCCTAAACTCCCTGCCTCCTGGTCAGCTGGAGGATCAGCGTGGACAGACAAGCCCAACACTCTTCATTTCCTGTTTCGCCTGCAACCATCCCTTCCCGCATAGACCAAAAAATGCTTCCTGTGTTTCAGGTATGTGTCATAGCTAAGGTATGACCTTTAAAATGACACTTTATGTCTTCACTGTGGGAAAAGTGCTTGAGGTTGATGCTGACGTGGTCTTTCCAGATGTGTCCTCAAAGAAAACATTATTTCAGGCACTATTATTAATATAATCTAAAGCTGCATTTGCAATGTCATAATTACCCCTTTTTAAGACTTTTATTCAGACACATAAGACAGAAGTGAAGACTCATTAAAGGTTAGGTAGTAGAGGTGTTAGTCAGCTACAGGCAGACCTACATGGAAGAGGCCTTTTCATGTCGGCTATTTCCTGACACATTAGTCTTAACCAATTGCTCCAAGTGGAAGCTTTGCCCGTCCCATCCCTCATCGTCCAACATGACCCATCCGTTGCACCCCCCTCCCCGCCCCATGCTGCAGGCAAGGCTGGAGATAGCAGGGCTGAAAAACGACTTTAGGAATCCAAAAATATTGGTTGTTGTAAATCAGCCCCCAGTGGCCTATGAATAGCAATTATCTTTTTTGGACTAACAAATCACCAAAGTCCCTCATATGATGGTTTTTCTTTAAAGATTATACACTAGGAAGGGTGTAGCAGATACTATGGATTACACTCATCTAGGGTTCTAAAAGACAAAAAATGCTTTCTGTGTTTGCTGTGCACAGTTTGTCATACATGCACCGAAGGGAAACGATGCATGATCACAGGACTTCAGGAATTCAGATGATATCAAAAAGCGAGGTCTTATCAGTACCTTATCCATTGCTGCTAAACACGATTCACTTCAGTGCTCAGTGACAGGTGGAAACTCACAGATTTCTAGAAGAAGGAGGTGGGGCAGGTTTGTGAATGAAGAGCCAAGTTGTATTTACCTGATAACTGGTCAACATGCACAATGTATAGTGCTTTCACTCACATGACAGCTGCTAAATTAATACCAATGGAAATCTTTCTTCCTTGTGTTTTTCTAAGTTACAAAAGTAGAACATCCCCCTTTCACACCGCAAACACTGTAGTGTAATAACTACACCAGGCCACTAGTTGGCAAATCTGTATTTAAACACTATGCATTAGGGCTGGGTGATATAAAACTCACATCCCAATATATTTATGTCAATTATTGATATACAATATATATATCAATATTTTTGGTATTTAATGGTTGGATTTATTTAATAGTGTTGTGACGTTCATGAACGAACCAGTTCTTTGGAACGGATTGTATGAACGACGGGAACCAAGTCGCAGCTGGGAACGTTCTTTTTTTTCCCAGTTAGATGACGCGGTGCTTATTACCTATGCAATTAACCCCAAAACATTTCAGGAGTCGTCCTAAGGGTTTAATTTACTTACAGAGCAACAAATAGCACCTCAGGACAGTTTCTTTGTATGTTTTGATTACTCACTATGTTCATGTGTGGAAATATTTGCACTAAAAGCGGTTTGGCATGGAAATTCATTGTTTGTACATGTTCAAGTCATGATTTACACACTAAATAGAATTTGTTTAAAGGTTAATTTAAAATAGTGATGTCATTGTCAAAGCAGTGGGATATGGCGCCACACTGTAGAATATTTACAATGAGTCCAGATCAGGATTTAAAATGTCAAATAAGATTATAATCAATATTTCAGAATGATTTAAAACTCATTGGTGGGAAATCTAAATTCTTTACCTCCCAGTGATTATTTCCCAGATAAAACGAGTTAAGGCCAGTCTGGCTTCATAAAATTTAATAGGAATTAAATTAAAATGTGAAATTCCCACACACAACCATAAATCCCATGTCTACATACATGCTGTATTACACGCACTGTAAAAAGAAGATGAAATGAGAAGACAAAACCATCTTTCTGTGTAACAAATATTCCATGTTATGACGTAGACGCCTATGGCTTACAGACAGGAGCGGCCAAAATATATAAATATTTTTTTCTTTCTTAATGTAGTGAGTTCGTCACTCCATAGTCTGGCATTGGCATGGGCCGGTTACCCCTTTCAATATGTACCACGGTATGGAAAAGTCACGGTTTCAAAACTACTACAATAGTCTGTCATACTGTCGTACGGGTCATCAAAGGGTCACCAAATGTGGAGAGGTTATTGCGAATGAGACAGAAGCCGAGGACACGTGGTGTAAACCGTTGACTGCCCACTGAACAGCAAGCAAACACTACTTAGCAACAGTTGCTAAAAACAGTCCACCTGGAAAGGGACTCGGTGACACAAGCAAACGAATAGAAACTCAGCAAACACACAATCCAACAGTTTCAAAACACTTGTGGATCGGAACATGCACTATGCCGTGAAATATTAACGTAACAACACAAGTTTTTTGAGCCGCCGATTGCATTTATTTGCAGTTTACTCTGTTGGGTTTTTTGCAGTAATTGAAAGAATTTTCTGTAAAATACTAAGTTACTTAAAATATTCAATACTGCGGCCCTATTCTACTGTATTACACTTTAAGTTTCTAAATACGGCTATCAGGTCTGTTAGGATGGCGAACGTTTCATTTTCAAAACCAGTGAGACCCATTTTCAAAGGTTTGCTTTTTTATGCTGCAAAACTTAAGCCAATGAACAGCCAAACCTCCATTTTTGTATGTCCAGCTAAAAACAGCGAACATCAAACTTGTTTTTGGCTTTCTCGTGAGAGTACTTTGTGTACTGTTTCCACGCACCCCCCATGAGATTGCTTAGGCTGCTGCATAATGGGCATCATGCACCTTAGAGAAAAACACAGCAATCAGCAGCCTTTTCTTCCTCCATAAGGTGACTCAACCCTGAGTCTGTGTAAAGTGTTAACCTCATTAAGCCCGTTCGCAAGTGAGATACATAATTATCCCTGAGAGGATAGCCCGAGTTAATACAAATTAGAAAGCTAATTAAGCTGCAGAGACTGGCCATGCCATCTCCCAGAGCAATGGACCCACGCAACCATTACGGCGAATTAGAGCCTTGTTTACCGTCACAACACGCGCCTTTTAGTGAAGCTAGTAGTGAAACGCCACAAGTGAGCCACACTTCACTCGAGTTTAAGCGAGCATACCTCACACAGGTGTTTGAGCTATAACCAAAAACGTGAATTCCTTTCTTCAGCAGTGTCAGGCTCAGCGACTTTCCAACGCCCAACCTACGGGTCCATTTCATAGCCTTTGGCCACTCATAAACTCTCAATCTCAATGACAATTCAATGCATGTGCTCGTCTGTGCGGTTAAGTGGCTCAAAGTCTTTAAAGATGCCTTAAATGCCTCCTCAAGCTGGGGGGAACTTCTTTTCTCTCTGCAAGCACCAAGCCAAACAGGAACAATAAATCTGGCTGTTTTCTTCATTCCTCTTTAGATCGTATGATACCTGAGCAGTGCAGCAAGAGTGGAGCGTTCCAACATCTACTCCAGCGTGTGTCCAAGAAGCATGCATGTGTCTCTCACCAGCGTCACGTTTAGACCAGCGATGTCTTTTTGCAGGGGAGAGGGATATGTCAAGAGAGAAAAAAAAGATAAGTGCACACAGCTGGAAACATTTTAGAATGTAATTCCCTTTTGTCATAAGAAGAGTGCACTGGATGGAAATGCTGTTGCGTTTGAGTGGTCTATAGAAATTGTAGGTAAATTGCAGCAAAGGCTTTAAAGATACAAGCGTACAGGCTGCAGGCTTGAAAAACTTTTTGGCCTCATACAGAGGTTTTCTTTTTCTTCATGTGGAGGGGAGTGCGGCAGAGAGGAGCACTCTGCTGGTTGTGTGCCAGCTCTGCCTCCTGCGGTTTCACGCATAACAACCTTGCATGTGCACAGCTCTAAGTAAAGCACTGATTTAAGAGGGTACTTCTTCTTTCCACAGCTTTAGCAAAACAAGCCCCTATGTTTGGATAGACCTGGTAAGCAGCTCACTGACCTGAGCAATGGGTCAGATTAAGTTAGAATCCCCACCCCACTCACCACCCTACTCCACTTCTCATCATTTGCTCCCCTCAATCCCCTGTGCAGAATGAGGAAAGGGAAAGTAAAGTGCTCTTCAGGGCAGGCAGGTCTGACAGCGAGGTCAGAGGAGTCGCTCAGCAAAACAGGAAACTGACAAGAGAGACAAATGATAGGTCTCACCCAACCATGGGTTTTTAACAACTAAGGTTGTTCAAACATCATTGCTGTGAGAGTCATACTTACTCCTTGAGATGGTCTTGTTTGTGTTTTTGCAGAATTAAGTGTAAATGTCTTTTTTTTGCTTCAATCTCACTGTTTGGCTCAAAATCAAAATTCCACCAGCTATATTAGCACAACTCTTAAAATGCATGTAAACACTTTGGTGCCATCTTTTTTCGTGCCAGCCGGAAATCTGAGCTTTCCTCACGTTCCAGCCTTCAATGCAAGACTTGACCAGTAAGTTAATAAAGTAAAAAAAAAACGGGATGCAAAGTTGAAGTTGGTAAGGTCATAGCTGAAGCTTCATCTCTATGTCGTCATTTTTGGATGTCAACATTTAAAAAACAATACAGTAATTTCTCATTTTTTGCGGTTAATTGGTTCCAGACCTGACCGTGATAAGTGAATTTCTGCCGAGTAGGATTCCTTACTTATAAATTAAATATTTTCATAGTTAAAGCATAGAAAACCTGTTTAGGCGTTTTAAATACAGATTTTAACATGATTAGCGCTCTAGCCATGAAAAACACCACTGTAGTTACCTTGACATTTGTACCATATAAAGTATACTCAATGTAGTAGACATAATAACAGAAAATAAGTCATTTAAGACATAAATATGATATGCGATAATGAGATAATACAAACCTCAAATTAAGCGTGTTGTTCTGGGAATCAAGTCTGGTGCTTGTGTGTCTCGCAGAGCGTTACGGTAACATTATTAACGCCTAGTGGCCAGTGTAGAATGCTTCCTATCACAATTTGAATGCATGCCTAAGACATCGTCCCTGGCATTGCTCCCTCACTTTATTGTGTTTTTTCAAAAATGAATGTGTGAATAAAGGATTGCTGTTTCATGGTTGAAAACAGCCTATTATTAGTCAAAAAATGCTTATTTAAGCAAACGTTGTGTATTCTAAATAAAGCATTTTCAAGCACAAACATGTTCCAAATAAGATAACTTAAAATAGTGTTTAAGGCAGTAGAAGACCTTGATGAACTGTAGTCCACACTGGCTTAGTCACTAGTAACACACACCAAATGGCCAATGACAGGCTTTTAGTATTTTAGAATTATTCATCTCACAACAGCCACAATAATAACATAATAATAATAATAATAGTCATCCTTATCATTATAAAAATATAACGGGCTAATGTTGTGAGCGTACTCCAGCTAAAACTAAACTCTGAATCCCCAATGTCACTTCCTGTCCACAAGTCAGTATTGAAAAGGCATTTATTGAAACACACGAGCAAGAGTCTTATCTATGTCTTAATTGTCTTATTTTCTCACATGATATTTACTCTACTTGTAATATGAGTGTAAAGACGACTAAAGGGATGGTATTTCAAGTCTAGAAAGCTCTAATAATGGTACAAATTATATTTAGAAAGTCATTAAAGGATTTTCTATGCTCTAATGATGAAAATATTCGGTTTATTAATATTGAATCCCACTTCAATAAATTCACTTATCACGGTTGTGTCTGGAACCAATTAACTGTGATGAACGAGGAATCTATTTGTATTTTAATTTGTTTAGCAATGTTTATGCTTGAAAATGCTTCGTTGAGCCAAAAATATGTTCGACTTGCCTGAGCGTGCATATTTCTGTACTAATAATAGGCTGTATTCAACCACACAGTATGCTTTATTATTAAGTAACGCAAAATGGTCAGGAGATATGTTACACATATCGGTACTGGTATCGATTAATATCAAAATCGTAAATCAAAAGTTGGACAATATCAGCATATCGGATAATTGGCAAAAAAGCCAAAATTGGACATCCCTACTTGTAACTGTGATTTTATTTTTTTGTAAACTTTAAATTATTTTTTTCTTTTTTGAAGTGGCTCAATTTGTGGCTCTTTACTGTGTAATGAACTAATGAAGTGTTTGTTAGATACGCACCCGGCACAGCTCCCATCTCAAAGTCTTGTCGTACACTAGAATAATTGTCTTGGTTTTGATAAACAACCATTAAGAGAAATATTAACTTGGAGCAAGTTTTTACGGAAAAGCACAAAGCAAACATGGTGACAAACATCCGAACAAAGTACTGAACCTGCAGTTTGCAGAGATTATGTATTATATATTTCCTCTAGACAAGCTGGAGGGAGGATTGCTTGTGTGTGGTGACTTCAGTTGCCACTTTTTTAGAAAAAGCAAAGAGAAGCAAGCCTGACAATCAGCGAGCAATCTGGGCCGGTGTTTAGTTGTTCTGTAAGAACTGCTAAACGAGCCCTAATTTCCCCTGTTGGAGGAGATGTGCGAGTGGAGGTGGAAAGGGGCAGGACAGGGGGAGTGCTCTGTCAGAGTGGAGTTAATCTGAACCTGGGGCGGCACGTTCACCTTTGATGGAGGCCAGAGATAGGACATGGAGGCTCTGGAGAAGGGCGGGGAGGATGAAAGATCACCCACACCTGCGCGGGGCTGCCAAAAGTTACAGCTCACTCAAAGAGGCCTTTCTACTGCTCTTCCATTTATCAAGGATGATGAGGGCAGGGGCAGCCAGAGCCTTGCTGCATTTCTCTTTTCACTGGTGGGTCATCATATGCACTCACCGCCACGGGATAAAGATTATACTGATTTGTCTTTGTTAACTGCTCAAGCTTTTCCAGATGCCAATAAATAGCAGCAAAAAGTCGAAAGGACCTATTTTTGCCACAAATTTAATTTCATCCTTTTGTCTTTTGCACTGAAATGACAAATATGTCCTCACCGCTCTATATTTGAATCAGCGTAGCCTCTTTTTTTTGGTGTGGAGAGGTGTCTGTGTGAAAAATCCCCCATAATCCCTTTGGAGAGGAATATGAAGCACTACCCCTTGAGGTTTGCCCTCTTTGGCTCCGTGTCTTGCTTGCGCTCACCAGACTCGGTGGTGCCATCGAGAACATTTGCTCACAGCAAGAACAATTCAAGCTATTCTATTTCTTCTTACGCCATAAAACATAGAACTAGAACAAAGTAAAAATCCTTCTTTTCAGGTTCTAAATCTGACCTTCTTCTGGTGTTTGTGGCTTTTGTATGCAGTGGTCTAAATAGTTCAAATGACACATATTGAAATATTGAAGGTGAAACAATGTTGTGAGATACTATTTCCAATCTCCATCCATCCATTCCATCCATCTCCATCCATTTCCAAACTCTATCCTATATGCTCGCATGCTATATAACAGTAGCCCGTGTTATTATTAGGATTATTATGTTTGGTGTTGTGAGATAATTCAAACCTACATTAAAGGCCTGTTATTCAGCGTTCAAGTCTGGCGCTCCCCTGCCTCACCAAACATGACAGCAACATTAGTGACACCTAGTGACCAGTGTAGAATACTACGTCTGCAGCTTCTGAATGCCTTATATTTGTATTTCAGTTCATTTAGATATGTTTATGCTGTAACATTTGCTTGAATATGCATAATGTCTTACTAATTATAAGCCGTGTTCATGATTTGTTCATATATAACTGTGATCGAGAGACTCTGCAAAAATTGTTCTATTGCGGAGAACTAATTCGATTTTACACTCTTTGCTGCTTTGTCACCTATACACTAAGATGCGGATGTTTTGCTCTGGTAGCTGATAAATACTGGCATAAAAATCAGATATCGGTTTATATCGGTATTGGTTTTTCTGGCAATAATGATATCAGCATGCAAGTGATGACGTGCTCCGCAGTGTGGAATTATTTCCAACTTCTGCGTTTAAACTGTATATATGCAATTTGCAGTGAAAGTTAAGAGAGACGGTTTTTCAACTGTATATCCACCAGTAGTGAATGATAATGTACGATTGTCGACGACTGCTGCAGCTAGTGCAAACTTGTCGCAGCACACAACTATGGTGCGTTCATGGGTTGGCGAACAAAGTGCAAAATCTCACTTGACAGAAAAAATTATCAGGCAAGCATAAGGACATACTATAAGTATATAAAGATTGTAGGCACATGTATGCTGTACATTTTACCCGAATCATCATGTACTTCTAAATTAGTACTGACTTATAGTGAAGGAGGATTTTTTTGTGTTGAAAAAGGCCCATTTTCACAGTATAACAATAATTAAAAATTTGACAAAAATCTGCACATTTGTTGGGCCATGAAGGCATTTGTTGGCTATGTCAAGGGGAGCAAGGTGCCTTCCTTCAAGATTGTTAAGAATGTTCCAACTGCGATGTATGGCACTTTATATTTATTTTACATTGCAACATAATGTTTATAAACAGTGTTCATTTGTGAAATGCATCCAGTGGCATCACAGTAAAAGAAGCATAATGGGTCCATTCATTACAGGAGACCTGACATTAATTTGCGGAAAGATCTGTTGCCAGTATCGGCATCAGTTGATATCAGTATCAGAAATCAGAAAGGAAGACCTGGTCAATATCGGTTTATCGATTGACCATCTCTACTTATGTGTTTTTTATGTGTACAATTTTTGGACAAAGTTAGGACACCCCTGTTTCAGGATGTCATGTGTTAAATACTGACAAATCAATATAAGGAAGCATAATACTGAATACATTCACAATATTTGTCAAAATGCAACATTATTATCCTTTTAAAGGCAGTCTTTTTGACACAGCTCTTGTGCTGTATAAAGAACATGATGTTTTGACTGCTAAGTGGATGTTTAAAAATAATGCTAAATCATCTGTCGTATTCATTTTGGAATTCACTGAGCTTCAAATCGGGGCGCACATGTCCGAGTTACTGTAATGACTGTGAAAAATGCCAGCATTTCCCAGCAGGTGCAAGCTCAACATAGAATTCTCTCCATCACAAACTCTGAATGAGATCAGAGCTAAGTGCATTGTGAGTAGATATACAGTATGGAACAAGCAACACATAAAAAACATCATCAGGAGAGTCTGTTCCAGTCAGCTAGCAGCTCAGACTTTGCCGGGAGCACCACACAACTGGATGTGAGGGAGGGGGAAGTGTGTGCTGTGTGTCTATGCAGGGATTGTGCATGTACGCCTGTGTGTGTTGGGCAGGTGGGCAGCACTACATGTAGGGGCACATCCTGCATCGCTAAATGACAAGGTGAGGTAGAAGCTCATAAAAAAAAACAACATACGGAGAGGAACCGAATCATAAAGATGTTGTTTCCGCTGCCCTGTAGTGCCGCTGAGATGAAAGAATCAACCTAAGCCAAAGAATGAGTGTGTTCTGTGAGGCAGCAAATCTGTGAATTATTATCCAGACTAGAAGAAACAAAAAGACAAGCTCCCAGCTGGGAGGCAAAGCGATTGTGTTCTACACGCGTACGTTTTAAATAAGTCACGTTAATGATGTACTAACATGCTGAGATGTTTTACAAATGAAATACGCTGACTTTGACATTCCTGCTAGACACATTACCTTGCAAGACCTGTGACTACGCGAGCGCTCGCACTCCCCGGAACCGCCACACTCAGATGTGGAATGTTTTTATAGAGTGTGGTTTGGATTTTCATGCTTCTAAATCTCACCAGCAAATCAATTTCCATATGGTCGTCCGCGCTTGTACCGCTAAAGGCCACGCACTTGGATCTGTGTGTGTGTGTGTGTGTGTCTCTATAAAGTACAAAACAAACACACACAATGTAAACAGATCCTGTTCAAGTGCCGTATCAAAAACGATGCCTTTACAAAGATAATAATGCTCACTTTTGATTGACACTGTCAGAGTGGTATAGTGATTGCACGAGAGCCGAGAAGGTTGACACTAATGTTATTCTACAACCAAGAAATGCTGAATGTTAACATTTTAACCACATGTAATAGCACAGCCATTTCTCAACAAATTGGAACAAAATGTGCAGCTTGTTGGGTAATGGTTGATTTATGACTTTTCTCAGCCCAAACACTTACTTGATTCAAAATATTAGACGTGGACGCCATATGATTTTATGACATCCGTGGAAGATCATACCTAGAGTCCCATCGCTGGGAATAAGGGGAAAATGTATATGGCGCCAGGGAATTGCTATTTTTGCTATAATATTCTATACGTACGTACCATGTAGCCTCATTTTCACAAGGGTTATATTCCAATACCACTAGTGAATGACAAGAAAACATGGGTAATTGCTAAGCCCACAAAACAATCCATTTTTGACACGACTCGCTCCTTCCCGTATAAAGCCTCCCGGTGGCGTTCCGATTTCGGATCAACATTTGCATTGAAAAATGACTGTTGTAATTATTGGAACTGATTCAGCTCCAGAACCCTCTCCTTCCTTCTTCTCTTCAATTGCCATTGTTCACTTGGTACACAATTTATTAAATACGCCTCACACACTTTTAAATGCATTTTAAAGACCTCGGTTAGCGTAGGCACTGGTTGGCACATTTTTCCGTTAGCGTCAAAACGTACTGCAACATTTTGCTCGGGTTTGCATAAATTTTCTGGTTAATGTATAATAAGACACATATCTTATCGGGTTGTAAATACACTGCGTGAGTCCAACTGCATTCTTAATGTGAATGTTCTCAATTTTATTAGCTTACTAATAGATGGAAACAGGAACAGCAGCTTTGTCGCCCGTCTTAAATGTCATCAGCAGATGATTCTGTAGTTCTTTGTAAAAGAACACAGTTATGCCACAAGGCTCCTTTTTTTTGGTCATGCCTGCAAAATAACAAACAAAGGAGCCAAAGGAAGTTGCAAGTGGCAGCATTTTGATAAAGAAGGTGAGAAACACTTTTGAATTCAAGAAATACAGTAACTCATAGCTAAACACATCGTGTCTTTGGCGACAATCATGTCTTCAGTCAACGTAAAGGTGAAGTTAAATGTTCTGTTATCCTTTTACTTCATCATTTTTATGCATTCTAAATGTTTAATGCCAGAAGCAGGGAGTAGTTTCAGTGTTAGTGTAAACCTGCCAATATCTCCAAATTGATTATACTCTCCATTTTGTTGTATTTTCCTGGTTTCAGTTTCAAATTCAGTTTGTACAGATCAATAGATATTATCAGTTGTCATAGTATTTTAAGGGGGGGTCGTGACAACATTTTTGGGGGGGCGTGACAGAAAAGAACCAGTGTATTAAATGTATAGGTAATCACCACTAATATATTCTAATGTATGATTGATAAACTGATGCATTTTGAGTTATGTTGTAGCCTTTAGCCTGGTCCTCAGGTTAGCGCAAGAGGGTAGCAGGCAAGAGAAAGCGTTTCCCATAATCCACACAGTTTGTCTGTTAGAACTCCAGCAACAATTTACAATGCTAACCTATGTTCACCTGACTGCAAGTTTTAGAGGCCAGATTGACTGGCGAAGCCAGAGCTTCCATAGCCAAACACACTTTTTCGTCACACAGGACACAACTATGGTGCGTTCAAGTACTACCAAACTTCAACGTTTGAGGAAAAACCTTTACCAGTGAAGCCATAAACATGTAAAAACTGTGGGCTTTCTAAAAGCAATACATGTAGGCCGTGTTGTGTGTTTTACATATATTATCACGCATTTAATGATTACTAGCGTATTGTGAATTAAATGTGACTTCTTGGCCAAAAACTGCCTATATTTAGAGAAGAAGTGAACAAAAAAACTTGACCAAAACCCCACCAATTCGCTGTTATAACCAGCATCAGAGTCCTCAGTTAATTTCTTTCTTCAGTGCTTCTCTGAGTCGTGATACACTGTTATGTGGTTTGAGATTGCACTTGTGTGGAACCATGGAGCTGCTTGCCCCATTCATTACTGCAGTAGTAACCACAACAGTAACCACAAGAGAAGTAGAAACACCTTTAACTATAACGCGGTGCCCCATTGCAACCTACAACCATTGCAACAATCAGGGGTCAGGGGTCATTTCAATTATAATTGGAGAAGTGCATTGAGGACACCTCCCACATGTGTCCAATTAGCAGTGCCTTAAAACATCTCGCGTGTGTGAAACGATATATCGGCTTTAAAAATATGAGATTGGGAATATGAGCAGCGTAGCAGCATGCACAAAATAGGCTGATTGGAGAAAAATAATGGGCTCATCTTTCCACCCCCTGGACCTTGGCGCCTCAGGCTGAAAGGTGGCGTTGGTAAGAAACAACATTCAAAGAAAGTTCCACGCTCAATGACAAATAATGAGGTGGCTTGTCCTTTCTTCTTGTCCGTATCTCTCAATTGTGAACCGCTGTTGTTGGGTGTGAGAACCAGTCACTGGGATCTATCGCCACATGGAGGGCCAACCAATTGTGTGTACAGCCATCGCCTCTGCAGGGATTACTGGGACCATTAAGTGGCAACAAGTAGCGGCGGGGGGCCACATGCCCTCCTTGCTCATTAACTCACCAGCAGCTGCCCTCGGTCACAGCTCTCCACCGCCGCCATACTGTACTGCAAGCACCCGCACACGGTGCCAGCCCGTGACCTTTGACCCTTGCAAGCTTTAATTTGCATGTCGGGAAGCTCTTAGTGTGATTTTTCATACAAGGTGGCTGCCTTTATTAATGGCACACATGAAAGAAGCAAGTAGGTTGAATAACTTGAAATGAAACAAATGCACTCCGAACTTGTGTAGACTGTCTGTGAATAGCGGCTAACAACTTAGCAGCCTTGGATGGATATTTCACAATTACGTCCCAATGATAATCACATTAAAAATATGCAGCTGTTTTTCTTACAGACTCTCACAGAGCCCCTTTAATCCACGTATATGTGTTCCTGTGTGTATGCAAAGATAGCAAAGAGGGTTCCATCAGTAAGCTCTAAACAGCTTTTGAACCAAAGAGAAAGGGGGTGTGTTCAAACGCTACCCAGAATGTTGTGCCTGAGGCTGCGGCCACGGGGCCCAGATGATCTGCCGCATACATAGAAAACGGGGGAAATAGTAGGTGGAACAGGCATTAATGACAAGCTGGAAATGTCTGCCTGTAAACGCCCACTTTTGTGAGGTTTGTTGTTTCCTGAAGGCATCATTCTTAAGGATTTATTGAAATGTGAAAATCCATATCACTTACGTACAACATGCACAACATACAGTACCTCACAAAAGTGACGACACCACTCATTTTTTTTAAAATATCTTATAGTCAAACCTTGGTTTTTGTACACCCCAGTTTTAGTATGTTTTGGTCAAACATTTTTACTAAAATGTTTGTAGAATGTTATGCTTTACGTTAGTCCGTTGTCCCTGTACTGAAATCGAGGGCCCAAACAAAGCACCATAGTGCCACAACCTTTGGTCCGATTGCTAAATAACCCACCATGGGGCCAAAGAAAAAATTCCAACTCGCCAGTATGTATGGTAAGTCAACATCAACAATAAGTTCTATCATTTATTGACAATTATTTCACAATCTTTTCTGCATGTAGAACTCTAATTCTTAATCAAATGTGTTTTTGTTAATATTGAACAGATGAATATTAACAGATGAATTGGGTTTACATTATTTCCTATAAAAAAATTGCCTTGGTTTTTGTACATTTGGGTTTTTATCTGATCTTTTAGAACAAATTAATGACAAAAAGTGAAGTTTCACTGTATATGTTTTCATGGGACACCAAAGTAACTGCATTTTGAAAGTAGTAAAGTAGTAGCGTACAGCGTGAATAACAGTTTGTACTGTTTTCCTGCAAATTTACTGTCCCTTCAAAGTAAATGAACACACAGCCGTTAAAGTCTGCTTACAACAATTTTTTATCCGAAGTAAAAAATAAAATGATTATTGAAAAATAATTGATGCTCTACGTAAAGATGTTCTTGGCTATGAAAAGATTGCCCAACATCCTGAAACTGAGCTGCAGAGTGGTGGCCAAGATCATACAGGGCAGGATGGCTTCCACTCAGACCAGACGTTACCATGGTGCACCAAGGAAGTTGATTGCACGTGCTCACCGTCATGGTTGTGTTTGTAAAATAGATGCATGAGTGCTGCCAGCATTGTGGCAGAGGGGCTCAGTCTGTATGTGCTCAGACCATACGTTGCAAACACTTTGCTGAAGACAATCAGACTAAGGACAAGGACATTATGATGTCCAGTGGTCTATTGAGACCAAGATGAACTTTTGTGGTTCATAAGATGGCAAGTGTGTGCAATGGCAACCATGTGAGGAGCACAAAAAAAGCTGTTTCTTGCCGGCGTTGAATCCGATACAGTATACATACAGTATCTAATTTGCGACTTTTTCCCCTCAAAGAAAAAAGGTAAACCACTCAGGTAAACAAATCAACGTGTGTGTGTACACCCCACTATCTTGCGTAAGTATAGGTATTCTGTTAAACACACACTCCATTCCAAGTCCAGACTTTCCCACTCCACAGCCACCACTGTCAGCTCCATACATAGTCCCTCCAGCGTGTCCTACGTCTGCCCAGGGGCCTTCTCTTGGCTGGGACTGCTCGCAACACCTCACCAGGGAGGCGTCAGGAAGGCATCTGGACCAGATGCCCGAGCCACCTAAACTGGCTCCTCTTGATGTGAAGGAGCAGCGGCTCTATTCTGAGCTCCTCCCGCATGGACGAGCTCTTCATGCTATGTCTTAGGGTGAGTCCTCCCACCCTACAGAGGAAGCTCATTTCCACTGCTTGTATCTCGATCTTTTGGTCATGACCCATAAGCTCATGACCGTTGGTGAGGGTGGGAACATGGATCAACCGGTAAATGGAAAGCTTTGCCTTCCGGCTCAGCTCTCTCTTCACCACAACGGTCCAGTACAGCGACCGGCATACTGCAGATGCTGTGCTGATTCGTCTGTCGACCTCACGCTCCAACCTCCCCTCCACTGAGAACCATAACTTTAAGCACACACATAATTTTCAATTCTTTATTAACACAAACAAGGCTGCATTTGATTCAAAATAGTTTATTTATAACAAAAACAAAGTTATTCTATATAGAAAGGAATGCTCAGCAGCAGCCGTGGGCACCCCCATGTGGTTAGAATTGTACAATCTTAATCAGATGATATTTTTACTTCATTGGACTGTGAGATTGATATACTCAAATCAGACTCCTCCGCATCGAATCGTTGAATAGTGAAGTATTCGAAGACATTCCAAGTAACATATCTATACGTTGTGGGACTATACAAGGTGGAGATGACACATTGTCAGAAGTATACAGAGGAATTCAATTATAAGTTGTTTTCTTTCACACCTTGGCCAAGCTCTGTTCCATTTTCCATATGTAAATACATCCAATCACCACACAACAGCTGGATAAACAAGCGCAATGCCTAACCTATGTCACTTTGTTAAAACAGCGCCATTGAATATGAGTGTAATTTCAAGCTATTTAAGACAAGCCTATTCTTCCCTATTTATTTTTTTCAATTTGCGTGCCTTTTCAGTAATAACCTTTTCCACAACACTTAAATTTAATTTCTACCCCTGTAGTCAGTTGCGTCACAAGCCTGATTACATCTGCAAATCCACCTATGTTGTGACGTTGGATTTTAGTCATGCTAAGTGCATTTACATGGTCGAAGACAAAATTACATCTTTGTAGGGTGGATGCCGAAGATTGTAAAGATGATTGTGGCTACTCTGTCTCTCCAATTGTTTGGTGAGCGTGTTGCTACTACCTGGAGAGCTGCTCCAGTTAAAAGGGCCTAACAGCCATAATGTAGATCTCTATCCAAGGTTACATATCTGATGGAGGCGCTCTAAAGATCAAACAGTCAGGCAAACATTTGGAATTCCTTGCTGAGTCCGATTGATGTCCACTTCCCTTTAAAGGTGCAGTCCTCGTCCAGCCATAAAGATGTTAACATTATTACTGCTAATCCATGTGTTGAAATTTTCTTGTGTTCTTGTGTTTGCTCTCAGGGCAGAGTTTTGTCCATTTAATGTTGTAAGGTGTGGCTGCATAGCTGGATGCCATGCACCTCACAAGTTTTTGAGCAAGCACTTCCAGTTAAAGAAGCTATTTGTTAATACAAGGGTGTCCAAAGTGCGGCCAAGGAGCCATTTGCGACCCCCTGCGTTTTTTTTGTGGCACATTAAAAAAATATAATTTAAGAAAAAAACTTAAAAAAAACCCAACAACAGTTAAAATGTTAATAATTATTTAGTGAACAAAAGTTGTAATCTAAAGAGAAATGGTTGTAATATTATAAGGAAATATAACGTCACTTTAATACCATAAAGTTGCAATATAAAAGAAAAAGATTTTAAAGAAATTATGAAAAACAAACAAAAAACACAGCAAATAAATTAATTCATTTTACTGCGTAGAGTTCTAAATTTTAGTATTAACAGATCATGCTACAAAAAACAGTGTTCCATAGCTATATCATTGTTCAAACTTTGCTTTCTCACTCTATCGCTTTTTTCTTTTGTTTTTTTTACAATTATTAGTCCAAAAATATTGAAAGACATTTTTGTTCTGGTCTGGTCCCAAATGTTATTATAAAAAAGTTCTCCTATTCCAGGAGGAAGTGGTATGTTTTTGGCTTCTTACTTTACTTACTTACTTACTTACTGACTTACTTACTTTAGAAACGCCCAGTGGCTTGCTTTGTTAGCAGCGAACGTCTCATGAGATGTCACAATGTAGTGTAAACAAAGAATAATAGGAGGGTAAAGTATGGTGTTATTTCAAGTCTTCTTCAAGTCATTACTAGTCTAAGGTTCTAGTAATGTTAAAACCTGTATTTAATAAAACACGTTTGTGACCCCCCCGTTTTACAAGAATAAAGTCCAAAATGTTAGGAAAAAAAGAAGTAATATTACAAGAATATGTTTGTAATACTATGAGGAAAAGTATGGGAAAAATAATTTGTCATTTGTCAATTTTTTTTTACAAACACCAATCAAAACAAAATAAAGACATTTGGAGAAAAAGATTGGGGAAAAATTTTAATATTTTGGATATAAAGTCAAAATATTGAAATGGAATAAAGCCATAAATTTACGAGAGGAATATTGACAACGATTATTTAACAAGAAAGTTGAAATGTTAAAAAAACAAAACAAAACAAAAAGACAGAAAAGACCGCATACATTTATAGTAATAATCTGCTTTTCATCAATATCACAAAGCTGAGATGATGAATTATATATAACCTCTTAACATATATACATGTGTTGCTTCATAAAATAACAAAGTGGCCTTTGCAGCCTTTCATTTTTCACTACGTGGCCCCTGCTGAAAAAAGTTTGGACACCCCTGTGTTAATATCAGTAATTTGTGAGCATATGCTACTAAAAACCGATGACGTTTAAGACCGCTATGCAAAAATGTGCTAGTGTGGAATAGGACTTTTGTGTGACTCTGCTTGCATCACCTTAGTTAAGATAGAAGCTGTTATGATCTGGCACATGACGTCTGATATATAGCGAATATTAATAATGACCGTAACGGGGCCCAATCACTTTCCCCCTAAAAATTAAGAGTGGATTATTTCTGAAAGGAGAAAAACACGCCGCTTATTAAATCATCCCCCCTTCATGCTTTTCACGGGTGGTCAACAGTAATCAGTTTACTGTCTGCCTCTTTCAGGGTGTTAAGACATCCACTCTTCATTTGCACAAATAGTATGATGGTTTCAAGCACCCCGTATAAATTAATCCCCCTTAAAGTTGTGTAGAAAAAAAACAAACCACCCACTTTAAATCTGAAACCTGTGTTTCCTTTTCCTTTTTTTAGGGTTTATGCATATTTCTCAATTCCTGTATCCCATACTTGCAGAAAAGATATCTGCACACTCTTTTTGCAAGACACACACACACACACATAAGAGCACACACTGTATAATTTATAAAGCCTAAGCTCTTTCAATACTCCAAAATGCCAGATAAACTTTTCTCATTTGCTCCTAATTTGGTCACGCAAGATAATGCCAACATCTGAAGGCTTTTTAAACTGCTATTTAAAATGCATTCCTGAAAGGAGCTGGCGCTGGCACCTCTGCACCTTGTCAGCCCCAATAATTATTTCCAATCCAGAGCTAGCCCTTAATGTGCTGATTAATCCAGCCCTCTCCATGCTGTGAGATGCATTCAAGTCCATTAATTTTTCAAAAAGGCCTCACTCGCTTTGCCGGGAGCCCCGCAGATGTCAGGGCTGTGGCAGAGAAAGCCATTAGAAGTTAACACCTCCCACTCCCCAGAGACTGGCATCCCTCATTCTAATGCCAAGCACCCGCATTAGGGACATCAGCTGCCAGGCTTGGCATCCGCTGAACTTGGACATCACCATCTCAGCCCCTCCTAAAAGGAGAGAACAGCTTTAATAAGAGTGGTTTAAAGAAAGCGGCATAATGAGGCCGGGAGGGTGGTGGAGCTGCACACCATCTTTGCTGTCCCTTCTTGGGAATATTCCAGATATACTTAGAGTACAATCCCATGTCCCATGTGGTTGTTCTGACAAACTCTACAGCAGACTTCAGATCAGCTCCTTAAAAGCAACTTGCTCAAGAGTATTTCTGAATTCAAAGCAACTAGAAATCTGCTCTCACTCCAGAGCTTTGTGTCGCTGCCTCCCTCATCCAGACTGGTTACAAGCTGTCTGAATTGAGGAAACAGGGCCGGCCCCCCTCCTGTTCAACCAGCTTTTATCTGCCGATAGGTAGGTGAATGGTGGAAATTAGGATTCCTGGGGAGACTTGGGATGAAGAGAATAGAAACAAAGACTTCCCCATGTCGGGAACCGATGTCTCTTTTTCCACAGCTTTTCCCTTTCATCCCAAGGGCTCCTGTCAGACAGAGGGAAGGCGAACGAGAGCACATATAATACCTTTTAAGAGCCTGCCAGTTCTCTCCCATGCGATAAGCTCTGCTCGAATCACAATGGACTTCCAGGACCCCACTGCTGTCACCCCACTGTCGGCCTGAGAACACACTCCAGCAAACACACCGAGATGGCGCGCACACTGAAATGTAGTCGCTCTGCTTACTGGCCTTCTAGTGGAGGACAAAATAATAATTTTTATCATTCAGCATTATTTCCAGTTCCATTCCATTTCCAGTTTTGACAGTTATTTGCACCAAATCGGGCACCCTTTCGCAGTGGTACGCATTGGCATAGAATGTATACAGGCGGTGTAAAATATGTGGGGCAAGATTTAAAAAAAGACATAATATACAGTACTATGCAAAAGTGTTAGGCTGACACTAGTTTTATTGTTTTAATAAAACGTTTCACAGCAAATATTATGACACAGTAAAAAGAAGAACACAAATTTTGGAAATTATAAAACCAATTTCCACCAAATCTCCTTAGAGGGGTGACACAAGGACCAGGAAGACATAGAGTTTGGGTCACTTTGGCATCAATCTAACAATCCACCCCCTCACAACCATAATGGCAAACCCTTGGAAATTCGGGTGTTCGTCATTTTCCGAAAAATTGCTCTTATTTCTAAACACAAATTTTATTTTTTACTATTATTTGTTTACATTATCTATGTAAATTGCTTGTTTTCAGCCTGCCCCGTGCTGGGCTCAAACACAAGACCTTCAAAATGGGAGCTGAAAGCGCTGACCGTTGGGCCAAAAGCCCGGACTGTCAACCCAGCGTTCAGCAAAGCTTTTAACAAGAGAGTGAGTTTTACCGACATAAACTTGCACAGCCACAGTGGCTGGCATCCGTTACACATATTATTGATTTACTTTTTCACATTTAAACTATATTATTAATATTATCATTTACAATATTGTCATATACATTAATTGTGCGTCTCACAACAAGCTGTGAAATGCTTTGATGAGACGAAATACATTAAATGAAGAATTTAAAATAGTTTTTACTGTAAACTCGTATTGTTACTTTTATTTTATGGTATACGGTATTTATTGTATATTTATTAAGCTACCATTTGAGAGTTAAGTTGCTCTGTGATGAGTTTAGCATTCTTTGTAAGATGACTAAATCAGACTGTTATGTTGAGTAATGACCTACTGCAATTTCCACTGACTCACTGATTCAACAATTGTCTATACAAATAACAGTAGCTCTGAAGTAAAAGAGATATTACAAGAACATGCCCAAAAATTAGACGCATTCCTGTATTAAAACGTAGCGCGATTACACACCAGAAAGTATGGTAATTCCTTTTCATCTCTGGTGTGCCGTCAAGGTCAGCAAAGCCTTCTATGCTGGCCTATCCCCACTATTAGAAGCACCGACCTACATTTACGACTTAAAATCTAGTGTTTGCTTCATGAAATTGTATTAATTTATTCCAAACAGTCTATTATCTTCATTTTGTAGCATTTGTATGTTAAATGTTTTGGTCCAATCAGATTTCAGCTTCTTAATGTATTGAATGTGCCATAGGCCTTCAGAATGAGTAGTGCTAATTTTTCTTAATGCAATTTTGTCCCTGATTGATCCAAACTACATTTAGGATAACATCCATCCCATCCATTCATTTTCTATGCCGCTTATCCTCATTAGGGTCATGGGTATGCTGGAGCCTATTCCAGCTGACTTCGGACGGGAGGCGGGGTACACTCTGGACTGGTCGCCAGTCAATCGCAGGGCAGACAGACAAACATTCACACTCACATTCATACCTATGGACAATTTATAGAGTATAGAGTCGCCAATTAACCTAACATGCAAAACCCACACAGAGACAGGGATTTGAACCCAGATTTTCCAAATCTCCTAAATGTGTGGCCAACATGCTAACCACTCGACACCGCGCGGCAGATAAAATCCTATAGAATATAAATATTTGTACGCCCACCATTACGGAGTCAAACAGTCTTGCTCTCGTGCTGAGTTTGCCAATAACTCACTCAACAGTGGTGACAATATGTATACTGTTTTTTTTTATACAATCCCTACTGCAAAGTATTGAAAATCTGTATAAACAGAGGCGTGTCAAAATCCCAGGCTTTTTGAATGTTAATGAAACGGAGGTGTGAGGGTGTCGTAAATCTGTCCAATAATGATAACAGTACAACTCCTGTTTACACTGAGAGCGCTTCAGCTCCCAAAACCCAAAGTGCAGCCTCATTTACGTGCTAATGTGGGGAGGCAGATAAAGGACGGAGGAGCGATCACATGCACTGTCAGAGAGTCACCCTTTGAACCATCCCTCATGCCAGTGAAGAGGGGGGAAATTAAAGAGCCTCAGCCGGTTTACCACCTTTCAAATACTACTCATACTCCAGTGCACATTTCTGACAGAGAGAAAAATATGCACACACAAACACACAAACACACACAAGCACATGCTCAACTCTCGTTTCACTGACAATTCCTCCACATGATTGTTGTTGGAGGCAGCAGAATTAAAGGTTGATGTAATGTGCATGACAGGGCTAAACATCGCAACGCTTTGGAAAAGGCATTAAACAGATGCTGCTGGACTGCTTTTTAGTGTCACGCAGCCACAGTGCTTTCAGATTGCCTGACACCGCTTACTTGAAATGAAGCAAGACGAGGATCATGTCTTTTTTTGTCTCTGAGTCTCGCCGGTCTCTCCAACAGCTGTTCCCAGCAAAGAAAGTTTTATGAAGCGACTGTATGTTACCTGGCAGCCACGCGCAATGGGGAACTGGCTGTTGGAAAAGCTTCACTTGAGTATGTGGAGAGCAAAAACAGAAGAACAGAGAGCGAGTTTTACACTTCTGGTTGACTGCAGAAATGGTGACGTTCCTCCGTGTCTAGTCTACAGTACATGGCTAAATATACAACAAACTTACTAACACACTCACACCTGGAACTTATGATGTCACACCAGGTTTGAAGCAAATTTGGACAGTTAGCCATGTCATGTCACACATTTCTTAAGGGACAGACGTATGAGTACAAATTACAAACAACAACATGGTAAAAGCATGTGGCAACATGTGCAGAAACTATTGCTACACACACACACACACACACACGCACACACACACACGACACAGAGACACGGAAAATTATGCCATATACAGTACCTTAAGTGTAGCTCCTGTGTTCATATTACGTGGTTTCCCTGGTTTTTGGTCCCGATGACGGAACTTTAGTCTCAACTAAGCAATGAATACCAGAGTATATACACACACACACACGGACGTACTGCACTCATAATTTAGTGGAATGTCATACAACGTGCAACGCTGATATAATGTGACTTGAAAAAGGTGACTTTGGAAAAATTGCTTTAAAATCTCAGCAAAACAGAATATTCCCTGGACAGTCAAACCTTTGTTTTCCAATGCCCCGGTTTTTGTATTACTCAGTTTTTCTCCAAAAATGTCACAATTTTGCCGTGGTTTTCAAACACTGTCTCGGTTATCGTACAAGAAACTTTTGCTAGTCCATTTGCCTTGTAGTGTATCATTTCACAAAATTGAGGGCCCAAACAAATCACCCTACCCATTAGTGACTAAGTCTCTGTGTTTTTTTACGACTCCTATCTCATTGTGACTAACGTGTCCAGGTTCTTCCCACCCTAAAACAGTCACAAGCAGTCAGTGCACAGTCAGTTTCCGCGGCGCATTAAAAGCATAATGGAGCTCTACGCATCCCTGAATCACGAGGGGCGATGCCATTTTACAGGGGGAGATCTAAATGGGTCTTAATCTTTATGAAATAAGCAGTGTGGTTTTCGTCCTGGTCGTGGAACTGTGAACAACCTCAATACTCTCGGCAGGGTCCTTGAGGGTGCATCGGAGTTTGCCCAACCAGTCTACATGTGTTTTGTGGACTTGGAGAAGGCATTCGACCGTGTTCCTCTGGGAATACTGTGGGGAGTGCTCCGGGAATATGGGGTATCGGACCACCTAATCCAGGCGGTTCGTTCCCTGTATGACCGGTGTCAGAGTTTGGTTCGCATTGCCGGCAATAAGTCAAACCCGTTTCCAGTGAGGGTTGGGCTCCGCCAGGGCTGCCCTTCATCACCGATTCTGTTCACTACTTTCATGGACAGAATTTCTAGGCGCAGGCAGGGCGTTGAGGGGTTTCAGTTTGGTAGCCGCAGGATTCGATCTCTGCTTTTTGCAGATGATGTGGTCCTGTTGGCTTCATCGAGCAGTGACCTTAAACTCTCACTGGACCGGTTCGCAGCTGAGTGTGAAGCGGCTGGGATGAGAATCAGCACCTCCAAGTCCGAGTCCATGGTTCTCGCCCGGGAAAGGGTGGAGTGCCATCTCTGGGTCGGGGATGAGGTCCTGCCTCAAGTGGAGGAGTTTAAGTACCTCGGGGTCTTGTTCACGAGTGATGATAGGATGGAACGCGAGATGGACAGGCGGATTGGTGCGGCATCTGCAGTGATGCGGACTCTGCACCGGTCTGTTGTGGTGAAAAGAGAGCTGAGCCAAAAGGCAAAGCTCTCAATTTACCGGTCGATCTACGTTCCTACCCTCACCTATGGTCATGAGCTTTGGGTAGTGACCGAAAGGACAAAAACGGGGGTACAAGCGGCCGAAATGAGTTTTCTCCGCAGGGTGGCTGGGCTCTCCCTTAGAGATAGGGTGAGAAGCACTGTCATCTGAGAGAGACTCGGAGTAGAACCGCTGCTCCTCCACATTGAGAGAAGTCAGATGAGGTGGCTCGGGCATCTGGTTAGGATGCCTCCCGAACGCCTTCCTGGAGAGGTGTTCAGGGCACGTCCAACCGGTAGGAGGCCTCGGGGAAGACCCAGGACACGTTGGAGAGACTATGTCTTTCAGCTGGCCTGGGAACGCCTCGGCATTTGCTGGGAAGAGCTGGAAGAAGTGGCCGGGGAGAGGGACCTCTGGGCTTCCCTGCTTAGGTTGCTGCCCCCACGACCCGACCTTGGATAAGCGGAAGAAAATCGATGGATGGATGGATGGATGGATGTTGTAAGTCAAACCAAACAAATTATTTCTTTTTTTAAAAATAATCATCTTTTGAAACATTAATAGGCATTTTGTCAAGAAAATGAGGGAGAACTGCATGCATACAAATAATGCATGAAGTAAAATTAAATATAAAAAAGCCTAAAAAATAATATATTTTTGCAATATACATACGCCAGGGGGAAAGCGACTAAAATATTTCTCAATTTTATAAAAAAAAAAATTGGAAATCAGTTGTATATTACAGTGTTTTTCAACCACTGTGCCGTGGCGTCGTGTCTGGTGTGCTGTGGGAAATTATCCACTTTCACCTAATTGGTGTATAAATATTTTTTGAAAATAAGTCCACCAATAATGTGCCATTGCTGAGTGTCTGTGCTGTCCAATGATCGGCAGAGTAATCATGTAATACAGTGAGGAAAATAAGTATTTGAACAGGTAGGTGGAAATGCACCTGCGTTGAAAATTTCAGACCCCTCTATGTTTTGTAAGTGGGAGAATTTGCAAAATACTTTTTTTCCTCACTGTAAGCTAAATAGCAGTAGGTGGCAACACTTTATATTAACTTATATTGTTTCTTTAACCTACAGAGATTAATGTTTACATTTCCTGTTGGTGGTGTGCCTTAGGATTTTTGGAATGAAAAAAAGTGTGCCTTGGCTCAAAAAAGGTTGAAAAACACAGATATATTACACATTTTAATGTAATTTTTGACTTGCTGCCTGCAACCCACCTAGAATAGATTCGAACCCATTTTTGGGTCCCGACCCACCAGTTGAGAACCACTGCTCAGATCAATATGACAACATGTTATGATTTTTATGACAGCATCTCTGCATAATTATGGAATGCAGAGGTTTAACCTCATACATGGAGCATGTAATATAGAGGTTTATTTTTGTTTGATTTCCTAATAATTACTTGAAAACACACACACTCACACACAGACGCACACAAGTGCACGCACACACATACAGACACACGCACACACACACACACACGCACGCACGCACACACACACACACGGAGACACAGACTGTGGACACTCCAAGCGTTAATCTTTCATCCACTGACCTTTATAGAGAAATTTTTTTCTTGCGGTTGGACAGATGAAATATTAAAAACCTGATTTCAAAACACTATTACAGAAAAGATCTGTAAATTTAAAACCTCCCAGTGATGTGACGCAATGCGGATGGTTACGCTTGAGTAAACTTTGTGCAGCCCGCTCTCCGAGGTGGCTCAAACAAATGAACTACTTGCCGATGTGATCTGACCCTGATCTGTTTGGGGTGAAGAAGAAGAGTGATGGAGTATGTGCGTGATCCTAGTTGCAGAGCCGGTAGGGGGAGTGTCTCTTTTCAGCATGAATGTCCTCATGCAGCCTTTAAAGGTCTGCTGGGCTCCTGGACAAATAGGTTTGGCTGTTCTCCATCAACCTATGCCCCCTGCTCCTGCTAATGAGAGAAGCCTGCTTGGCCATATTAGTGGTGCTGCATTAACTGTTGCCACATGTTGTTGAAATCAGCAGTAATACACCTGTAATTCTTCCTCCGTTCGTTAATATTTTACAAGCGGGTTTAGGGTCAGTGTTTCTGAGCGGCCCAGTGGTCACAGTTTGATACTTGTGTTTGCATTCACACCTGCTTACACTTTTACTGTGACTGCTTTAACTTTAACCGCTTTAAGGTGGTTGTGTAATGCGGCCACGCAATCTGTAATAATACCCACATGAAAGCACACACTCTAACTCACAGGTTGTTTCATGGTGTAATAACTTTCCCTCCGTCTGATTTGTTTCACCTGAAAACAATACTTGAAGTATGTGACAGAACATTTATGTTACTGAGCTTCTGACATTTCAGTCAACTGTGCATGTTGCAGCCTTAATCTGAAACACTGTACAGTGGATCTCTGCGTTCCCAGACCAGATGGCGAAAAAAAGAGTAACCGTGACGATCATATAAATATGATGTATTTTTGACACTCTGATCAAGCATGGGCTGTCTATGGCTGTGTCTATACTGAACAACTCATCACTGTCTGTTCAAAATTTACACCTATACCACCCAAGTGGTCAAACAGAAAAAACACAAGAAGTAACACAAACAGCACCACTGCCCTAACAGGCCTTGTGGGTTATAATATAAAAAAATAGTATTGCTTTGACTGTAAAGTAATCCCTCGACACTTAATTCTTCAAATTTCGCAGCTTTCCTATTTCCCAGTTGTTTATAAACATATTAACAAGTCATGTTGTTTTGTGGTTGAATATTAACTATTCATTCATTCATTCATTTTCTATGCCGCTTATCCTCATTAGGGTTGCGGGGATGCTGGAGCCTATCCCAGCTGACTTTGGGCGAGAGGCGGGGTACACCCTCGACTGTTCGCCAGTCAATCGCAGGGCACATATAGACAAACAAACATTCACACTCACATTCATACCTGTGGTAGTTTTAGAGTCGCCAATTAACCTAACATGCATGTTTTTGGAACGTGGGAGGAAACCGGAGTACCCGGAGAAAACCCACACACGCAAGAGGAGAACATCCAAACTCCACACAGAGATGCCCAACGGAGATTTGAACCCTGAACCTCCTGACTGTGAGGCCAATGTGCTACCCACTCAGCCACCTTGCGGCAATATGAAGTATTATTAGTCGAAATTAGTATTGAAGCAAAGTGTATTGTATGAATTCATTTTACCCCATTTAAGCATTTTCAAGAATAAATGAACTAAAATCGTTATAACTAAAATAGTGATAGAGCGGAACTATAATTCCTACAAGAAATGAACATGGGAACAAAGCGTATTATATGGAATTTTGTTTAAATTGTGTATGGGCGCCAGCATTCGCCACAAGTTTATCAAGCCGCCTGGGAACAGCATCAACTGATTTCATAACTTAACTTCTTGTATTCGTCTTTGAGTTCTTCCAAAGTCGTTGGTTTGGTATAAGAGACATGCTCCTTTAACCAACCCAAAAGAAAAAAGTCGCAGGGGGTTAATTCAAGACTTCTGGCTGGTCACTCACGCGGACCACGACAACCCATCCATCTACCAGGAAGTTGGCTTTAGCCATTGACGGACAACAATAGAATACCATTTTGCATGCAAATTAAATCTTCAGTATTCTCCCAAGTACTGATAACTGGCCAGATTTCATCTCTCAGCATGGTGAGATACTTTTTGCCATTCATGGTATTGCGAAGGATAAGGAGACCTACAAGCCTGTCTGAAGTCATTCCACACCATACCGTTACCTTGGGCTGACTGCATTTTTTCAGAGGTAACACGGGGGACCTTCTCCCGCCCAGTAGTGGCACTTGTGACGGAAAACAACAACATAGATTTAATTCCCATACATCATGGAACTTACACAAAAAAATTGAGAACAAATATAAATAAATATAAATAAATTATAAGTATTTTAAAGTAGGGAGTTGGTTTTTAATCACTCGGTAGTTATTAATGGGAAAATCAACAAAAATCCAGTCATCCCTTGCAATGTTGTGGTTTGATTTTCATGGTTAAATCACAATTTTTTCAGAAATTAATTAATTCATTATTGATCACCGTTTCTTGGTATAATGTGATTATGGTTCATTATTAGTCAAAACATATTGAAATACAAGTGATGTGCAGTATTTCGGGCAGGAATGTCACAAAACTTCGAAAAATTACCCTACGTTACATTACATTATTACATTACCTTAACACTGCATGAAGTCATGAAGTCAGCCATGGCATGTCCAACCTGATGAAGTAAAAAAAGTTCTCCCATTTTGTGTGGCAGTAGTACGTTTTGGGATTCTTGGGTTTAGAATAAATCAATTTAAGGCTAACTGGTTAACTTGCTAGCTTGTTAATGGGGTAACCAGCTAGCTAGCGACCATCTTGAGTCCTTGCTGCACAGGAGTTGTGCAATGTGTTGTATAGAATGGGTAATAAAAGTGTAAAGATAACGATAGGCGTATTATGCAAGTCAAGCTTTACCAATGCAGCGCAAATTAAATGGGTTTTCTACCAATAAGTGGCCTAATTATGGAGTTCGTAGCACAAAATGGCAAGTCACGAATGCTAAATTGCAAACATCCTTTGTAGAACTGTAACAATAGTCATTAAAAAGAAAAATGAATAACAAATTAAGATCCATTATTTCCAAAAAACATAATGGTTTTAAACGCCGTAAATGTTAAATTGTTCAACAGTTGAACATATCAGTTTATTGGAAAGGGACCTAAGTAAATACCCCAAATGGAGGAGCCAGACAACTTGGAAACATCACATTTTGCATTCTCATTAACTTTTGGGAGCTGTATATCTATTGTTGCACATGGATGATGCAAGATGAAATACATTTTTGACATTGTTCCGCTGATACTGTGATGATATTAAAAACACTATTGAGTGGGGGGGGGACATGTGGCACTAAAACACCCCCAATGACGGAGGGTTCAGACAGGGGCCAAACACGATTGTATAACAATTGCTTTTAGTGGTGCATCGGCATTGCAGGAATGTTTTAATTTCCTGTTCCTCAATAATTCTGCTCTAGTTAGATTCTAGGACAAGATCCTTCTCTATACCTCGTCTGATCATCTCAATCCTTCAGACACATTGAGGGAAACATGGTTTAACCCGTTATCACTCCATGACATGATGGCTCTGTGCCGGGATTGGCTTGGGCCAGACTGAAAGCAGTCTGAACCTAAGACTGTGATGTCACAGGCTGGGACACCCCCCCCGGCACTCCCCTCACACACACCTGCCTTAGAGGTGACTAGTCAATCCTCCAGGTGCTTTATGAGCTTCTGGTGATAAACAGGAATGATTAGGCTGTTTTTACTGAGCAAATATAAAAAAGTAAGATGAGAAGCAGAACCAAGTGAGTGGTAAGTGCTTTACAGTGGGGGCGTCGACTTCCAGGCCTGCGGGGCGATGGAGCCACTTTTCAGCTGGAGCTGTATTCCCTCTTTAACCTCCAACCTGCCACCCGCCCCAGTGCATGCCCATCCCGGCCATTCGAGGTCAAATAAATCACCTGCCGTCGCAGGTGCTGACCTGTTGTTTATTAGTTAATGTCTGAAGGACTAGCTTGGAGAGGGGGAGGAGATGCATAGAGGCAGTGGCGGGGTTAAAGCACCAGTCTTAAGGTAGATTTAGAAGTCCCTCGAGGGGGTGCTGTAGTAGCCTCTACAATGAGTGCCAATAAACATAAAAATAATTGATGTCTAAGATGTCAGAGTATATTGAAAAAAATTCTGTTAACTGCTTAATTAATGCTAATAATGTCATTGTTATGACTCAATGGAACCTCAAAAAGCTGCATGCAAGTACTTTTTTTTTTTTTTTTTTTTAAACTTTTTAGGGGCCGCACGGTGGATGAGTGGTTAGCACATTGGCCACACAGTCAGGAGATCAGGAAAGACCTGGGTTCAAATCTCCGCTGGGCATCTCTGTGTGGAGTTTGCATGTTCTCCCCGTGCGTGTGTGGGTTTTCCCCGGGTACTCCGGTTTCCTCCCACATTCCAAAAACATGCATGTTAGGTTAATTGGTGACTCTAAATTGTCCATCGGTATGAATGTGAGTGTGAATGTTTGTTTGTCTATATGTGCCCTGCGATTGACTGGCGACCAGTCCAGGGTGTACCCCGCCTCTCGCCCAAAGTCTGCTGGGATAGGCTCCAGCATCCCCGTGACCCTAATGAGGATAAGCGGTATAGAAAATGGATGGATGGATGGAACTTTTTAGGTGTATTTTTTATTGATCAACCTGACCAGGCCTCAGTTCAGCCAGCAACAGTTCATTAACTTTTGTATGTGTGTTTTGTTTTTCTCTGGATTTTTGTGACTTTCTGTGACATTTATTCCCAAAGAAGGACCAGCCAAGAAGCATCAAAACAATAAGAATAATATGCACAAGTTAATGAAGTAAACTTGGCAGTAAAACTCCTGCGTCATCATACAAGTCATCCATCAACAAACACAAGTGATTTCTTTTTGCTTGCAGGTTTTACATTATTGTGGCGGACTCCTTTTTATGCTTTTGTGATAGTTTTATTAAAAATGCAGTGCATCAGCTCGACAGTGGGCCTTGGTCATTCAAGTTGACTGACTGAGGGGCTAACTTAGAAAGTGCATCAAAACATTTTTCTCACTGATTTACATGACAATGCTTTTGTGCCTAAACTTTTAAAAAGCAGCCTCAACGGGGAGTCTATTTAAAAGGCCATCACTATTGATATTCTGTAAGCACTCATTAACACAAGTACATCACAGTCATTCTAAAATGATGATGATGATGTCGCGCATGTGCCGCTCAAGATCACTTGATATGCTTCTCCACTGAAGTGTATACTGTGTTTACTGTCACCAGTGGCGACACCTTACTCACCTAAATTGCATTACCCACCAGAATTTATGCCAAGTAGTGTATTCAAAACACACTTCTAAAACGACGTGCATGCTTGTGATATGGCTACAGTATACATGTCATACATTTATGACATTACAGTGTCATAATACCGTGAAGAGGATTGGTTTTAAAATCAGTAAAGCTTTTTAAAAATCACAAAGAACCCAAAAGATTTAGTTCTCACATGAAAAGGCCCTGACTACATATTTATACAATATTTTGACAGAATGTTCAAATCTTACTTACATCTATACATTAGGCAAAAGTTTCATGACAACGTTGCAGTAGTACTGCAAGTGCCTCCCGTATGACATTTTAATGTATTTTATTGTTCTCTGGCAAGAATAATGATGTCCCACTTACATTAAAAGTATCCCTCAAGCTATAGAAAGTCATGGTTTATAATAAATGTTTATGTAACATATTATTGGCAACATGCTGACAAACAGAAACTGACAAACAAAAACTGACAGGCGCCATGATCCATATCAGTGTGTAGTGTGACTGTAGGCAGATTTCTACTTTAGAAAATGTTAAAAATGACTGGACTCATACAGATAATATATTTAGAATACAGGTCAATGGACAAAAAGCAATATTTGTTTGGTATTATTATATTTTTTACATTTTTTATCATGACTGGTGAGGCTCTGTCTTACCTGCCTTCCCTGACTACACATCCCTGGTTGTGACAATGTTACTCTTGACATCTGTTATTCACCTGCATGGACGACGGGTTACCGTGAGCATCTAGCAAAAATCCTCAGGCTGTCACTTTCAAGAATTTGAAATTTTTTCTATAGTCATTATTATTTTACTGGTAATCAATTATTAAGTATAAAATGTCAAAATGATTAAAATAGAACAAAATGCATTATCTATCCATATTAACTAACAGTTAAATTAAGAGTGACTATTAATTTAACTCTAGGATTAGGCACCAATATCTACTTAGTTTGGTTATGACTGACTATGAAGTCGATACCAGTGGCATTACGGTACAATATGACGTTTTGGTACGCATCCCTAATAAAGGCGTCCTAATCTGTAACAACAAATCTCCTTACTATCACATCAGTGAAGCCTGCAAAGTTGATATTTTCATAGGCTATACTTTGTATAATATAATCATTTCAACAATTGGATCATCAGCCACACCATTTGCCAGGTATGTCCTTTGGGGGAAACGTGGGGAAAGTCAGACATTAATCTAACTCTATGGTTTCACTGTTGTCTGACTTTAGTCTCATAAACTACGAGAGCATGACAGGCTCCAAAGCACCAGAGGCCTTAGCGTAACGAGCTCACCTTGCCACAATTCAACAATCACTCACACCTTCTCCAAAAGCCAAGTCAACCTCAACATTTTTGAATTAAAATAATGATTGTCTAAACATTTAGACAATGGATTCTGTGTACACACACCTTTGTCTTGACACTGGCAAAACAACATTAGCCTGAAAAGAAAGGCACAGCATTTATCAGTATCAAATGATGTCATCAGTCCATGTAATGTAAAGCTGAGATTGAGCTCGATCAATTAGGATTTGCAGTGGAGCAGAAAATAGCTTGTGGCAGTGCTAGGGTGGAGGAACTCACGGGAAAAAAGAAACTTCATACAGTACATTTCCCTGTTCCCCATTCTCTGTGCTTCCAACAAAAAAAAATCCACGCTAAATGTTATACTATAATTGACATTATGAATATTATCACCCACCCAACCTATGAATTATTGTATATACGCCTTAGTGATACGTTTTCTAGTGTAACATGATGAAAGCCACTACAATACCACAGGTATTTTCTCCCATCTCAGGTGTTGCCTCACTTCTAGTCATGCCCTCTTTCGTCACAGTGCATCAGCTCCTGGCTCATTGGACAGGAATTGAAGTAACTCAACAAGCGCTAGCACCTAAAGCAACACACACTTAGTAGCAAACTGTGACTTGACGTTAACACTTTGTTACCTTTGCCAATACTTTTAGTGTTATTTAGTGTTGTTTTTGTGTTATATATTATTAAAATTACTACATGATACAGTCTTTTAGCTCAGTGCATTTTTAGCTACTTATGGAAGGCTTTCTTGACGCATGCATTTACATAGGACAATCAAAGACAGATGGAAAAAAAATACTCCTCCATTGCTCATCCATTGTCCAGCAGTGTAACCAAATATACTGCCATTTTATAAAAATACAGTTTGAAAACCTTTTCGATTGTGTGCTCGGTGACACATTTTTTGCGGTCACAAGAATGCGCTAAAGAAAAGTGAAACAAAAATACGAAATAAGTGTTGTTACTTCACTCACCAGAAACACATTTTTTAGAAAGAAGTCAGCCTCTAAAAGTTGAAAAACTTTGCAGGTTATGGAGATCCCAGTGTGCCTCAAGTGCTAGACAGTTGAAAGCATACATGAAGAATCTTGTGTGCACATGTTGTGCTTTTTCTTTGTTTTTTGGTTTTCATCCAACACATTTTCCCAAAACAGCCTCAAAACAAAGACAAATACACACAGGAAGGTATCTGAAACAAGTAGACTTGTCATGCTCCACGTGATAGTTTGGACTTTTGGGTTGTTACGCCATTATTTTTTGCTTAGTTTTATTTTGTTATTTCTGATTATTTTGTATTCTATATTTTACTATTGTTAGTAGGATCTGGGGGCACACTGGTTCTGATTTCAAAATACAGTGCTATTTAGTTCAGCTGATGCTTCTGCATTCTTTCTCCTTGGTATTATTCTTGCATTTCCACCTCCAATGCTGTACCTCTTGTGTGCCGTTTCGGTCTTTGTGAGCCAATGTTTGGTTAGAATTTATTGATCCTACACTTTAGTTTTTAGTGTAAAGTGCTGGATTAATTTATTTACCATATGGGGATAGTGTCAAAATCTGATACTATAAGTGCTTGCTTCCTGTTTCTGTTAGCTTTTGCAGGAACAATGCAGAGACTAGTTGGAAAACTTTCAGCAAGAAGTCAATTGTGATCTGTGATTCAGGCTGATGCTCGTCTTTCTGGCGTCCTAATCTGTAGCAAAAATCTATTCACTGTCACGTCAGTGAAACCTGTAAAGTTGATATTTTCATAGGCTATAATTTGTAGCCGATATTATCAGTTCGGGTATCAGTGCGTCAGCCTGAGCGAAATGATGAATCCGTTAAAATGACTCATTACCTGCTCAAATCCAGTTTATCGCCTTGATCTGCCTTCAAAAGCGGCGTCTAAATAGAAAACTTCCTCTCAGGTCATTCCTGCTGACAGCTCAAATCATGTTGCTTAATGAGCAAGCGGTTGAGTGCTGAGGCTTGACGGGCAGGTGTAATAAGTCAGGGAGTTTTGTTGTCACCCATGGGTGCTGCCTCGGGGAGCAAAGAGGCCTAGTCAGCATCTTTGGATTCCTGGGCCATAATGTAACTTTTTGCATGCTTTGTTCTGCAGAAATGACAAATATGTTCATGCTTGACGTGTTCTTGTAATAGTGGGGTAATGAGTGTCAAAGCGCTGCGGCCATTCCAAATACCTTGTGGCATCAAACTCACAATCCACACAGGTGTACTTGCAACTGTCACACTTCACGGTGTGTGATTGATGTCAGTGGTGAGCTTTGACGTGGAGGAAGCATAAATATTTCTCATTAGTCACTTTTGTGTGTGTGTGTACATTACAGTAGGATGAAAGTTGGAAAAAAAACAGACATTAGTCATTAGTCCGTAGTTCATTCCATGTAAGATTGCAACAATGAGTGAGAGCGCGTGGATGATTGAGTTATGATTCACATTTCAACAATTACATAAGTGTGCCAGAAAGCCTTTGTTCTCTATATTTTAGAACACACAAACTCATATTTTCTTGCTTTTTTATCTCTCCTATTTAAAGGAGGCGGACTGAATTCTACAATGCTAAGTGGCGTTAATCCTGGCCTGAGGCCTTAGACAACAGAAATACAAATTTGCGGCTGTCTTAATTACCGGATTTCAAAAAACAAACAATAAAACTGCTTTTGATAGAGATGCAGCTGGAAAGCAAACAACCTCCAGGCGTATCGTCATATTATGATGTCTTAGTGAGATTAGTTTTTAAAAAAAGTCACGTACAGTGTGGAAGTGGCTCTATGTCAAGGTTATGACACAGGAAAATGATTTGAGCCGTAGTTTCCTCCATTAATTCAGTGAAATCATAACTTGAATACAGTGCATAAAAGTGACTGTTATAATGATTGCCTTACATTCAGCCCCAGACCCTCCCCTTCTCTCTTCAAGTGCCACTGTTCACTCGCAACAGCATACAGGCTTAAAGTAAATATGCATCACTCACTCATTATATGAAATGTGTAGGTACTCACCAATAATGAATCAAAATGTTCAAGGACAGCCGGAGAAAGTGCACAATCTCAAACCTTGATGAAAAAACCTTATCACCATATAGACAAACATTTAAAAATGCTGAAACGTGACTGTGCTGGGATCTACTGTACAGCATTCCCTCGTTTTCTGTTTTAAATTACTTCCAGACCCAACTGTGACAAGTGAATTTCCACATTTATCAAATAAGTCCATAGTTAGAGCATACAAAACCTGTTTCCAACCTTCTGAATACAGTTTTTAACATTATTAAATAATAAATAACCCTTATAGTCACATATAATATATAATATAGTAGGCATAATAAGATTAGATTGCTTAAATAAGCAATTTAAGACATACTGTAAATAAGACTCTGTGTTACTGTAAGTGTGTCCTGGTGTTAAGCAAAGTTGAGTGGTGGGCGGACAGGAAGTGATGTCGAGGCTTCAGAGTTGAGTTTCACCTTGGCGTGGATTATAGTCCCCTGGAGGTACCCAAGCTCTTTTTGCCGCTCCCCCTTTTGGAGATAAAAGTATTTTTAGGCCCCCACCAAACACCACCCCCCATCCCCCTCTCCATCTACCAACACCCACAAACACAGCCCACCCTGTGTGCGACCATATGCGGATATAAACATTGGTTACACAAAAAGTTTGTAAATGTTTATTTACACACCTTGATTCCAAACAGTGCCTGTAACACAGCAGTAACACATCTCGGCCTTGAGAAATAGTTTATTGAACACCACTGCGGCTGCCCGGTCGAGAGAGAAACTGTGCTTCTGGACCGCCGGCCGCCGTCGCTGTGCCCCGAAGTCCCGTCCTAGTTCGGTGAGAAAGGCGGAAGAGGCTGGGGGCCAAGCCGGTGTTGTGCCGAGATTTGCATGCCTGCCGAAAACTGCGTGCTGGTCGCGGGAACGCGCACGCTCAGTTTAAACTAAAACTATGACACGTGCGTTGATCAACATACTGCGAGCGCGCGCGGATGCACACTGAAACTTAAGAGTGTCGTCGCGCTAATAAGTAGAGAATTTTAACACACTCGAAGTGGCAAAAAATCTATTAACAAGGCGCTTCGTTATTAAAGCAGCAACGTTCTAAGGGAGAGAACCACTGTAGTTTTTATTATGCATTTTTATTAGGGATTATTGTGCCTGTTTCAACAAAAAGCAAAAAGATTATTCCAACCTGCAAAAAAAAACTGTTGTTCCAGTGATCAAGTCTGGTGCTTGTGTGTCTCACCACACATTACAGTAACAAAATACAATTTTACTAATAGTATCCCGTATTCTACCACAAAACAGCATGATTTATTAATTAATATATTTCGGAAATAATGCAGGACAGTGAAGCCCCGCAATTCTAAGTGCTAAATGGTGAGGAATTACACTACAGTATGCCATGTCATGCTACCATGAAGTGTTGTACCAGATATTTGATGTTATATGTTGATTTGTTTATGACAAATATTGGCTGGGGTCATACTGTTGTGGTGGTGTGGAGATTTTGTTATTCACTCATTAAAACTACAGATACATTCTCAATATTTTACTTTTTCTTCAGTGTGGCCCTAATACTAATCACAGCCTAATACGGTCGCCTGCGTCCGCCGGTTCTCCCGTTTTCAAAGATTTGATTGTGAGAGATAAATGCAGAGATAAAGATGTGTTTGTTTCACGCTCAAGTGATACCTCTTCTCGCACAAAGATGCTCTGTTCTCTTCTGACCACCCGAGGTTTTGATGATATTTTATGAGTCCTAATTGTGACTGACCCGGTCCCAGGACTGATCTGGTCCCAGGAAGAAGGGTGCGCTCCTTCCACCTGATTGGAGCATCTGAGCATGCTGACCTCCACCTTCACAGGACGGTGAGGGACACGTCTCAAGTTCATGCTCCCCTTGGGTGGTAGAACTCTCAGCTTACCCCCACCTGTCCACCCGGGCAAGCGTCTCCCTTCACCTCCCAACCTCTAGGTTCTCCTGGAAGCTCAGCTCCATTTACAGCTCTTTAACAAACCTTTAGCTTTGTTTACCAACAAATTTCTTTCAAGTGTTATCGCATATGCTGAGGAATAAAGATCTATCTTAGGGCTTTGAATTGGCTTAAACTTCACGTGAATATTCACATATTTTCCCCAAATGAGGGAAACACTAAAAGCTTTTGCGGACCGCACTCAAACGGCCCGTTGCTCTCTTTGCGTAGTAACAAAAGAATGTGAGTTTAACCCTTTATTAAACTACAAATTCCTCATTGTTTACATAACCTCCAAGTGACTCCTGAGTCGCATTTGTTCTGTCGGCCTCGGTACAGCAAAAAATGGCCGCTGCTTGACCAGGTTCTCTTTGATGCATTAATGAAAACAAATGACCGTAACATGATAATATATTGAGGAGCGCTGCAGTTTGAAAGATGACGTCGCAAGGAAACACTAAGCTATGTTTGTCATCACCCTCGACATTGTCTCTCGCGCAAATGATTTCCCCGAGCTCTCTTTAGAGTATTAGTCGTATTAGGGGCACAATTAATCACAGGAAGTGCATTCCCATATGTCTCTGCAGGGCGACTTTAACTAAACCCAGTTCGGGTCAGAATTCATTACTCAAAAATATTGCTCACTGCTTTTCATTTGAAGGAGCACAGATAATAGTTAAATCTGGAACTACTGTATATGTCATGGCCTAAACAGACTGTAGCTTTTGGTTTTGGTTGTCACTTAGCACATGTTTACATGATATTAAAATATTAATGCTATAAACTGTGTTTAAAAAGGATGTAAACAGGTTTTCTATACTTTAACTATAAAACATTCCATTGATAAAGGAATCCTACTTTGTAAAAATATATGGTTGAGGCTGGAAACAGTTAACCTTGATAAATGAGGGATTACTGTATTTTCTGCAGAAAATGCACCCTAGTTTTGGAGAACAAAAAAATTGCAGCAAAAATCCACAAATCTGCAGGGCTGTGAATGCTGAATCGCGAATGTGCGGGGATCCACTGTAATATGCACGCCAGTAGCACGTGCACTTGGGTCTCATGCAAAAGCATTTCTGTCATCAGCGTAAGCTATTATTTATTGTTATTGGATTTATTTCTATGATTTCATAATTCCTCATATCGGCCCGATAATTATTGTGCACCCCTGGTATCATTTAAATACCCTTAATAACCACAACTTAAATGTTAATTTAATGGAATAAAAAGCAGGCTAGTTCTTGGTTCTTGGGGGATTCCACACTGATCCTGGGGGGTTGGAGCGCTCTTTGATACCACAGAAACTCAAACTGTTATATTCCATCCATCCATCTTCTGCTTATGCCAGGTCGGGTCACAGGGGCACAAGGGACAAGAAGCCCAGGGTTCCATCTTTTTCAACTGCTTCATCCAGCTCCAGTGTTCCCAGGACAGTTGAGAGACGTAGTCTCTCCAACGTGACAGTAACAAAATATTATTATATTTGCAACTTTTTACAGATCCTCAATAAAAGGGACCTGAAACTTCCTTGGTCTGTGTGCCACCCTTCAATAAATTTAGATTTTTTTTAGTTTAACCCTGTTAAGCATAAATACATAAACATGTAAAAATGGTGCGCTTTCTAACAGTGGTAGATGTAAGATGTACATTTTACCTGAATTATCACATATTCATCAAATATTACCAACTTATGGTGAATGAAATGTGCTTTCCGGGAAAGAAAGAGCATTAAAAAAAAATCATAAACCCTCAAATTTGCGGGGTTGTGAATGCTGAATTGCAAATAATTGTATTTGTTTAATCAAACAGAAAAAAAAAATCCAACAATAAAAAAAAAAGAGTAGAGGTAAAGTAATTGTGTGCAAATGTCATAGAAATACCATATTATTGTCCTGTAAATGAGATCCATGGTGTATTCACTGAGGAATTAAGAATAATGTTGAAAATGAAGGGAAGAAATTGGGCCACCTTTAAACTATTCTAAAATGTATTTGATTCATTTTTGGCCCACCTCCCACTTGTGGTTTTAAAACTAAACAAACAGAAACTAAAACATAACCTCCATTCCCTCCTTGGCTGAGGATCATGCAAACAGACAATTTATAAAAATGGAATCTTTCAGCAATAAAAAAGTGTGACTTGAATAGAATTGCATACTTTATAGTCCTGTGAATATGTTATTAGGACATATCACAATATATCAGCGGTGAAGTGGAAGCTCATCCTCTATTTCCATAAACATTATTTTATCTTTGGAGACAGCGCATTACCTGCTATTTAGATAGACAGCAAGTTATTTTTGACAAGCTAACCTGTTGTTCTCATAAGAAAATCAATGAGTTTCTCTGGCAGGATAATACCGTTCCCGCTGGAGAATATCACCTTAATTCACTCTTATCACTTTTGCTTGTCTGGCTTCCAGTCAAGCCGGGGTCCAAAAGGTGAAATGAGTTTGGCAACCTCAACTGCAGGCACGACAAGAGAACACACATCATAGCACGGTTTGCGGAAGAAAGAGAGGGGAAATTGTCAGTATAAGTAGGAAAGATAGAGTTTCATCGCCGTGCCGCTCAAAACGCACGCTCGTCTTTGGCAGACTTCAAACACTTAATCGGCAATCATTTTTCAATGAGCCCCAGAGGAGCACATTTTAGTGCTCCACCAAACAGTCCGCAGCTTTACGCTCTATAATCCCTCACGGTTATGCATCATGGGGAGCCAGTGGTCCTTCTCCAGGCGGAGGTTAACCCCCACCTCTAGACATATAGACAGACAGACGGACCGATGTCCTCTGCTCCGGTCTGGTTCTCCCGCAACATCTGTGTCCGTCAAGAAACACTCACTTTTTATTGGTGCAGCCCTCAAATTTGGATTGTCTTTTGATCTGGAGGCTGGACAAAGTGCAAATGTAACATGATCCTATAAGCGGCCTTCTCATCTGCCTTGTTAGGCGCTCTGAAGAGGGTTCACGAGCCCATATTGAGCCCGGCCTTTTGTGAGACCCCCACCCACCTCTCCTACCCAGCACACACACAAACGTCTTCCCTTCACTCCCATTTCATCCTTTGCTTGTGTTGAAAATTTGACACACCATGCTCTGGTAAAATTCTCTGCAGGGAAGTGGCTATCTAAACAGCACTTAACCTGGCTGGTGGAGGAGTGTTTGTATGACGAGAAAATCTCCAGGCTCTGGCTCCGTCTCATTAATGAGAAAAGATGAGCGTTCCCCACTGCAATTAAGAGTCAATCTCCTGCATTAACTCAGCGCCCCGCGGCCACACACACAGCACAAAGACAACAGGCCATCCCCTGTCACTCATTTTGCTGGGCTGAGCGCTGAGGAGTGGACTCCCAGGACAGATTAAATGAGATGCTCTGTCTCTCTGGTATCACCTGCTGAAACCTAAACTTGAAGAATGCAATGCCGCAAGGATGTGCGGTGAAGCAGCCCTGATTCCGTTTGACATATGTGACACTGTCATGTCATAATTTGAGTGCCACCGAGATTGCACACATACTAACTGACCTGACTCAAAAAGCAAACATGGCGCTAAGAACATCACTGACTATTCCTTACAAATTCATTCAATAAAAATGATGGTTGTGATGATTAGATTAGTTTCAGCTCCAGAACACTGCACTTTTCTCTTCAGTTGCCATTGTTCACTCATGACAGAATCCGGGTTATTAAATGCGTAATGAAAATGATTAGCTACTCAGTATTAATGAATGATAATGAAAGATAATCGATAAAAGAGATGGTAGTTGGGCCTTCAGCCTGCGTGTCAGACTAGTGCTACAACTGCGCTTTTGTTGTTGTGGGGTCCCTTCCGTCTCCCTAAAAATCAAGGGAAAAGTAGAATCTGAGTCACGTTGAATGCACTATGGTGCATTCAGGGACTGCAAAGAATAGTGCAAAAAAACTCTGAACAAAAAAACAATTATCAGTGAAGCAAAGACATAAACGTGTAATGTGTAAATGTGTAATTAAAACTCCCCAAGCAAGTTGATGTCTCTGACTACTTTCTGTGCAATTCAAACTTTACCAATGTAGAGCAAATTAGTAATATAAAAATAATAAAGTATATGGTTACTCAAAAAACCTTTTCAGCGGCAAGAATGACAATATGCTTGGAGGATACATATGTCAATGTCAACATTGCTCCAGAGCACTACCAGTGGTGAAATATTGTTATTAGAAGCATACAGTAGAAGCATCGAAAAGTTGAATGGCTGTTCAGTAATTCCTTGTTCAATAAGTGAATTTCCGTAGCATTCCTTATTTATAAATATATAAATATATAACTAAATATATATAACTTGTGATTTTCAATGACTGGAAAGCGCTGGTTATGCGAGGCCGTTGAAAGACTTCTTCTTTCAATACTTCCCAGAGTGAAAGCCATCACTCGGAAAATCAAGTGTATCACACCGGATAGACGGGAGACACCGGATTAACCAAAACGTGTGTAGTTCCTCGAGGCACACTTTAGCATTTCTTAGATCTTTGCTTACCCAAGTTGTACATTGTTTTTTACAGCTAATTGCTAACGCGGTACTCATTCGATTCACAACAGACACAGTATGTGTTAATTCCACGGTTTTGGTTGGGATCAGAAATTATAGTTGGACAATATTGAATATCAGCAAAAAAGCCAATATCGGATATAATTAATTATATTATTATTCCACTTTTTCAGACTGAAACACAAGTTTGGTTATTATAATTTGAATTTATGCAATCTAATATGATTATCACAATAGAATAAGTCATTAAAAGCGTGATGAGGTGGCAACAAGCAGGGCTTAATTTAAAAGAAGTACCCTTTGTAAATGTGGTGGGAGTGAATCTTAGCAAGAAAAGAATAAACACACCACTTGGAAGACATTACTCTGTTTATTATGTTACATCATCATGCTTTTGCAGGAGAAGACATTAGGCCTAAGAACCTTCTGAGTGTGTTTGGGTGTGTTTGGGTATTTAAGAGAGAAAATAGGAGACAAGTGGAGGGGCAGCAGACTCAGTTGGGGTGGGCTGGCATAATGAATGACATATTGTCAAGTCTTTACCTATAAAGCGAAGTCTCCTTCCATGCAAATGAGACCCACTTGATAAGGATCTGTTTGATGGAACACATGCAGAATATGAGGGCGCTAATTCCCTCATTAGTATTCCACAGAGCTGATTGGCAAAGAGCGCAGAGAGACAGACGGGAGGCATGTCTGCAAAACCCAATATTGATTTGTTTAATGGTGTCAAAAATCACAAATCTCCTGTCAGTTGTTTATGAGGCTGTTTAGCGAGCCAATAGATGCCCCTCGCTTAATTAATACCTCATTACAGAGATGTGATTATATGCTTGAACTGTTAATGGGCTCCCTGAATTTCAAAGACCAATATAAAAGGTGTTTTGACAAACAGAGCTGGGGAAAACAAGCTATCTGATGACTCTCACTGTGTGTGTTGATTTGAGATTATTAGTGTTTTTTTTTTCTTTACATGTTTTGCTTCCAATAACGGTGTGTAGCCAATCTAGGAATCATTTTCACACAGGGAATATGTATTTGACTAAACGCAACTGATACAGTTTCTAGATGCACTAAGGCAATTTGGTGCAATATATTCTTTCTCATGAAGCATATTAAAGATGAAACAGTATGAAAATTCCCATCACCATTATTGTCAACTAAATCATAAGGTTAATTAGGTTAATGATATCGCCATATTGTTCATATTTGCTGAAACACACTCACATCACACAGACACTCTGTGACATGGAATGTTTGTGTCACTGTAGATCAAGGGTGTACAAATGTTCCACTGAATAATAAAAAAACAAAATCTGAAGAATGTCGGGCCGTTTGGATATTCGTTAATTGGTAAAGAGGCTACAGCCAATACAACATAGTTATGCTAAGAAGTTGTATGAATACTTAAAGCAAAAGCAGCTTGCTTGTTTTGTGTTATAGGTGCCAAAACATATTGTAATATTATTAGTATCAAAGTAAAAACCTATTCTCATAACATTATAGCCTTTTGCTCTTATTCTACTTTCTTCTCATAAAAAACTATTTTCTCCTCATTATATGACTTCATTCCTATAACATTTTGACTGAATTCTCAGAATATTATATATTTTTCCCATAAATTACAACTTTGCTAATATTTCTTTTGTTTGTATCTCATAATTCTATGACTTAAAAATACTTCTTTGCTTAATATTTTACCCAAATGTTTTCAAATTAAAAATGTATTTTCTATAACAGTAGAACCTCAAGATACAAAACTAATTTGTTCCGAAGGTGCTCGTGTCTTGGAATTTTGGTATTATGAGACAACATTTACATATAAACAGCGTAAGTCACTCCAGCTCCCTCGAAAACAGTCGTATAAAGTGTAAATATTGCACCCACCCGAAAATAATAAAATCAATGAAAAATAATAATAAATGTTGTTATGGAAAACCTTTACCTTTCGGGTTGAGCAAGGTGAGCTTCATGGCAGAGGAGGAGGCAGCGAACAGAGTTTTTACAGAGGCAGAACAGTTTACGTACCGTAACTTCATTTAATTCACTACACTACAAACCAAACTTAACACTTGACACTATGATTTTTTTTATTTTTTATTTTTAACAATGGACGAGAACTTTTCAGTACGCTGAGCAAAGGGACGCTGTGATTGGCCATTGTTAGGAGGAAGATAATGACTCGAGATAACCGAGATAACCAATGGGAGGGTAACTCTTCATCGGTTTTAGGGCGGTTGGTATCCATTGCTTTGGTGCATTACCGCCCCAGGGGAGGGCAGCTTGTATGGTAGTATTGTATGTTCATAATAAGGACTTTTTTTTAAAAAATGGGACAAAAATTTCTTCGAAGCCTGTTTCGTATTATGAATTTCTCTTATAATGAGGTTTTCGTAAGTCGAAATTAGGTTTCACTCATGTATGTATAATAAATGTATAATAAATTAAATCATTATATTATGTTATTATTTTTGTAAATGGTGTTGTTTTCTTATAAGATTACAATTTTCCTCTCTTACTGCTATGACTTTATTCTACTAATATTCTTTTAAAATTATGTATCTTTGATACATATTTGCTATTGTCTTTATTCCCATATTACAAATGTTTCCCCATAAATTACAACATGACTTTTAAAAGAATTACAGCTTTTTTCTCAGTATTTTAATTTTATATTTGTAGAGTAAAATTATTTATTAAAAAATATTATATTACATTATATTATATCCTAATGGGCTACAAAACATAAAAACACATGTTTATCAGCTTGCACCTTTACACTGTTTGGTCTGGTGCACAGTGTATTGTTGTTTTTTGTAGAGTATAACTATGAAAGGTCCAACATCAAATTATAAGCACTGACTAAAGCAAATGCATTACAAGCAAATGACTACAGGACCACCATCCACCTGGAGTTGGTTTTTCAGAGAAGTTGTGTACCACAAATATGCACATTAGCACTCTATAAGGTAATCAGATCTTTCCTTTATGCATTTCTACACAGCATCAGCATTTGGGACCAAATTTTAGATAAAAGAAAAAGGGTAAAAATACAGTATAGTAGCTTATCTGTGCAGCGCGTTTAAGGACAGTCAAACAATGGGACAAATCACCGCTTGCATTAAGCATTCAGAAATTGTGAGATTTCTAACTATATATTATCTTTGAATAAAATAAGAGTCTATACTTCCAAAATGTATATATTCTGTAGTTTCCCACAAAGGGATTACATCCCTACTTATTATAGATAAAAACTTACTTTTTTATTGGCGATTAAATGCGATTCATTGTGAGTTAACTATGGACTGTACAATTAATCGCAATCAAATATTTGAATCGGTTGCAGCCCTAATTATCAGTAATGGACAAGGAGAAGGGGATGACTGAATAAGCTCTTCTTCCTATTCCTTTTTAGACATGTTGAATTGTACAGATGTACAGAAACCACGTCATGTTCCTTAACTATGTGTGATACAAACAAACCATACTGTACCTTTTCTAGACACTGTTGTATGTCACTGACACTTCAAAATGCGTCTCAAAGTGTACTGTTGGTTTTTAAATGAATCTAAGCATTCAAAGAACGGAGGACGTGTGAGTGTTTGTTGTTGACTCATGTTACACCATTACCGGGTAAAGCATGGCGCTGTCGTTATGTCAGCGCTTATAAAACTTCTCCAGCAAAGTGTGCATTTTCTATATTGATATGCGTCCAGAAAACAAGACACTAGTGTCTTTATTCAAAGTTGCACATAGGTGTCTTCATTGCCAAACACAGGCCTGGGATGCATATCACCGGGTTTGAGTATTTGAGTGAAACAAAAAGTGCTGTTTTTACTAGATTGCTTTAGTGTAAACACTATGAACAGAAAAAAAAGAATGTCTTCTTTTAGAAAAGAGCACACACATCTGACCTGAGGAGCAGTGTTTTTAAAGGCCCATAAAGAAAGCGATAATGGTGCGGGTTTATGAGGACTCGGCCCAGTGAGACAGGTTGTTACCGCTACGGCTACTGTTGTTGTTATTCCCGCTGTTCCTCGATGACCACTAAAGCAGAAAAATGGTTCCCCACTTTGTGTAGAAATGCAAAGCTTATTCTCCCTCTCTTTCTCTTTTTGTGTGAAAGGCACCCAGGCATTTGCCTGCACGGTTATGGAGTTAAATGCTCAGCTCCATGGCTTGGCTTCTGCACGGTTCCCCCTCCATCTCATTTCCCCTGACAGGATTAGCAGGTCTCCAGTGTTAGAAATACATTAAGTGGACCTTTGCAGTCACTTATTATGCCTGATTATGCAGCTGGAATGGGGAAGGTAGGCTCTGTTTGTAGTTAAATAACTTCTTAGATGCTTTTTTTGCAGCAGCAATCTTCAAAGCGTGAACGGGTCAGTGACTCAGGCACAAAGCTGAGATTGATTTCCACCCTCCTACTCTTTGTTCCTGTGGTTTAAAGAGGACAGGTTCTTCCAAATTAGTTTGCTGCGCTATTAATGGACAGGCAATTAAACTCCCATACAGTGGTGCCATGCCTAAACAATAGAGCTTTGCCATTTTCACTAGCCGTGCTATGTTCAACGAGGTTAATGAAATAGTTAACATATGTTGATGTATAGATTGGATTAGGGTCCATCTGGGCGGCGTGCCACTCTATTACTATGAAGACTATATTCTTGAAATACCAGCAGCTGTTTATTTTCTACACCAGTATCATTCTCCTGCCCTTTCAGATTGAGGCAATATAGAACGCATCAACATCACTCAAGACTGGCAACGTGCCTGATGCTGACGCCTCGTGTTTTGACAGCTGCGACAAAACAATTTGGGAGTTTCGTGCTAAAACAAGTGGACGATTCAGCACACCCGCACAAAGTTTCCAAGAGAGCTGGACTCAAACGTTGGAGTGACAGGTTGAAAAGGAAGAAGAAGAAATTCATCCAGAAAAACCAAGCAAACATTGCATTGTGTCACTATTTGAGCATGTGTGTCAAGGTGTGTGTATGGAAAGGCAATGAAAGGTCTGGCATGTCATTATGCACAGAGCCTGAGTGAGGGACTAGCTTGTCTAAAATAGGATTGTCCAGCAGGGGAACCTGATTCCATGTTCCTCTTGCCCACTTGGCTTATTTTCTATAACGATCGCCCCATTGGCCAGACTGTTTTTCATTCATTATCTCTGACAATGTAAATGACTCAACAGATTTGGATTGGCTCCCAATGCTGATCAAACTTGGGCATTTAGGGTCAGCCTTTGTGCCAACAGACAAATGATGTGCGGTCAGGGGAAGCAGCAAACAAATAGAAATAATGGTCCATTAAACTGAATTATAAATTGACTGTCTGTATGATTCCAATCATTTTAAACATTTTCTTAAAGAAAAATTGCTGAATTTACACGTTATGATCAAATAGGGGCAGAAACCTAAGATGAGGCTGCTGCGAGTATCTCTTCTTGGCTTAGTACCGCGAGTACACTCAGGCTATGTACAGTATGATGCCCAATTTGGATTTTTTCTTAATGTCGAATTTTATATGTGGTCGTTCAAATATAAAATTCACACGCAATAGTGACCACCACACCTACAAAGCGTATTTCTTTGAAATAAATCTTTGCTTGTCACCACCTCATTGAGTTTCTATTATTGTATTAATTATTGCATCATTGTGTTGTAATGGTCATACAGTATAAAATGGCATAATTAAGCTTGCTTCTCAAATTATAATAACCAAACTTGTGCTGCAGTCTAAAAAATTGTAATGCCAAAAGTAATATAACTAGTTATATCCAATATTGGCCTTTTTGCAAATATCCGCAAAAGCACGCGCAGAGGCATGACATCACACGCATTTGCGTGTGTTTACAGAAGTAAAGATTGCCACTGATACCGCTGATTTAATTTCCAATCTGATACTGGATAAAATTCTGGCTAGTATCAGCCATACCGATTCAATACTATGTGCAAATACACCTAATGTGTCAGGTAAATTTTAAAAAGTATGGTACAGTATCTCAAATCAAAACATAAACATTACAAGACATAGTCATTTATTGATTTATTTTATACCCGGAAGTAAAACAGATGGTAGTTGGGCGATTTACAATATAGCCAAGCTAATATACCACATCAGAAAAAAAGGACAAAATCATATATCTGAAGTATCAAAAGTATCACTATTTTGATTTCACAATCGACTTTAGGGCATGAAGAGCTGGTATCAGAAGGCAGTAACGATCAGTAGCATGCTCTCCTTAACGTGTTTTTCAAGTTTTTTGTGCAACGAGAGTCAATATTTTCTCAACCAAATAATTTCATGTAGGAGATTAAGAAGAAAGAAGGCAAGAATGCTTGGCTGTGGCAGATTGTAGACAACTTGGTGAGATGTCTATTCCAAGTAGTGTTTGAGTGGATGTCTGAAGTAGGAGTGGTAGGACATCGACGAGAGCTGCTTCACTAACACCCTTTAAAACAAATATTCGGATGAGAAGAACCTTTGTCTACTTCGGTGAGTACCTTTAACCAAGTCTTACAAAAAAAAAACAGGCTATCGGTGTTTGTACTAAAATGCTTTTCTTTCTTGTAATATGATGTAATATGAATATGATGACACTGTTTTAAAGTTTAAAGTTTCCTGCTGCAAACCCGATCTCCGTTGAACAATGTAGACTCACAACTTTGGATTTATCCGCTTGCCTTAGTCCATCCGTAATTTTAACAGTCCAAAGTGTTCCCAAACAGGTGACCATTTCAAGATGGGAGGGTCATCCAGCTCAGCCTTCTCGCTGGCATTTGCTATGATGCGAGACACTAGCGTTCCGTCCCCTTAGCCTGTAAAACTCGGCCAGGATTATTTTTTTCGCGCGGAGCGCTTAGATCACTCTAGTAATAAATTTAATGAGAAAAATAGCACAAAACATAACCGAAATGGCACGCACGTGTACCGAACCGAACATGCAAAACCGAAACGGTTCAATACATTCATGAGAACCGTTACACCCCTAAAATTTACATGCTATCTAATCTAATTTACATACAAAGTCGCATTTGAAAAAAAAAAAAAATCACAGTTGTACTGCTCACACTGACATAAAAAAAACAGAGACAGGTCACATATGTGCAAAAAATTTGAACTGACCTGCAGTGTGAACATAGCCTCAATGAGTTGGACACTGCCCCAGACACTGCACGCTAACGCTCTGCAAACACAAAAGAGGAAAAAAATTATCAACACAGCAAACCCCAGCATTGCCACGACAGCACCTGCACATATTCTTTTTTGTTTTTTACCATATATAAAAAATATATATGTATATATAAATAATGTAAATTGAATTAATCCATTGCAGAAAGCAACACGCTACCCAGTCAGCCACCGTGCGGCTCATTTAGCCCTTTAGTTCAACATAAAACTAATTATTCATTCATTCATTTTCTTAACCGCTTATCCTCATTAGGGTCGCGGGAATGCTGGAGCCTATCCCAGCAGACTTTGTGCGAGAGGCGGGATATAACTGTATAAACATGTCTTATGTTAACATTTCTGATTTTCTTCCAGATGCCACTTTGTTCAGCTGGCTAATAGGATGGTAACAAGGTTTAAAAAAGAAAAAAGAAAACAGATTGTTTTACGCCGTGCATTAATAACACAACAAGACGAGACGAGACGGAGAATGTGTGCAAACCGAGGGAAAATTGTGACAGAAATATTTGATGTAAACATGTAAAAACATGCTAACCAAGGTTCCACTGTACTTTTAGTGATGGGGTGGTGGTCAACAGCTGACACAAGTGATCCGTTATGTCTTGTAGGGGCGATCCAGCACATGGGGTCTCCAAACATCACACACCCCAAGGCATGAGCACTCACCAATGGCCTCCCCATCTTGGGTCCAGCCCCGTCACATCTGACCCAATAGGGCCAGGATGTTTTTTTCGCCCCCTGTTCAAAATGCACCAGTGGTTCCCATTTAACACCTGTTCGACCTAATTTCCATTTACGGGGACGCTGTGGATTTCAAATCATTTATCACTTCCCAAAGTGCTTCCACATGTTGCCTTTCTCAGGGAGCGGGGTTTGTGCCTCCGGCCAACCTTTTCCAAATGTATTAAAATTCAGTTTGGTCCAAAGAAGTTCAGACACTGATGTTTCATTGTGGTGATGTCTGGTAATTATTAGTCTAAATTACAGCTCCGGCATGTGACTTGACAGGGTGGACTCTGTGTTTTAAAAGGAGAGATGAGGCAAAGGAGGTCGGGCCAAGGTGGTCTGTCACACTCTGTGCACGTTTAAAAAACAGTTCACCCCAACACACTGACTGGGACGTCAGTCAGATTGAAACAGTTTCGCCACCGTAGAAACACTTGTGTGGTTAGACCTTCGAGGGTCCAAAGGGGCCCGGTGTGGGGTGGTGCGAAGGTTGTGTCAAAAGCACTCCACTGTGAAGGTGACGCCTCCCACACTGAACTCTAATGAACATGAAATAGCCAATGCAGTCAAGTTGATATTCAAGGTCAGAGTTCATATTGTAAAACCAGGATTAGATTTTAAAGTGGGAAATGATTTGAAGGGAAATGAAATCAGATTATGTCTTGGGGTTCTTTGGTCAACAGTTCCTAAGCCTCAACAGAGCAATGGTGTGTAATTGGCTGTGACAAAATGGGACAGAGCACACGCAATCTACTGGGAAAACATGTAATGTGATTACATTGTGCAGATTACCTAAAGACTTGATCATTTCCTTACACACAACTGTGCTTTTCTCTCTAATGGTCTGTATTCCTCCTTCCACACGCATGTGGATTTTAACAATTTCAACTGCAGAGATGTGTGCTTTTATTACTTATGACCTAAATGTCCAAACATTTTTTTTACATTCAAAGTCTTCCAGAAAGTCACATAAAAAAAACAATTATTAAAATTCTCCCACTCATTAAAACACATTTGTGTTTACAAAGTGCGTTTCTGGATGCACTTAGCATGGCATTCAACATGGGAATGGTTGAAAGTGTACGGTAAGTGTGCTTAATTAAAGTGGGGTGTGAAAATGTGCACTAATCAGATACGCTTGCTAACAAAGTCCATGAAATTACTAATTAGAATTTCATTAAAAGGTACTGTGTTATCATCTGAGGAAATCATAACCTTTAAAACGCTTTCAGCATGGCAGTTTGCCTCTCTAAATGGACTAACAGCCTGGCTTTTGATGTAATATCTCATTTAGGATTGGAGCTAAATTGGACCATTTAAACATGTCATTGTTTTGGACGTAATTTATCAGGCTAATTAATGACAGTTATTGCCTGGGCCGGCCTGCTGTCAGAACACGGGGTTCCTGCAGGAAGCTCTCACAAAGCCAGGCGTTTAGCTTTCATGTGGAGGCATTTGCCAAGAATGAGAGTCAGCCTGCTTAGATTTCTCACTCGGTTGGATGTTCTCAGTTGATGAGCAATCGCATTTCAAAGTGTCTGTCAAATACAAGCACACACAGTCGCTACGTTCTTAATCCCCGTTTGGGTGAGCACTACACCATTTCATTACATTCATTCTCCGACTCTGAAGAATACAGTAGATCCCCACCATTCGTGGGAGTTATATTAGCGTACCCCCGAATGGCGAAAAACGACTAATGCAGACGGCCATTTCTATGTCAGTAAATAAATTAAGGAATTTTTGTGGCACATACACACCACGTTCATTTGTTTATCTGTGTGTCTGTTTTAGTCACACATAAAATTTGTTGGTTAGTAGGGCTCGCAATAAGCTATGCTCTAAAAAAACAAACAAACGACAATTAGTCAACTATGGCCAAAATCTATCAAATCGGTCTTGACTATGAAAAACCTTCCTCAAAGACATTCTTAATTTCAAAATTGTATTTATTGGAGAATCACTTGCATTACAATTGAATTTAAAAACCATAAAGGAGAATAACTAAGCAGCTTTATGTTTTGCACTTTGTTCCCTTACTGTACCAAAAACCAACTGTCCATCCATTTTATTCCGCTTTTGTGAGATCAGGTCGTGGGAGCAGCAGTCTAAGCAGGCAAGTCCAGACTTCCCTCTCAAAACTCCTTAATGCTTAGGCATGTCTCGAGCCGTGAGCATGCCATACGGTTACATCCCTAAAAGGTAATCACTACTAACAAAAGATAATGTAAAATCATCAATGAACAGATGCAATTAGAGCCACGGTGTAGCCTTTAGCCTTGTTGTCAGGCAAGTGCTATAGAGGTAAGCTGGCAAGAGAAGCTGTTTCTCCAAGCCTTGTTTAAGCCACACTGCTTGCCTGTTGTAATTCTAGTAACCACTTACAAGTTGCAAGTTTTGAGGCTGGACTGACTGTCAAAGCTAGTGTATCATTCACTTTTGCATTTCACCACACACAATTATGGTGCGTTTAAAGACTACTGAAAAAAGTGAGAAATTGCAATGCTTGTTGAATAAAAAGACATAAATATAGAAGCAGCGGTAGATGTATGCGGTACAATTTGCCTGTATTGTCACGTATTTATAAATTATCACCATCTTATCTCTGAACAGAAACTTCCATGGCAAATTACTATCACTGTCCTGCTCCCCCAAAAGACTGAGCAGAGGATTCCTCCCCCACCGCATGCAAGTTTTCAACATAACAGAGCGGGAGCAATAAAAACACACACAGGACTAGATTTATTAACATAGTTTGTATTATTACACTACAAATTTGTAGTGCAATAAGAATACATACATATTTGCATTATTAGATATTTGCAAGTGTTCTGTTCCACATTTATTTAGATATTCTTATTCTATTTTCTTATTTTTTGTATCTCTCCTGTATTGCCTTGGTTGTTTTATTGTGCGTAATAAAGTGACTAGCTATCTATGTATAGTGAATGGAATGTGTTTTCTGAGGGGAAAAATGGCCTTTTCTGGGAAAAAACAAATACATCCTTTGACCAAAAATTCCCATATTTCTGAGGTCATGAATGTGGCCATCTTTGTGCATACTTGTGCAAAAGGAGTGTCAGTCCTATTGAAAGTGGCTTAGTGTATGAGCCACATGACTGTCTAATTACTGTTCCTCCAATCACTTGGTCAGGACAGACTGAGTGAGCCGGAGGGATCATATGTTAGCACTCAGGCCTGTTTATCTGAAGGACAGCGGCACTGGAAGAAAAGACATCTGTTCTACTAATTAGTGCCTGATTTAAAAACAAAGATGCCCTCTTTTCGACACAAATGTTTTAAATCTATTATACTAATATTAACAGGCCAACGATGTCAGTGTCGATATGTGCAGAAAGTTGATTAAATTATAGTTGACTGCGGTAACACCCAGGTGAGTACGGTTGAAGAGCGAAAAGTAATAGTGCAGTATTTAGTCGTGTCGTGACCGGAGCAGAGGTGCTGCAGATGTTTAAGTGGCAAAAAAAGTCGCACTCTGATTGACAAGACACACTTTCATGCTGATTTACTGGTCTGACCAAGCTCATGTAACAACCGGAATACTGATCAAGTTCTGCGGCAATCTCAGACAAATGGAAGGCTCCTTTCAAGGCGACTGCTGGTGGGTACAACAAGTCACGTCAAAAAGGCAGATGTTTCATCTGCCCCAAAGGCTTCATAAACCTTTGCCTTTGAAATACGCACCACGATGCCAACCGTCAACATGTGTACGCAGGTAATACTGCTCCAAGTGTGTGTCATGCATCGTACAGTTCATTCTCACCAGATGAATAATGGTGCTTTGATGGGAGTGAATTGAAAGCAAAAGCTAAGCAAAATCGACACGCGTCCTTTGTGTACACTTTATTATATTCATAATCATGCTGAATAATGAGCCCACTGATTAGCACCAGCACTTGACTGAGCCTAATGTCGGGGGCCAAACTGATGTCGTTAGTCCAACTTGTGGCACGCCCTGCTTTGTCAAGTGGAAACTAATTTGCACCTCTACGCAGCTTATACTGAGGCATTAGCTTGAGAGAGTCTCGGTACCTGTAATTAAAGCAGATGGTCAAATAACCCTGTCGGAACTGTTAACTAAATGGGCCTCTATGTAATCTTAATTCCCTGCCCATTTGTAAAGCAAAGCTGTGCCTTGGCTAATTCCCACTGCACATCGTTACACAGCATTGTTGTTTTTCCACTTGGTTTGGGCCTTATTAAAGTGGTGGCTATAATTGTGTTGTACAGAAAATGGACAAGGTGGGAGACATTTCAGCTGGTGACGTGCCAGATATCATCTTAAATGACTTTTAATCAAAGAAGTTGAAGCAAACCTGCCTAATCTCCTCAACACAGCTGCTCAGGTTTGAGCTACCTTCAATAGGACACTTAAAAAGGGACATTTCCACACGTTCTTGTCTTAAAGCAAAGGGCAAAAGATAAACAAGACAACAGAAGAAGTAGGTAGTAGTAATATCAGGAACATCGCTAATATACTGTACAGTGGAACCTCCTCAGTGTTAATTTACAAACAGAACAAAGTATTTTTTCTCCATAAGAAAAAAATGTAAATGCAACTAATTTGTTCTAGACCCCCAAAATATTAACACAATAGACATTTTATGGACAATAATAGTTTAACATGCAGAAAACACTACCTTTCAAAAGTTTTAGAACACCCCAATTGCTCTGCAGGAAAAACAGAACGTGTTAAGGGGGGTAGGGAAGGGGTTTGGAAGGTCATGCGGACGCTGCTTCACTCTAGTCGGTCACAAACCTAACTTTAAAGAGTGGACGGTTAGAGCTCACTTGAGCTTTATTGTAAACTTCAGCAGCAGGTATCATAATTGCACACACTGGCCAAGCTAACTTTCTGTTATGTGTCTTCATGTTAAATGGCTCCCCATGCAACCCGTGTTAACCAGACGCCACGTTCGTGCTTTGCTAGGACTTCTTTCTGGAATTCAATATGTTCATAATTCTCACCTTATTTATCAAAGTTCTGGCGCCAGATTCAGTGTGCTTGAACGCCTCGTCAGGCGCAGGGTACACAGTGCTTACCAGGGGGAAGAAAAGAGACAGAAACAAAGTTGTTATCATTGTCTGTGCGTTCAATGAAACATACAAACGTCATAAAGATCAGATTATTAGTATCTGATATATAACAAAGAAGAAGATAGTGTATATAGTATAGTATTCCCTGGCCAGAACCTGTCTATAGTGTCTATCTTTCTTCACAAAGACTGAGACATCAACATGTGCATGGTTTGTTTGGGCACTCAATTCTGTGAAACGTTATGTTTGGCGCCTGACTACAAAAATTAACATATGTTCATGGCAATGGTTTTCATCAAAAAAACATATGATATGAAAACCCAGGTTCCACTGTACACACACGTACTCTAAGAGTTATGGCAGAAATCTCTGGTTGAGTTATTCTAAACGGTGTTATTGTCAGTAAAAAACAATTTCATACAAGACATATGTAAAATGCATTTCAAGATATTCAAGTTCTTTTAAAGCTCCAAGAGTCGATCGTCCCACTGACATGTCTTGAAAAGCACAGAAAATGTGGCCTTAAAAAAGATTGTAGATTAAAAGCAGCATAATGGTAAGTTTACAGGAGCACACACTATAATAGCACATTCAAAGGTCTTTTCCAGTCTCTATGTTTTCTGACATGACACCATAGCACATAATAACGTAACCTGTAATTAACAGCTTCCTGTAGGTGACGTGCGGAGTAAAACGACCCCAAGCTCCTGTGGGCCGCCATAACACGCTTTTTTGCTCTTTGGCAATAAAGTACTCAAGCACTGAGTCAGTGTTGATGAGGAAGCTCAGCATGTTCACACCAGGAGGGCCGGTAGCTTAGCAGCCATCTGCTTAGGTGAACAAAGACATAGTAAAAACTAGAATGGCACTCATTAGAGAGCAGTTATCTGCCAAGGCCAAACTAAAAGAAGAAGAAGAAGAAGAAGAAGAAGAAAACAAAGAGTCGTACAAAGTGCACTCATTGTGTTTGGTCATCCATCTGTTAGTTAATGCACTACTTCCTGAATCAAGGTAGATGATGTAAGAGTGAATCAGCATGGGCAGGTGCTGACAATTTTGCCGGTGTAGTGACTCCAACTGCAAAATAAATTCCTTTATTTGCACATTTATCAGGATCCTCACCGAAACCTTACAAGTTCTTTGTGACCCATGCGCAAAGTTTTGTTTACAAATTTCTGCAAAGCTAAAGAGGTGTCTCGGCCAGATCCCGGCGTTCTTAAAGACGGACATTCACACACTAAAAAAGGGATATGTAATCAAGCCTCTGAAATAACATGTGCATATTTTTACATGACATAATCCTTTGGCAAAAACAAAATTGTATGTGTTTCATGTGACAAGTCAAATGTTCAAGAACAGGAGTGTCCAAATTTTCCACCGAGGGCCACAAACGAATGCATGGCCACTTTGATATTCCGTAAACAAATACATGTAGATATGCTAAGTGTTATGAATATTTCAAGGAATAAAGTTTTGTGATATTGTTCAAAGAGTGTATTATTAGTTTGAGCCTAGCTCTTTTGTCCCTCATTTTTGCTGTTGTTCTTTTCATTTTCCAAATATTTCTCCTTAAACTATCTTTAAATTTTCTGTTTGTAATATTATGACTTTATTCCCATAACATTATGTCTTTATTCCATTAACTTTTTCCCAAATTAATTTTCCTTATTTTGTTGTGTTTGTTTCTCATATTTTTTTGTTTAATACAGTCAACCGTTGTTTGTAGCAGCAAATTTGTTCCAGACCCGAGCGTGATACATGAATTTTAATTGGATTCAGTGTGAATAAATGTAGTATTTTCATAGTTAGAGCATAGAAAACCTGTAATACTTTCTAAATACGCTTTTTAACATTATTAAAGGCCTGTAGACATGAAATAACATGCCTTTAGTCACCTTTACAGTTTGTTTTTCATTATTTACAACACTTTGCACTATTATGCGGCAGGGACTCAAGACGGATGCTAGCTAGCAAGCTTGCGAGCTAGCAAGCTAGCGTGCTAACCAGTTAGCCTCAACTGTATTTCTTCTCAATTTAACCAGCCAAAAACTTACCACTTCTAAGCGGAATGGGCGGAGAACTTTTTTTCACACTATTATGTCGGTCATGCAGTGTTAAGGTAATGTGATGTAAGGTAATGCCTCATCAATGTTTTGTGTCTTTACTGCGGCCTAGTGACCAGAATACTACTGTACACATCACTTGTATTTCAATATGACTAATAATAGACCATAGTCTACCACAAAGCAGCGATCATTTATTCAAGAATGAATTTTCTGAAAAAACGCGATATAACTAGGGAGCAATAATCGAACGACGATATTGGTAGGGACGATTGTATTTTCATTATATGCTACTAAAATTACATTCTTTTACTTCATATTACAAGTTTGTAATCAGAAAATTGTGACTTTTTTCTCATCACAGTATGACTTTTTAATTTCATATTTTTAATTTATTCTCTAATTTATTTATTCTACAGCTCCTTTCTCCATTCCTGCTGGTGTGGTTTTTTTTAAATTTTTGGCTTGTAATGTAATGTCATGTAATTTTTTTCCTCATAATTAGGACTTTATTGCGGTAAAATTTGGACTTTATTCTGGTAACATTTTGTTCTTCTGCAACCTAATTTTCCAAAAATTACAACTTTATTTGTTTTTTTTTCATAATATTCTGACTTCATGCAACTAAAATAACGTTATTTTTCCTTATAGTATTACAACTTTATTCTCATAAAATTATGACTTGTACTTGCTAGATTACAACATTTTTCCCTTCATAATTTGACTCTATTCTTGTACAATCAGTGCAGATTTTTCAATTCTTCATCGTTTCGTTTTTTTTTTAAATTTTTAACTTTTTTATTTTTCATACCTGTCAAAATTCCAGCCTCATGTCAGCAATTGAAACCTCTAAAATACTGATACATGATACTGACATTACTTAAAAGTGCTTCATTAAAGAGTTTTCAACAGGGCTTTAGTCCACTGCTTTGTTTTAAAATATTCCTGTGAGATGTCATCACCTTTGTTCCGATTGGTGGAAGCTCTCCTAATCAACTGCAAAGGAGAGTGTGAAGGGAGATCCTTGTGTTGGTTGGTGCTGAGGCAGAGCAAAGGAAGAGAAAGTGAGGGTACAAAACATTAATTATTAGCCCCACTGGGATCTTTTGTATTTAGTCTAGCCTGGACAACACCAATTAATACAGCAATTATTATCCTGGCCCGTAGCACAGGGTTGACTAAGCTGGCTTGCCTTCTGATGATTATGGGGTGAGGTGGGGGGAGCAGCAAAGGAGAGAAGGCATGCTGGAGCAAGATTATTCATCTCACACTAAACCCTAGCTTTTATGATGCATGGCTGATGGGCGAGATCGAGCTAAAGGATAATTCAGGCTGCTAAATTTCAACTCAGCACTTCTGCGACACAATCTCCCAATGGATTTGTGTTGGGTGTCATCTTTAGTGGGTGACTTAATAAGGAGTCAACATTTTTTCATCGTCCCCCTTTCCTGTGCAGAAGTGAGATGGCTTCATGCTGTATTTTATGACTTTGAGTTTACAGTATGACAGGTGCTCTACTTGAGCCCCCAGGTCTTAGGGGCCGTTTACACAAGTCTGTTTTAAACTAAAAACACATAAAACAGGGGTCTTGAAGTGGACGCTGTTAGAAATGATTGTTATTGCTTCCGTCTTAACACTGACAACACTAAAACGGAGGACATCCATTTATGAACGAAGGTGTTTATTGTCTGTGTGCCGCTCTAGATAATGAGCTTGATAACACTTGTCCAGAGAAGTGTACAGTACATTACCAGGGGAGAGACATTACTCACATAGCTCAAAGTCTCAACCCAAACATACGCAGAATAGAATACTCAAGTACGGTGACCATATATTGATTACCAAAACCAGGACACTTGGCCTGGCAATACGATACTTAATACAATAAGCCTTATCGATGCACTACATTTAAACTACAGTAGGAGTGTCCTGAATAAGGATGTTCCCATACAATCTTCAGGATTGGGGTTGGCTACCAATTTGCCGCATTCTGAAGATCGAATAAGATCAGCTTCCGCCACGAAACAGAGCCAATTTGTTTGTAAAGTTTGTAACTCTGGGCCACACTCCAACGTTGTAGGTGCAGTAATGTGCTTCACAGCTGGTTGCCACTCGACTCTCGCCACTCGGATGAAGACGAATACGCAACACCACCATGCAGACATGTCCGCGGTGTAAGATTGGTGAATCAATTTCACGTTGGATGCTGGATATTCGGCTCCATGGCTACAGCAGTAGATTCCTCTCACTGTGCCCGGACTCCTCTGTCATGGTGCAGGGAGCTCGCATGGAACGCCGTAACTGTTAGTTGTTTATAGTTTGTCAATACATTTCTATTGCTTTGAAGAAACTTAAAAAAAAAAAGTCATAAAAGTAAATTGCTAAAAGTATTTTGCACGCCCATTTTTTTCCAATTTTATCTGTTATTGGATGGACTTTTATTGGATTAGGGACCTGACTCACAGAGGTTTGTTACAAAAGCCAAACAATATAATTGGTCACCCTGTAAAAGTAAATTCAGCAATACTTTGGTTGTATTATTTTTAATGCTTTGCTTTTCATAACCATATTCAATTGCACAAATTCAAGTTTGTAACAAACACATATTATTATTAAAATAATTGCATTGGTAAGACGATTAAAAAAATTGGATCGGAAGCCAAAAAAATGTAGATCGGGACATCTCTAGTTCTGATCTGCATTTTTGGTCTATAATCCTGATTAGATTTTTTTGGCCTCAGGTCCGATCCGATCTCGAGACGTTACTTTGTTATGTGTAACAGTGTTATAATAGGTTATAGAACTAAATCTTTTTAGCAACTAACTAAAGTAAACACAATTAAAAATGTGTATAAATATGCTTTAAATATGCTGCAAAAACATAGTATTTTACAGGAGCTGTCGTAAAAATCAAGTGTGCCCATCCCAGCCGCTCAAATAAACAAAGGCAAAAATCAGCTCAATCCTCGACATCTATATTTTAAAATATGTCTCCTCTGTATGGATAGAAGTTTGATATGTTAGAAAATAATACCTCTAACCAAAGAAGAACCAAAAAAAGAACCTGCACAAAAATGATCAGAAAAACAAACGACACAGGACCCTGATGTCAAATGCTTGTTAACTTTTGACATGTAATCAATATTTTCAGGAAAATTGTGCCATTTAAAGTTGTAATAATGTGAGACTTTTACCTGCTTTTGTGCATGATGTCCTCAATTTTAAGAGACTTCAACTCAAAGCATTGAAGGATTAACTCCATGCTGTTCTTTGGATGACAATAAACACTCTCCTGGTTTCTCATTTTCAAAATCAGATCAGCAAGACTATTAAAAAATGTAGTCCCGGTCCACATGTTTTGGCTTCTGATTTTTTCTGGCCTCAGGTCCGATCCGATTTTGAGTCCCCAATCCAATACTTTGACAATGTTATTATAGATTCTGGAACTGAATTTTTTAGCAAGTAACTAAAGTAAACAGAATAACGCATTTTTTAAATATGCTTTCCGGCCTTTCTCCTAGTATTACATCATATTAGATGGCTGATGATGTAAGCGCCAGTGGCTGGTGTGGTCTATAAGTAATTGTTGGACAGCGATGATTGGTTTCAACACTTCAGGGCTGTAGAAGTGAGTATTGGTTGTTAAACTTCACACCCCTGTTCTGACTTTTCCCGGTAAACTTGGACTCCCCATTCCATGCTGGTGGCAAAGACCAGCAAAACAAAACACATGTTAAAAGGCTGCTCTATTGTGGCAGTGTGAAAGGGGCTATTGTCTTTAGGTCTATCCATGGTCCATCCATGCCAATGGGATTGTTTTAGAAATTTGGTCTGAACTTTTAAAAGGGGCAGAGAAACAAAAACTCATATTTTTTTCAGGCATTTCAGAAAGATGCCTCTTGGACGACTCCCTGGGGAGGTGTTCACGACTTAGACACGTTGGTGAGACACACTGTAGGGTATGATGCCCAATTTGTGTGTTTTTTCAAAATCTGATTTTTTTATGTGGTCATTCAAAGTTCTAAAAAAAAAAAAAGACATGTTAACGTAAATGGAAAGAGTCATACATGCGCAACAGGACGACATCACACGCATTTTGGTGTGTTTACAGAAGTAAAGATTGCTGCCAATGTGTTCCCTCCTTAATGCATTTGTGCAATTTCAAGGATTTTGTACAACGGGAGTCAATATTTTCTGAACCAAATGATTCCGCTCAGAAATTTAAGAATAAAGAAGGGAAGAACTTTGGCTATGGTTTGTGTACAATGTGCTGTAGGTATTTGAAGGACAATTCTGCTAAAGTTTGGCTGGCGACCAGTCCAGGGTGTACTGCGCCTCCCGCCCAAAGTTAGCTGGGATAGGCTCCAGCATACCCGCGACCCTAATGAGGATAAGCGGCAAAGAAAATGAATGAATGAATGAATTCTGCTAAAGTCTTAGCGTTCTGGTGTAACGCTAAGTCAAATAATAACCAAATGTAAGTTAAGCAGCAATTTTTATACAATTATAAAAATTAAATCCCATTACATTATTATAATATAACTATAATATAACTTTTTAAAATTAAATATTAAAACTAATTATTATTATTATTATTGCACTGCCCTTACATTCATATTGTAAACTTTGTTCTCCTCACTCCACATATTGCCTTGGTGTATGAGCAATAGCGCCACCTAGTTTCGCTACAGAGATGGCAGAGTGAGTCTCTGATGAGAGAAGGTTTGTCAGTTCCAACAAAATATTGCTGTCACATTATCCCCGTTGCTCCAGTCAAATTACCCGCCGTGCTCTATTCTTCATCAGCATCCACTGGGCAGGGGGAGCTATCTGTCTCTGTTGTTCTATTTTTGCACGGCCCTGTCCCGGCTCTCCTGTAGTGACAACCATTGCATGAGCATCTAAAGCACATATGGCCCCTTTTCCCCGCAGCCACTGTAAAATCTGTGCTGACAGCCACTGAAAACAACATGGGCGCCTGGGTGTTATCTTGACACGGCCATGTTAAGCTTCTCTCTCATGATGCTAAATGGTCGTCATAAACCTTTTAGGATCTTTGCGGCCTAATATGGACTTGTATATATACATTATGCTGTGTAATATGTTTAGATTAAGCAAGGACGCACGGTGTAGTGAGGCAGCTGAGGCTTTCTGTCATGCTGATTTCAAAGTCAAGCACTTTAGAGAAACAATGCTGTAGGTGTTTACATTGATGTACTGAATGTATCATTTATATACAGTATATTTTTGTAGAAAATGCACGCTTTAATCTATTTCTACTTTTCAGGGGGACAAAACAATTACAGTCTGGAGAATCTTGTCTAACAAGCTCTTGGAGCGCTAAGAATGATTAGATGGCGGTATTACATGGGGAACCCATCTTTGGATTAGTGATGAACACAATAAATTCAGAAATAAGTGGAGGAATATGAACATCCCCTTCATGGAAGACGCTTAGGTGATTGCTGCCACGAGAGGATTTGTCAGCATAACACAGGATCTCCAACAATAACGTGTGTGTGTGTGATAGTACACCGTGGAACACATTCAGAGCCCAATGTGCTGCCTGTTGTTTAAATGGATTTCTCCTCCATGACAACAAGCAAAGGGACAGAAAGATTTATTCTCAGTTTCATCATCCACTAACCGCATACATTAAGCGGCATCGCTATCATCGCTGTCTACATTTCAAATATACCAAACATTGATGCTGTCCAAAAAAAAGTCAAACCCGGGCAAAATGTAAGAAGTAACTGGTACCTGCTGCATGGGCTTCCTGCAGCAATGGCGTCATTCATTTACAAAGGTGTTGTGTTGCGCCGTAGAACAGAAAACCGGTCAGGCCTCTAAGAGGAGCGCTGTCATTGTCACTGTGAGGTGTAGGATAACAGTTCTTGAGCAGGTTGTAATTAGAGTGGCTGAGGTGTAATGAGGGTGCAAAATTCCTGCTCCAGAAGCCAGCGCCGAACTGGACCAGGGTGCCGATGGCACCATGTCGAGTGGCATGAAGGCCAGAGAGGTTTGGGTATCTGTGTCCTGTGACATGAGATGCACAATAGACACCTGACGAGGCTAAACACATTCAAAACTAGAATGGCACTCATTACAGAACTTCACCAATCCTGATCAATTAACCAAAGAAACAAAAAAACCTCACTGCCATTTTGAGTTCTGACGTTCGGGGACGTAGGGTGATCAAACATTTGATTTACCCAGGACATGACCTGTTTTCACATCCTGTGCTGGGTTTTATTTTAAACAATGATGGAAATATCCTGGTTATTATTGTTTTTCATTTGTCCACTCCCGAACATTCCTGTTTTGTTGTTTTTTTGGCCGGGTGAAATAAAAGAGCGTCGGTAGATAGTCACATCGCCCAGGAAACGTAATATTGGGTGATGTGATACACAAAGATGCAATACACCTATATGTGGCGCTAGACGCACGATAAAGCCAAGTGACACACCAAAAATTATAGAAGAAGAAGGAATGCATCCGCACAGGGTCCGTCATCTTATTTCTGCGAGTCAAAAAAAACACCAGAAGACTGTCGACTGAGTCATGCCAGTCGAAATACATATATAAATATGATATTTTTGTGCTGCATGGTGAGTAAAGTTTTGTGAAAATTGTTTAACTCTTGCCTTCCAAAGACAAGGCAAGAGATATTGGCAACCGAAGACACTGAATATTAAAAAACAAGAAATTCTTTCTCAGTTCAACTGGACCGATTCCTAACAGGTGGTGTGGATGAGAATAACAACCCTGAGAAGAACAGTTGCTGCAATTATCATGTGGGAAACAGATTGTGCTTTGGCTCAACATTATCTTTGTAACTTGTGCTGTAAACAAAAATGTATATTCTCAGCATTTTTTGGGCCTCTTTCTTCCGCAAATTTTGAAGATGTGAATGCAAACACACATGTGTGCGCCTCTTTATGCTCTCTTGGCAAAATAAAAACTTCTGTCAGAAGCAGATTGAAATTTATATCAGTTTGTAAAGGCGCAAGCCAAAAATGATCTTACTGCACATTATTTTGATAAGTTTGTTGCCAGAGATAGAGAAGAAATGGAAGAAAAAGGGAGGAAGGAACCCCACACTCACTGAAGATAAGAGAAGAAGCCAAGATTCCACAGTGCTCAACTTTATTTTTAAAAAAAGGCAAACTTCTTGCATAATATCACAATTTCTCTCGTAAATGCACTTCATTTTCTCAGAGAACAAAACTGTGTCAATCACTTGCAGAATTTTTTTTAGGGGAATCCAGTTGCAAACAGTTTGAATTTGTTAAACACTTAAGCAACAAGCCACGCAGTGCATCAGTGGGTAGCATGTTTGCCTCACAGTCAGGAGGTTCAGGGTTTGAATCTCCGTCAGGCATCTCTGAGTGGAGTTTGCATGTTCTCCCCGTGCGTGGGTTTCCCCCGGGTACTCCAGTTTCCTCCCACATTCCAAAAACGTGCATGTTATGTCAATTTTTTATTTTTACAACCTTCGAAATAAGATTTTTAACTTTACTAGAGACCCGTAGACATTATCTAACCCTCCTATATCCACCTTTACACATGTATAACTCAACAGACCTTCATTCATTTTCTATACCGCTTATCCTCGTTAGGGTCATGGGTATGCTGGAGCCTATCCCAGCAGACTTTGGGCGAGAGGCGGGGTACACCCTGGACTGGTCGCCAGTCAATCGCAGGGCACATATAGACAAACAACCATTCACACTCACATTCATACCTATGGACAATTTAGAGTCACCAATTAACCTAACATGCATGTTTTTGGAATGTGGGAGGAAACCGGAGTACCCGGAGAAAACCCACACACGCACGGGGAGAACATGCAAACTCCACACAGAGATGCCCAACGGAGATTTGAACCCAGGTCTTCCAGATCTCCTGACTGTGTGGCCAATGTGCTAACCACTCAGCCACCGTGCGGCCCCTCAACAGACATAATACAGGAAATAAGACATATTAGACATTATTAAGACTTAACATAAACTCATACTTCAGCATTGTAAGTTTTCTGGACAGCATACTTCCTGTAGTGGCAATTGTCTCATCAATGTAACATTACTGCCACCTAATGACCAGTGTAGAATACTACATATTGTATCTTTCAATGTCTCTTCCGAAGGGCTTATATTTGTATTTTCGTTCATTTAGCCATTTTTATGCTTGATAATGCCTAAATTAGGCCAAGAATCTACCAAATGTGCTGAAATATGCATATTTTTGGACTGCCTGTTAGCAAGCAACTTTCTGGTTTACACGGCGGTACACGCAATAACATTTGTGTTGTTGCACACTCCTGTAAGTATCTAATAATAATTATTATTACGGAGCATTTCAGATTCCACTGCAATGAGCTTGTAAGCTACGTGACTAAACTTTAAAACTAGTGTGCGTGCACTTCTCCAACTGACACCTGGAGACAACACAGCTAAGGAGCCATCATTAGATGTGTTGACATACCATTTACACGTTCCGCTTGTTTATTTACTTTCAGAATTAGTAGAAATCTGTGGTTCATCACCACGATTAAATTATTTTTCCTCTTTTGAATCAGGCTCAGCCTTTTACAAATGGATCATTTTGAAGGCGCGGCACGGAGCAATGAGTTTCATTACTGCTTTGCAAAACATACCAAGCATGTAAAAAGTAGTCCAATGCTAAAAAAGTATTATGCACTGATATTTATGTCAATGTTCAGGATTCTGGATGTTACCACAGTGGCCATTGTTTACTACTACTACACAGGAAGCTAAATAGCTAGTCAACGATCAAGACCATTTTTTGGGACCAAATATTCACAAATATGCAGGGCTGTGAATAATGAATTGTGAAGGTGCTGGGATCCACGTACATCGCAGTTTAGCAGTCCAGCCTCTGTCTGGGCTAAACTGGAGCAGATGTGTCTGGCATGCGGTTACCCAGGCAGAATGGGGCATTTCACTTTAGTCCTGCCAGGTTGTTGGGAGCAGACCCCCGCAGGACTTTAACTCCATAATGTAGGCCATCACAACAGCTAGCATGTATATAAGTCTCATTTCTGAGGGGCTTCCAAAATGCCATCGTAGCGCTCACATTTCCCACCCAACACACGCTGGGCGCACCCGCAGGAATGTCAATAAAATGGAAGAATGTCTCGGGGAAAATGCCGAGGGGATTAATCAACACCTGTACACGTTGGATATGGATTTTCAAATGGCTGTAGACAGAGACAGTTCAAACTGTCGGAACAAAAGAATTGGATTCATCACCTTTTGCATTTATCACAATTTACTAGAAGACAGATTAAGTTTGTTTTACTGGGCGGAACCTGGAATTGGAATAGGAATAATATATTCATCCTTCCTCGATTCAACATTAGGTTAGTGACACTCTGTATATGTGGATGATATCAAGTGGAAACACATAAAGAGGCCTAAAGGAATTCTGGTTCTGGAAAATATGTTTTCCCCTTGGAAATAACATCAAAACAAGTGTCACATCAGTACGATTACTATTTAGCGTGAATGGACTACTTGACATTTTAGTTTATTCAAATCTGCGCGGTCTCTTTTAAATGTTAGCACCTATGTACGCGTTAAAGCTGCAGGTAACTTAAGTGTGCCAATCAGTGCTTATGCCTATTACATCCCCACTCGTATAATGAAGCAATTAGACTGCATTAGTGCGTCAGACGTAGTTTGGGCCCTAATGCTATGTTGCCTGCACTGATGTGTAGCACAGATGATGTTTGGCGGCGATAAAGAGCAAGCTGAGGTAATTGCCCTGTAACTAGGAAACCTGCAATCACTGTGTGGTGATTATGTAATGGACCTCGCTGGAACTGGAACAGGTGAACCCGCGTTTCCACAACAGAGAATTAGTGGCTATTTATTAGGAAGAAAAACAACAGAAACAATAATAGGTTTTTGGTTAAAGTGTAAGGCAAAATCTTGGCCTGCGTACATTTTCTGGTTTGTAAGTTATTATTCCACCGTGCGAGTCCAATTTTTATGTTTATTTTTATTTTAGCGTCCTTGTTGTAATAAATGGAAACATTCAGCGTCTGTGAAGTCTACTTTTACCTTCATTGAGACATGATGTGGCAGTGAAATCAACAAGGACATTACCTTTGTGTTTTGCTATGAGTTATTTCTTGAATTGAATATTATTTCTCACCTTAATCAAATGCTGGCAATTGCAACTTTCTTTGGCTCTATTTTGGGTTATTTTGCAGCCAAGGTCAAAATCAAAGCAGAGACTTGACGTGAGTGGAATATGGAATATGGAACTCAAGAAATAACTCATGGCAAAACATTAAGGTGGTGTTCGTGTTGATCTTTCTGTCTCATTGTTATCAATGTCAACAATCACATATTCAATGAAGGTAGAAATAGTAACCTTTAATGTTCGTTTATTCCTTTCATTCATAATGTATATGTATTTATATGCATTTTGTGTTTTCTGCATGCAAAACTATAATTGTAAAATGAGAAAAACATGTTTAGTACAATTTTGGTTTCTGGAACAGACTAATTAGATTTACATTATTTATTTTTATTTGTTATTGGTATAAATGATTTGGTCGGAGTAAGTGCTTACATTTTTGGCCAATTTATTGCTTTGCGGTGGTTACGGCCTCAGCCATACGGTGAAGGCGTTTTCTTTGAAAATTCTTTCAGATTCTATTATACTAGGTGATAGCACCATGACAGAAGATGTCAGCATGCTAATATTAGCGCAGTAGCATTTTTAGCTATACTCATTGGAATACACAATTATACAGTTATGATAAGTGACAGCTAAGCGATAAAAAATGCCAGAATGCTAATATTAGTGTAGTAGCATTTCTACCTGTATTCATTGGAATACACAAATATAAAGTTATAATAGGTGGCAGCTAAGTGATAAAAGATGCCAGCATGCAAATATTAGCATAGTAGCATTTTTAGCCGTTAAATTAATAAAAACATTTGCAGTATAAACACTGCAACAAGTGTGTGTGGGTGTGTAATGATGAGGTAATCAGGCTCTTTGAAACAAACAAAAAGAGCCGGCTTTTGTCGTAGAGAGCCGATTAGTTTTTCCTCTTCTTTTTTTATTGTGTGTTGTTCCACCCTTTTTTGATGGCTCACTACAATGACAGTTTTCAACCGATTCCAAAATGTCAAAATGTCCAGCTCATTATAACATTGCAAGCATTGAATAGTTTAGTGTCATTTTTCAACCGATTTCATGCAAACATACATCAAAATGTCCGGCTCAGCTGGGAAAGAGGTGCTACCTAAAAGATTTTCTGCAAAATGCACAGTTTTTGCAAAATTTCTTGTTTTCTGAGAAATTTTTCCAACTGGAAATGAATGAGGATATTTTCAAAGGTTCATATTTTTTACATTTCTCAACCGATTCGGACCGTGCCCAAGCCAAACTGCTCAAATTTATGGGAAATTGATTGCTTTGCAGCCGTTTTGGTCTGTCCTGTACGGTGAGGGCGTTTTCTTTGAATATACCTGCACGCTTCTCCCAGAGATGTCTTGTCTTTAAAGAGAATGTGTGTGCGTGTGTGTGGACTGTAATTGAGGGTGCATGCAGCAGAGGGCAGATAAATTAATGTTATTATGCTGGATATTAGCATGCAGCGGCATTGCAGCTCGTCATCATCGTTGCCACCATTCACACGCAATTTCCACCGAAATTGCACAGGTCTAGTTTTACTTATATTTTGTATAATGATTCACTCTCATCAAATTATGAATAAAATACTTGTAATGAGAGGAATTAAGTATATTTATGAACTCAACTCTCTCGCTCTGCATCACAAACACTTCAACTGTGTCACTTGCAACCAAATGCCTTATCACTTGAGGAGGTCAGAGTGATGAGAACATTGTGCAGAACTGGACCTCCCTCATGCAGACACAAACTGGATGTATTTCAAGGCTCAGATGCTTCCTTCCCGAACAAGAGGATCCTTCCATGACTCCCAAGCAAGGTGCAGCACGCTGCTGTCACTGCCCACCTCTCCATTGCTTGCACCTGCTAAAACATTTGAGGTATTTGAGCAGCGGGGTAGCACATTTGCTTTTCATTTAACCTGCCTTTGCAGACCTTTGAAGTACATAATAGCAGAGCAGCATGCCCCCCTCCAGCCCTTTTAATCATTTACCCAGTAAAGGCACATTCTCTGCAGCCAACCCATCAAGCGGAAAACGAGTTTGGCCTGCTATTTCTCCCGCCCAGATTTCCACCTCCAAAACATCTTTCTATTGGAGCTCTCTCTTAACCTGTTTTGCTTTGTATGCGCCACTCCCTCCTCTTCACACCGTGCAGCCCCCATGCAGTTGCGCTCGGATCCGACTGTATGAATGAATGTGGGGGGCGTGCAGTCAGTTGTTGGGCATGTCTGGTGGAGTTGGCAGCCCATTGACACAAGATGACTAATTATCACTCATGATTGGAGGACATTAAATACGGATTTCATATTTTGGCACAGAAAAAGAGACCAAAAATGGATCACAAAAACGATTGGCTTGTAAATATGAACTTCGAGGAGATGGACATTTGGTCTAAATGTATCAACTGTGATGCTCAAATTGTATGCTTCATTTGCCTTTGCAATGTCCTCATTAGACATTCATTCATTTTCAGATGGAGCTAAATGTGGGGTGTGAATGTGTGTGATTGTTTCTCTAAGGTGTGTGATGACAATTAGAGAAACTCTCCCCAAACTGTAATGTCTTTATTTTATGTTAGATAATGTTATTGACTTCATTTTTCTTATCAGTGTTCAGTAAACTGAATTGGAGATATAAAACAAAATGTCTTTATATTGTAAATTCTGAATAAATGTGATTGTGTAACAGTTTTTTTTTCAAAATACACTCAATTGGAACTATACGAATTACAATAGAAGTTATCCAGGGCCGGACAGTGGTCTAGTAAGCTTTGGGCTTCTCTGTGTGGAGTTTGCAGGTTCTCCCCGTGTGTGTGTGTGTGGGTTTTGTCCAGGTACTCCGGTTGCCTCCCACATCCCAAAAACATGCATGTTAGGTTAACCGGCAACTCTAAATTGTCCATAGTTATGAATGTGAGCGTGAATGATTGTTTGCGATTGACTGGCGACCAGTCCCCCGCCACCCTAATGAGGATAAGCGGTCTAGAAAATGGATGAATGGATGGATGGCAACCAGTCCAGGTGTACCCCGCCTCTCGCCCAAAGTCAGCTGGGATAGGCTCCAGCATACCTCCGCGACCCCAATGAGGCTAAGCGGCATATTAAATGGATGGATGAATGAATAAGTTATCTAATACAGTTTATAATATTCAAGGGTTGGTCTTGAAAGCCACAGTGCGGCATCTTGCACTGCCATCACATTGTTACGTCTTACGTGTAGGCTGTACTATTATGCTGTCAATTGTATGCTTTATTATTCCGTACTTACAAAAATATTACAGATGGGGAGTGAATATGATGTGTTGTCTACAAAAATTTTTTTTTTTTTAAATTATATATTTTTTCAATATTTTTCTTTACCAAAAATCTGTGACTTTGCAGGGACCCAAATGTTGACTCGGAAATATGTGGGGGTCCAATGTACATGGTGTGGTTACAGTTTGCATTGGTGCAAGAACTGCACTGCATCAAACTGAAAGTTGCTTCCAATATTGTAAATACCAGGTCAGTATGATGCTATTCAAAACTCAGCTTTATAATTTTATCAATAATAATGATATCAAACTCTTTAAAGTATACCAAAATACATAATACATAATAACAAGTACATAATACCAAAATACCAAATACAATACCAAAACTTGAATCGGCAACCACGATTCGTGATACAAATTGTTGTTAAAATGAATCGTTACACCCATACTACATACTTTATTGTTAGTCATAATCATCCTGTAAAAACTCTGCAGTCCAAAGCAGTTAGGTGTAAGGGTGTGTAATTCTTTAAAATGATGTTTATGATTTAAATTGCACAGAAAAGTAACCCTACACTGTGGATTGCATTGTTTTTTTGTACAAAATCCTACTTAAATCTCTTGTACAATGTAAACTGTAGTGTTAATACTGAACATTAGGCACTAGACACAGACATTAGCCACCATCATAGTGTTGAATGCAATATCAAGGAAATGATTCAGAAATCACTAGCAGCTGTGACAAAGTATTTGGCCGTCTGAGCTATCAAGACATATTTGCTCCATCAGTCCAAGACCCAGAACTATATTAAAATTCTCTTGCCTTTCTCGCCTTCCAGATCACATTGCAGTCTCACCCTTCAAAAATACACTTGGGCTATTCATACCTGCTTCAAAAGTTATCTTAGAATGAAAACATGTTTTAACTGCTGCCTTCATTGACAACAACAGAAATACTGGTCACGGAAATGATGAAACAAATAGGTCAAAATCAAAACAAAAACAAAGCAAGCTCATATATTATACAGTATATTTTTAGCCACTTCACACTTCAAATGTTGTGGCTTTATTCTACTGCGTTTATTCAAAAACATATAAATTTAAGAAATCATGCTGTTTTGTGGTTGACTATGACCTATTATTTGTCAAAACATGCATAAGAACTTTGCGTATTTTTGGGCTAAATGAAGCATTTTCAAGCATAATAAAGGCTAAATGAATTGAAATATTGATTCAAGGGATTCAGAAGAGGCATTCAAAGTATTCTACACTACTCACTAGGCGTCAGTAATAATACTGTTCTGTTCTATGAGACACACAAGCACCAGACTAACTGGAACAACAGGCTTTTATTGCAGCTTTGAATGATCTCACAATAGGCACAATAATCCCTAAAACGAGCTACAGTTGCGGCTGTAAACCCTGTCAAGATAAGACTCAACTCTGAACCCTTGACGCCTCTTCCTTTCCTCCTCCCATTCAGCTGTGCTAGCACAGAAACACATTTACAACAACACACGAGCATTTATGCTTTAAATTGAATATTTTCTGTTAGTAATACAAATGTATGGGTGACTAGAGGGGTGTTATTTCATTTCTGGAGGGCTCTAATAATGTCAAAAACTGTATTTAGAAGGTACTAAAGAGGTTCTCTATGCTCTAACTACATTAATATTTTGTTTATAAATAAGAAATCGGCGACTCTTAATTGTCCATAGGAGTGCGAATGTGCGTGTGAATGATTGTATGTCTGCCCTGCAATTGACTGGCGACCAGTCCAGGGTGTACCCCGCCTCCCGTCCAAAGTCAGGTGGGATAAGCTCCAGCATACCCGCGACCCTAATGAGGATAAGCAGTATAGAAAATGGATGGATGGACTCCTACTTCGCGGAAATTCACTTATCACGGCCGGGTCTGGAACCAATTAACTACAATAAATGAAGGTTTAGTGTACCTATCACTGGAGCACACTCAGTCCGCATGGTGGAAAACACCAGTCATATGTCCTCACTCACCATTCACTAGGGGCCCCAAATAGTCATTTAATGCTTAATTTAATGCAATCATTACACAGGAGGACCACCACAGCCACCTGGTTTAGTTTTGTCAATGTACAGGGTGGGGGGAAATCAGGTTGAAGATTAAACTCTTGACCCTTATAACGATATGCCATGCCACCTTCTCTAAATAAACCTGATAGATTGCTGCTGAACATACTTACTTTGATTTTTTCCTGTGGGTCTTGGTAAGTAACCCTTGCAAATAGTGGGGATCTACTGTAAACCAACATTTTTGTGCAAAATACGTCTGTAAAGTACACAAAATTTAGCCATTGATCTGTCAAAATACAAAAGCTTAAAGCAGGAATTTTCTGTATCTGATTGTTTTGTATAGGCCGCATAGTGGCCTAGTGGCTAGCATGTCAGCCTCACAGTCAGGTAAAGTCAAGGGTTTGTATCTGTGGTAGAACATCTCAAATTACTCTGAAAAAGAAATTTGTTGCCACAAAAATGGCAAGAAAAAAGCAATTAACAATGGAGGACAGACAAATGTAGGTTTTTCCTCCAGATGGAGTATTCTAAAACATTTAACCAGTAGTGCACATCATCACCAATACGCTTGACTTACATTACTGCTAGTGGCTTCTAATTTCCACCAGAAATTGGTGGTACAACAATTCTTGAGAAGGCAAATGTAACGAGCACAAAACAGAACGCCTTGGTCATTGTAGGTTTCGACAACTCCAAACATCTACTCTTCAACATCATCTGGAGTACTTCACAAACAATACGTATCTAATGACTAAAATATAAAACATTTAGCCGCACGGTGGCTGAGTGGTTAGCACATTGGCCACACAGTCAGGAGATCTGGAAGACCTGGGTTCAAATCTCTGTTGGGCATCTCTGTGTGGAGTTTGCATGTTCTCCCCGTGCGTGTGTGGGTTTTCTCCGGGTACTCCGGTTTCCTCCCACATTCCAAAAACATGCATGTTAGGTTAATTGGCGACCCTAAATTGTCCATTAGAGTGTAAATGTGAGTGTGACTGGTTGTTTGTCTATATGTGCCCTGCGATTGACTGGCGACCAGTCCAGGGTGTACCCCGCCTCTCGCCCAAAGTCTGCTGGGATAGGCTCCAGCATCCCCGTGACCCTAATGAGGATAAGCGGCATAGAAAATGGATGGATGGATGGATAAAACATTTAAATCAGATACATCTTTTCACCGGCCGGACGACCTGGGTTAGATTCTCCGTTGGGCAAATTTGTCCCCGTGTGTGTGTGGTTTTCTCCAGGTACTCCTCCCACATTCCAAAATCATGCATGTGAGGTTAAATGGGGATTGTATGAATGTGAGTGTGAATGATTGTTTGTCTGCCCTGCGATTGGTGACCAGTCCAGGGTGTACCACGCCTTTCGCCAAAAGTCAGCTCCAGCATACCCCCGTAACCCTAGTAAGCATAAGCTGCACAGAAAATGGATGGACATCTTTTCACCAGAGACGTCAGTTTCTCTTCCTCAGTCAGCCATTTTGGCTATAACTTAGCTTGTTGAACCGTTTTGCTCTGATCAAACAATCAAAGGAAAAGTGCTTATGTCACTGTAGGCCTGAGAAGTGAATCCGAAGTCTGATTGAAAAACTGCAGTATGTGGCCAGCATTCCAGATTCTGAAGGCCTTGGGCAGATACTGTACATTGATATGGCAACACATATAAGCTAAAATCTGATTGGACAAAAAAATATACTGTTGGGAGTAAATGAATACAATTCCAAGAAATACTAGAATTTCAATTGTGAATGGTGCTTCTGATCATGTTTAGGCCAGCCCCCATCTGCAAGGCACTCAAATGGTGTGTCCGTGTTTGTGCACGGGAGTGATGCAACAGTGTAAAAATGATCAATGTGCAGCATTATAATGCTTTAAACTAAACACATTTGTAAGCTGCCTCCACAACAAAAAACTGACAACATATTGGTAAAATCACATGCTGATGCAATGTTATTGGGAAAAAAAGCCATAACTTATGCTATAACGTTTTGAAAAAACTGCTGCAAAATCATCGTAGTCATTGTAGGCTGCAACATTCACAAACCAGTCCTGTGATATCCTGAGGGGACTGGTATTTGATTGAGGCCAGATTTGGACAGGATATCTCAGTGCATTTTTACACTACCACGCAACAATGACATTATGTCACTTAACCCACCTCGTGTAAGTCCAGCTTTGGTGTATGCGAGCAATTGTAAGTGTTCCCTTTGGAAATGATTCAGAGATTATAAAAAAATATACAAATGGGGGGACACGGTCTTAATGGATGAAAGATTTTGATTTATCTTTTAAAGAAAAGTAAATAAAATGGATTTATATCTGCTCTACCAGAATCTCAATTCAAACCACTTCAAAAGGTCTGTGAGAGAAAGGAGGAGATTTTTCCCCCTTAGTATCCATTTGTGTTCAATGTTCTCGCTCTCGTTATGTCAACCAGACCTTAAGAGCTTGTTAAAAAGGTCCGCTCTTTATGTTATTTAAATCCCAAACAATAGGCGAGGGGTACCAACATAGATGAAAAGAGGACATGAGGATTAAAATCAAATAAATCTCACCTGGATCCCCGGTAATGCCGACAGAGCACTCCTTATATCGTGTTCGAATTACTCCATTTGTTCCCTAAAACATTTTAATCCTGATTGACCTCAAACTTCCCGTGAACCAGGCCCTGAACAAAAGGCCGCCCACTGTCCTCGCAGTAAATCTGTTGTCTCCCTTCTGGGCCCTCAACAGGGGATCATAGATCAGCACTGCTCTGCAGCTTGCTTCAATTTACTCAATTAACTCTAGTAAAGCGTTTGTAAGTTCTGCACATGTTGGTTTGTTATCAGGGACTGAAATGCAAACAATGTTGTGGCGATGGTTAACAAAAAGTCGTTTTATTCCTTAATTCAACTAAATAACTAAGGCAATGTGATAAGCAAATGAATGTTGCATATTTGTTGGTATCTAAGATTTGATATTGTAGGCGGAATGCAACACACAATATGAAATACTTCCGCTGCTGCAGCTGTCCAACTTCCAACCAGCCTTCACAAATAAAGTTCTCTGATGATCTTAGCCACATGAAATGGGTTAGTCCCTAGACCTGAATCATTTACAGATGACAAACCCCAGGGGAGGTTGACTGTAAATCAGGACATCAACATTATTGCAATACTTACAGTTATCTCTAAAATGACCTTGCACCAAAGTCCATATTGAATGTACTGTATTTATCTCATTCCTCTTATCACAAAATCTTTGATTTGAGTCAACAAAAAACGGTTTTTTCCTATCCACTGCTAACCTGTGTTGCATAAATCAAATGGGAAGTGATGTGAGGAATGTCAAGTATACAATAAGGAGGATTCTAATATTATCCAGGTGGTGGTTGCCATCATCGTAAAACATTCTCGCAGCACCATGTGTGCCCATATATTAACAAGCTAGGCCAGCTACATCTCATTTAAAGAGCTGCAACACCAGATGACATTCATTGTGCTTTAAAATCAGCATTTGACAAATTATTATTTTCCTCTGTCAAGATAATACGCTGCGTATGAGCTCGGCTGTACAGAACAGGGTCTTATCTTTGTGCAGGCACTGACTCACACGCCATGTTGAAGTTGGGAGGCTCTGCGCTATTTTAATGGCTTGCTGGTTGGTTGGAATGCAAAATATTGCTTGACATCCAACCCAGGGTTGGGCAAACTCCGGCAAAGGGCCACATGCGGGCCCGCCAAAAGTTTGAAGCCGGCCCAGCAGTTGCTTCCAAAGTATTTAATATTCATTTTTAACATACAAGCTGGTGACATGACTTGCAAGTAGTCAAAGTAAATCTGAGATGGTTTAAGTAGCTTTTTTCATTCAAAAGAAACAAACAAAAAAAAATCTGTAAAATGAAATTTTGTTATTTGATGTGGTCTGCTGTCTGAAGTGCTCCTGGAAAAAGGAACACAAGCACACATCCCAGGCTGGATGCCACTTTTACAGATCAAATAAGACAAATAATTCGAGGTGGACTGTTAGAAATATAAGCATAAAACAGAATACGTGTATCAAATATATATACTGTATATAGTCTACTCCCCCAGCCAATTTGTTAACCTAATGCCGCCTGCGAATCCAAAAGTTTGCCAACTCCTGTCCCCCCTAACCCCTCGTTTTCTTCATACTAGATGAATTCATTATTAAATAACAGGAACCTCTTTTCATCCAAAATTCCGGTCCAAAAACCACATTTTTCCCATAAGAAGCAATGTAAATTGTGTACCGGACATGGCTGAGTGGGTAGCATGTTGGCCACACAGTCCTTAGGTTCAGGGTTCAAATCTCCGTTGGGCATCTCTGTGTGGAGTTTGCATGTTCTCTCTATGCGTGCATTAGTGTTTTTACGAGTACTCCGTTTTCCTCCCACATTCCAAAAACATGCATGTTAGTTTAATTGGCGACTCTAAATTGTCCGTAGGTATGAATGTGAGTGTAAATGTTTGTTTGTCTGCCCTGGGATTGACTGGCCACCAGTCCAGGGTGTACCCCGCCTCTCGTCCAAAGTCAGCTGGGATAGGCTCCAGCATACCCGTGACGCTAATCAGGCTAAGCAGTAAAGAAAATGGATGGATGGATGTACTGGACATAATTATGGTTATACATAAACCTGTCACAATCATTGATAAATCAATTAACCACACGATAAATAAAAACAAATTAAAATTTGCCGGCATCGAAAAATTGACATGTGCGTGCGTTTTAGTTTTCCTCATCTCTCTACAGGCTGGATGACCAGAGGGTTCACTCTGGTCATTTGTCTCAACACATTGAATGGAGTGAGTAAACACTCCTGTCAGTCATCCAAACCTTTTGCTACGCTTTAGTGAGTGCACTACTTGCAAGAAAACAATGATGGCAATATTACATACACACATTAATAATACAGTGCTGTGTCTCAAAATGATCTTGACAAAAATATCGTTTCTCAGCCAAATTTGTTATTGTGACAGACCAACTTATTCAGGCAAAAAAAAGCAAAATACATACAAAGGACGAATGAAATTGATAGGTAAACATTTAAAATTACTCTTAACTTTTATTGAGGACACACAAACATAGAAATGAGTGAAGGGTGGACGGGAAGGGACGAAGAGTTACGCTGACACCGTTTCATTCTAGGGCTATTACAACCGTAACTTTAAAGAGTGGACATTTAGAGCTGCATAGTTGCTCACTTGAACTTTATTGTAAATTTCAGCAGCAGGTACATTCTCTAAACAACACTCTTCATTCTTCACAGAGACTGAGTCACCAACACACGGATGCTTCACCAGTCCAGGGTGTAGCCCGCTTCCCGCCCCAAGTCAGCTGGGATAGGCTCCAGCACACCCGTGACCCTAATGAGGATAAGTGGTATAGAAAATGAATGAATGAATAAACGAGACAGTGTATGAAAACGCTGACATATTTGTGGCAAACATTGTCAACAAAAAACGAATCCTACAAAAACCAGGACATCAATATTAAAATAAGAATGCTCACTAGATTTCCACCAAAGGTGGAAAATTCAGAGCTCTCCATCCAAGGTTAGTGTTTAGTAAGGAACACTACTGTATTCATTAAAGTAGGGGTTTTCCACACTTTGTTGGACATAACATTGACATATGCATGAAAACGCATGACTAACACAACAGAGTGGTTTTATTAGAACAAACATGTGTCAAAAAGCTCTCTGCCAAGAAAGTGTGTGCAAAATAGCTTGCAGCATTTTACTCTCACAGTCAGCTACACAATCAAAACCGACCTGGATACATTTTGGGTCCAAATCCTTACTTGGAAGTAAAAAGATGTAAATCCAGTAATCCTTCGTTTATCGCGGTTAATTGGTGATTGTGAAGTGAGTTTCTGCCAAGTAGGATTCCTTATTCATAAATGGATTATTTATTTTCGTAGTTAGAGCACAGAAAACCTGCATACTACATTCTATTTTTTGAAATTATTAGGGGCTTCCAGACATGAAATAACACCCCCATAGTGACCTTTTACACTCGTATTACCCAATGTAGTAGAAATAATAATATTAAATAAGCCATATAAAACATAAATAAGACAAATCATCACAATACATTTGAAAGCATCTTCTTAATGGTTTGTATTTGTATTTGACTTTATTCAGCCATTTTTATGCTTGAAAATGTTTATTTCAATTCAGTGCTTAATTTTGACTAATAATAGGGCATATTCAACCATAAAACAGCAAGCAAGATTTATTCATATTTTTTAATACAATTTTAAGTGAAAATGATGAGGGATTACTGTCTTTCATTGTAAGATTGTGCTACAGTGAACAATTACTTTTTTTTTTTTACTTTGAACAATTTTCTTTCCATTGAGGAAACAACACTTGGGAGGAAATGGGAGGAGAGACTTCAATAATTAAATTTGTAATAGCACAGGAAGCACCTTAATGCTGGGGTCACCAAGCTTTTGGAATCAAAGCAGATCAAATAAAAGATTCTGGGTTTTATACTACCATAAAACAAACAAACTACAACTCACCTTGAAGACATCATTAAAGCAGTTCATACCACGGCAGATGTTTCCTTTTATTTAGAAGATGAAAAGTAAGACAAAGTCCTTTGGGAGGCGATACTGTAAGTACAAATTCCCCACTAATGATATTCCCTGTAGGAAGAATGTAATTTATTCACGTTAATACGCCTTATTGTTCTTCCAAGGTGTAAACAAATTTAATTGTTAATCCATCTGCTTAGAAACAAGCAAGATCTTGTTCAATAAGCTGTGAGTCAGCTTGATCCAATTATGCTAGAACGGAGACATTTGTAATCATTTGCCATCACAGCACCCCTGCAACCTACACAGATGCACGCACCAAACCGGCTTACGCTCTTTGGAGGAAAGCATGAAAGTTGTGCATGATGAACACCCAGCTAATACAAACAGTCTGAAATGAAGTAGTGACCCCAGAGAGTTTGAGGTCAAGGGGTCTCACTTTAAGAAATGGAAATGACACGTTCACTTGGGGGCTTTGTCGAATAACTTTTTGCAGGAAGGACGAGGCCTGCTTTTTGACTCCACTGTCTTCGTGGACAGGTCTTTGGGGAGTGATAAGCAAGGATGAAAGTGTAATGAACTCGTTTTCCTTCTCTAAAGCTCCTTTGCTGTCTCCTAAATCACTTGTGCAGCCCATGAGCAACCATCTTTTCTGCACTTGTTCACAGGAAATAAAATTTCCCTCCAGTTCAACGCAGATATTTGTTTGTTGCAATGTCATTAGCTTTTCACCCACTTCAGTTAAATGCTTTCTAATGCAGTAATTTGGATTTTAAAAATATATCTGGGCTATTACACGCTCGCTCGGTTACCATACAGCCTAACAAACAAGTCCACAGAATTGCCCTAAACAAAGCATGTGACTCAGTCTCTGTCAAGAATCAGTACTGGTTCTTTTGGAGTTGGGACACCATAGATAATCTTTATTACGTGTGCGGGTGTTTATGTTAATAGAACGCATCTGTCTCCTTCCTTCCTCCTAAGAAGCACAGTACGCGGATGGCTGATGAGGCGTTCAAGCGCACTGCGCATTTCTGAGTGTTAGACAAATGCAGAGGGAATGGGTTTTAGAAAATGAGCAATACAGCTGCGACTGTGCTCTTTTTAAAAGACTAGAATAAAACACTGTCCGCGTGGCTCTTCTGTCCTGAGCCCTGTGTTCACCAACAAGTCTTCATTTCGTCATTTCCTTTGTCATTCAAATGTATTTGACGTTCTATTTCCAAGTAAAGTTGTAATTACTCTCTATAAAATGTGTTGTGTGTTAATATTTTTGGGTTTAATTGGAATAATTAGATGTATTATTTGTTTTTTCTGCTTCAGTTTTTGTACATTTGTTTTTTTGTACGCTAATGAATGACAAAAACAGACATTCCACTGTATCCACCTTGTCCCTTTTTATCACAACTTTTCAATACATTGGGTATCCCTGCCACCCAAAGAAACCTTCCCTCCTTTTTAGTCGCTGTCTATCATATGTTAACAGTTTTAGATTTTCCAAAAAAACAAAAACAAACAAAAACCAAGTGTCTCAAGGGGACATACACTTGAGGGTGAAAACCAGATAAATGCTGAACAATTTGAAAATGATTGGCTACAATCACACGTATTTCCATTTTAATGCTACTGATCATTAGGAAAAATGGTTATAATTTCAACAAAATGGTGCGGTTTTTATGCAATTCATGCAAATGCTGTTAAAACCTGACAATACAGTATATAATACACATCAAGCTTGATAATTATTTAGAGGTTTCTGCTGTGGGCAGTAATTTGTAATAATCGGTATTATGTAATTACAACTTAAAGTGTCTAATAGTCCCTGTGAGATATAATGCTGGTGTGTTCATGACCCATCTTGCAAAGGTGGATAAGACTCTGGTTTGGTCTGCTCTTGGTTAGCTGACTCGATCTTAATCTTGTGGCTGGACTTAGTCCAACATCTGCGCAATTCAAAGACGATTGATGGGCAACATTCCCTGATTTTCTTTCTTTTTTTTTTTTTACTCATGCCCTTTCCTGTGCCCTTCCCGTGACGTAATGACATTATCAATTAGCCATCATTAATTTACCAAAAACAAATAATCAGCGCGGTGTACCTCCCTTCAAGCATGTGGTTCTGATTTCCTAAACGTTTGTCAGTGGCCGCTGTTTAGTTAATCCTTTGGCCAGGGTGGCGTGGCCAAGGGAGGTCATGACTTTCTCCTCCCTTCTCCTCGTTTCCTCCCTGTCATCTGAAGGACATGTCTCGCTTTCCTTACTCCCAGCATTTAAATTCGAATAGTTGTTAAGGATGTTTAGTGAGGTATGGCCAGGTAACCTCAGGTGACTGCATGTCATACTGAAAAACAAAAATGGTTGGATGCACATTGTACTTCTACAACAATCTTCCAGTCAACCACTCTTTAAGAGTTTAATGCTACGCGGAAGAAGTACAGTTCATCAAAATCAGTTTGGACACACCTAATTCATGGTGTGGGTGTGTCATTTTCAGCTGAAAGAAAAAGGCTAAAACAAATAAATATACATGACAGGTGAGCAAAAACTGTGTCTTTATTTATTTAGTTCCTGGGGCTTTTTGGATTGAAAAAAAACTGCATCCCGACGGGAACGTATCACTGGTGGAAATGATGTAATACATAAGGCACACCTACCTGTGGCGCTATGAACAGATGCACAGATAGAACCACGTGACACCTAAACTACCAAAGAACAAAGAACGTGTGTGCATAAGTCTATTGTTTGGCACTTTCAAGGCCTGTGGAATTACTTCTGCGAGTCACTTTGGAGTATAAGACAAAATGTCATGTCAGTCATTGTATTAAGATAAGTTTATCGGAGTGTCACTTCTGGTCACATGACGTCATTTTAAGAAAGAAGAAGCTTATTTGTCTACATGGCAACGACAAGCTGGCGTTTTCAGATACTGTGGAAGTTGTTAAAAAATATTCTTTCAGGACATTGAGAATGCTCTTTCTGCATGGATGAAAGGCTGAAACAATACAAAACTTTGCTGATTTGACCTGAAAACATTTCCGAGTGGACAGCCTTTCTAGAGAAAGCAAGATGAAAACACGATCGCTGTCTGCAAGAGAGCATAGCCACACAAATATGTTGTCAGGTCAAAACAGCAAATTATTTTATTTTTTCAGCCTCTCATCCACACAGAAACGGCGTTCTGGGTGCCGTGAAATGGTATTTTTTTTAAAACAGCTTTAGAGTAGAAAAATCGGAAAACGTTGGCTTGTCGTTTTTGTATGGACTAGCAAAAATTAAAATCAAATTGGTTACACATCCCTACCTGTTTTAAATGATACGCCACGTCGGTTGTTGTTATGTGATATGTAAGAAGCTGTTGCACTTCACTTTGTGGAGTCCCCGTTAACCTTTCCGACACATGATTGTATTTTTTCGTTATGAGCCAGCAAGTCCACCACAGCGGGTGATTTTATTAATGCATAGTAAGTATAGGTCTTCTGTTAAACATATTTATACATTTTAAACATATTTTCTGCATGATTGCAATTGTTTTTAACATTTTATTAAGTTAAAATAACTGAATTTGCAGATTTGGTGGTGAGGCCCCCAGGAACGGGGCTTCTCAGCTTAGTGCACACTGAGTTGGTTCATGGCAACTGCCAGTTTCTGTTTGTCAGCATGTCACCTATAATATAATGTTACAGAAACATTTATTATACAACATGGCTTTCTATAGCCTGTGTACTGTCTTGAATGTAAGTGTGCCATCATTATACCTGCCAATAGTACAATAAAATACATACAGATGTTATACAGAAGGCACTTGCAGTACTGCTGCAAGTTAGTGATATCTTTTCCCAGAGGAAAAGCCAGCGATTTTGTTTGTTTTTGTTTTCCTTCTGCTAGCACTAGCTAAATATTTTAAATGCATTATATTCGTATTTTAGTTCATTTAGCTATTTTTATGCTTGGAAATGCCTAATTTATCCCCTAGGTTCTTAAAGTGGGGTATGCGTATGAGGTATGTAAATAAAAAAAATAAAATAAAATTAGCACCTAACACGCTCAATTACAAGTGCGCCTGAACGCCTCACGGCGCAGGGACAACGGAGCAGAAAAGAGACAGAGGATGAAGTTGTTCATTCCTCTGAAAATGAGGCTTTAGTGTTGGTTGTATGTATTTTTATACTTCAGATACTGCTTTATTGTGATTGTTAAGCTTTCCCCTTCAATTTGGTTATAAATTAATATGCAAATTTAAATCATAGCCAGGACAAAAACAAGTGATGCTCAAATTTAACTCATTTCAAACAGAAAGGATGCCGAGATCAAACTGGAATAAAAGAAGCAGGAGGATGATTACCTATTTATCAGTACCTGATTATCTATTTATCAGTGTCCATGCGAAACTTTATCGAAATGTAATCATGCAAAATAACCCTTACCACACAGAGTAGGGGGATGCCATGGCTGACTACATGGTAAAGTAATGTAATGTCATGCCTCATCAATGTTTTGTGTTACGACTGACGCGTAGCGGCCAGATTACTACATATAACTTTTATTTCAATATTTTTAAATAGACAACGAGCCATGAAACATGGTTCATTTATGAAATACTATGGTTCATTATTACTTGATACTTATTACTACTTAACGTGATGGCCTCAAAATTCAAACCGCAATGTGGCGAGGGACGACTGTACAGTATACTATACTTATTAATGGGAAACTAAATGGGAGCATGATGGAAAAGAAAGGCAAAATACAGGGTTTTCTTAGGTAAACGGGAGGGTTGACACATCACAAGACAGTCATTCGTTTTTATCACCCCAATGATAGTCGTTATTTTGACTATTGTGGACAGGCCTCTTTTCATTATTCTTTTCTGAAAAACATTGTTGAGGTGTTAGAGTTAATCTTTTTGTAGATTGTGGCAAACAACAATGATTTCTCACATGACAAAACCTTAATCTAGACTTCTGTGTTTTCATGATAGTGGAACATGTGCTGGTTTTGTGATTGCTTCCACTACTATCCTGTTTACTTTAGACAGAAGGGAACAAATCTCCAGCTTCTCCTCCTGGTTGCAACCCAGTAATTCTTGTAGAGAAATCAAGGACCCTGAAGCGTGTTAATGCTCACATATTGAAGTCTCAAAACGCATGGCTGAGATACAGTACCTATAAGGGTGCACAGATAAGAAGGCCTGGCCAGTATATTTATGTAATAAACAATTTAAAGACTGGGGTGACTCATTTCTGGACTCCACACCAGACTTGCACTGAACCAAAAAAGGTCATGTATTTTTAGTGTAATGTTAAATAAATTGTTGCTGTTTGTTTTTAAATGATTTTATTTTTAGGAAATAAGATAAGGTTTGATAGGCTTTGCTTGGCTAGGTTGTCTTGACACGACAGAAATCCGACTCCAATAAAGTCTGTGCCTCACCACATGCCGCTGACCTGGAAATGTCGTATAATAAATGTCATTGATTCTCAAGCCAGTAATTAATGATCAATAAAGTTAATAGGCTACATTCGCACCGGATATCATACCAAGTCCAAAAAATGTATTTGTTAGTAATGTTAATGCGTGCGGACAAACACAACGTCACACATGGAGCCGTGTGTTTTATGAAAATACACTGCCCCGATTTGTGGTCTCCCTGGTGCATGTGACAATTTCCAGGATTTTGAGGAACCGGAGTCTACATTTGCTTAACCAAATCATTTTGCGTCTGCAATAAATAATACAGAGGGCAAGAATTGGCTACGGCAGTTTGCAACATCTCTTCCAAAGAAGCGAGTGGGTGAATATCAGAGTCAGGAGTGGTGGGACATTGACGTGGACCACTTCACTGTCACTGATTTTTATAATAATCTTTTAACAATTCAAAATGGGCATCATAACCCGCAGTGTGACCGTAGCAAAAAACCTTTTGCCTACATCTGTACGTATCTTTGCTCAACTCTCACATGGCAAAGCATGCCTTTTCATGATGTATATGTTGAATATACCCGATAGATTGGATACATATCATACAAAAGAAACCTGGTTTGCATTTAACAAAATCTGAAATGCACTGTTCACACTGACATGAAAAAACAGATACAGTCCTCATATGTGTGACGCGGTGCGGTCCTTGTTTTGGATTCCCAAGAGGCAGAGGAGAAAGGGGCTGTGTCCAAACAGTCTTTATTAATTTTGACCAAGTGTCCAACAAAAACCGACGGTGTCCCAGGTAAGGGGTTTAACAGAAATGACACCGTGGGAAAGGCACAAGGAATATATCACAAAGCAAGAAGCCTCCTGGCGGAGCTATAAGCCAAACAGCCGTGGACATCAGCCGTGGACATCAGACCTGGACTGGATGGCACCTCAAAAAACCAACCTGAAACTCTCGTATGGACCAAGAGAAGAGTATCGAGGTGACTCGGGGAAGAAGAATAGCCGAGTGCCATCCAGTCGCTGCAGGTGAGCCTAAGAAGGTGGTGAGGATGATGATGATGATTGACCACAGCTGTGGGACCTCCCATAGCTCCGCCAGAAGGAGTGGCCAAAATCTAGAAAGACAAACACAAGGTAAGTAAACTAAAAAAAAAAATACCCCAATGACACAACAATGTTACCGACGTGTGTCAACGCAGAGCGTGACAATATGAGCCAGAAAGTCAAAACCCGTGCTGTGATTGGCCATGCATAAACGTGTGGTTGACGTGTTACATAATGTGCAAAAGCATGCAACATTCACATCACCAAATGTCTGTTCTGGGACAACAGGTCTATTGTAAAAGATGATAAGAAGCCGCTGTATCAGTTAGGTTCACACTCTCAAGTGATTCAGCTAAAATAAAGCAACATCTTCCCTTTTTTTCTTCCTCTCACACAAATCCACAGCTGCATAAATGAATGGGCTTAGGGGATAGAAGAGAATGGAATTTCTTCTTTGATTTATATGATAGACCTGCTTCTGACCCTGGCGTACTGCTGGAAGCTTGCCATCACCCCGTTCAGTAAACACTTGAAAGTGACCAGATGAAGTCTTACTCCTCATTTGGGTCATTCTGGGCAGGTTGGTCATTTAAGTAGAGTCAACTTCTGGCAGGTGTATGAGTAAATATGTCAAATACTCAAGTTCATGGAGATTCATTGACTGCATTGGACCAGAATGCCTGCAGAACAGATTTATGAGCGTCTAGGAATTAAGAGGAAGAATGAAGATGTGTGCTCAGTGAAATTATTAGTAGGTTTACAAAGTGTGGTTTTAAAAAGCCCCTGTAGAGTATACGTCCACTGCTCCGTGAGTGAACTTTGGTTGATCACACAATCGATGAGCTGTCAAAACTTTTCAAGGAGGACTTGTAAAATGTCTTGGTAAACTGCATGGCACTCGGATTAGCAGAAAGGAACTACAGCGATAAATAAAGTGGATTATGTCCTCTGAAAGCTCCATCTTTGCCCTACAGCTGACTGGGTACCACTCCTGTCTGCATGATAATGCTTTTGTCAAGGCTTGTGACCCAGTTGGTACAAAGCGGGAAATTACGTATTTGCAAATATGCTTTTATTCCATGATAGTGTATAATTGCACAAATGAAATGAGATTATCTCTCCAGTCCCTACAAGCAGTCATGCAGCCTTATGGGGGGATTGGAAAAGACTGATAATTTGCCAAAAAACCCATGGCTTGGAAGCATGTCAACCTTGGGCCCAGGTTATTTTAAGGAAAGCCAATCTTTGATCAGCCAAGCTGAAATGACTAAGATAAGTGGGGGCTACATCTCGCGGCAGGACTGCGCACCAGTCTGATATTGCTATTTCCTCCCTGGTTTCTTAAGAGTGGTAAATAGTTGCTACCCCCACCTCACCTCCACCCCTCCCCTTATCTACACCCCACTTTCTTCTGGAGATCTCTGTCACTTTAATCCACAGAGTCTGCTGCTGGTTAACAAGGAAATCCTGTGTCAATTATCACCAACCACTTCCTGCTGGGAAAGCAGCAGGGAATCAAAGGGGCCCGAGAGTCTTTCACACCACAGACGAGCAGTAGGCTTAATTAAATGGCCCTTGTGTCCTGCTGGCTGCCCGTGGCCGGGTGACAGATAGTCCAGCCCAACGATAACCTCCTTCAGCTGATGATTGTTTGGGTAGGGGAGTTAGTGGTGCCCCAAGGTTGGCAGATTGTGATCTAGGAGTCCAAATTAAGTCACCCTTCAGGACGTTGGTGTTTACGAGGGAAAAGTGATGGATAACTATTTCAGAAGTTGGTAATGATAATGTACTCTGGGTGTAACGGATGCATCTGATTCCTTTAACTGGGGATGAAATGACCATCGTCAGTGCTACAGACAAAACAATCCAGAAAAAAAACGTTATTAATCCTTTTTTTTTTAATTTGATGGAAATGGGTAATTGACGCTTACCAACTAGCACAAATTCTGTGTTCATGAAGCACATCAATTAGTTTTAAAGGTACTCCTAAGCTCGACTTGTTGTTGTGGATGAAAGCTAAAAAGATAAAAGACTTGAATGGGCTACAAGGCCATCAGCAAGAAACTTGGTGAGAAAGAGACCACTATTAGTACAACAATTCTGAAATAGCAAAATTACAAGAGTTCATGATATCACCTGGTGGTGTAAGATTGAGTCTGAGTAAGGCGACGGATCAGCCAGCATTACAAGGGAGAAGCTTGTTAATGAACTCAAGAGAGCAGGTTTACAATCACAGGCCCACCTGAAGTTGACCAAAATTGAGAACTTTGTCATCACCTCAACTTGCTGTGCTTGGGCAAACAGATGCTGACCCCAACACCCTGGGGAGTGACGATGGGTCATGGATGGGTCTGGAGCTAGGTTAAAATGCAGTGGATGTCCAACAGTGTCCTTACATGTGTCACTGCTTCCCAGCCATGCTCCACGATGCTTTGCTGGGTCTGCCTTTCTGCCCGTTGAACCAGACTGGTGGTTTCGTCAGCGCAGTCTGCCTGGTCTCGTCTTCTCCCACTGCCAGGTGGCCACAGGTGCCTGTGCCAACATCCTTTGATATTCTTGTTTTTGTTTTCATCAAGGTTTCTATCCACCCATTTCATCAGCTCCAGAAGGGCACTGGTGGAAGTGCCAGCTTAGTCGTCGGCATCCTGACCCTGCACCAGTAGCAGAAGACCTGACCAACTACCATCATAGAAAAAAAAGTGATAATTACTGTAATTGCATTATGGTTCTCCCAACACTGAGAAATTGTCATTTTCCAAAATGGTTTGCAGAAAAATTTTGTTCAAATTCAAGATCCAAAAATGTGAGCCCATGATCCTTCATTTGCATGCTAGAGATTGGGGTGTTCATATTACGATTTGACATGGCACGTTTTATCTCAATTCTCAGAAGCCTGCACTTGGGCAGAGCAAGGGTTATTTGAAGCCTTAATATGTACCACTCAAAATAAGAAATCCCAGACCACTTTCAGCTGGTGGCTGGTGAAAGCACAACTTAAGGTTCAAACTGCTTGTTATCAACTTTTAGCATCATATGGGGTCAGCAGATCAGCAGCCTGTCTGCCTCGCGGGTGTCATTTCATTTTTAACTCTCACTTACAGGTACGCGGCTGCCTGCATAATGTCAGATTAGGCTATCAGCTACACTGCCAAGAGAAAGTCTTTCTGTTCATTAAATAAAGTTGGCTTCTAAAAACCTGCATTTCAAAACCTTGCCGTGTGAAATAGAATTCCTAAAGATTGGCCATGGAGATTACATGATTGACAGTTGGAAGCAAGAAGGAAGTTAAACTTTACAGGTCATTAGTGTAGGTCATTAAATAGGATGCTTGAATGGGTGTAGAGCATGTACAACAATAAAACATTGGACACTGAATGAGGAACATTAGCGTTCAAAGGTTTCTATTCCTGTTCTTGACGGCTTTAAACCCCCTGCCCCCTATGTCAAATCCATCTATACATTTTCATAGAGAGGGATTCTGCAAAAAAGCAATTTACTAACTAAGCGACATCATCTGTTTGGCCGTTTATCTCTGACACGCCACCCCTTAGTCCAGTGTTGACAGTACATGATATTCCATTAATCTGCCTAATGAAAATTTAACCAGTGTTATAAACAAATAATTGGCCATTATCCTCTCAAAGATCCCGAATAAATTACTTGGGCGGTTTTTATGGCTTGTGAAAGAAGAAGAAGACGGCCCCTCCTGATTGATGTTGGAATAAATGCGGGGCCGGCACCATCGCAGCGAGTGGGTCTTGGCTAAGCCTGTGATTGACTTAATGAGAGTCTTTGGGGTGAGTAAATGTTCCAAATTGCTCAGTCATTAGCTTTTGCTCGGCTGTCTGAAGATACCCCCGGATCTGCAACGCGGGTTTCTCCTCTTGTACCATTTCGCCTGCAATTACATTTTCATTTAGAGCAAACCTCTGAAGTCCGATAGGCAGGCCCCTTTTCATTATGCTGGCCTTCTTTTTTTTTTTTTTTATCTAAATGGTGTGAAATGTCTCTTCATTTAGACCAATTAAAGTTGAAAAAGACTGCACTGTAATGAATTATCATACAAATTATTTACTTAATGCCACAATCTCTCTCTGTCCTCCTCTCTCTGACACCAGGGTGCAGAGAAGGATGCACACTGGGAGTCCCATTTACATCTATTTTGAAAATGCTTTAAATTTATTAAAGTTTGGCTGAAATTCCTCCCTCCCTTTGGCATAGAGTATCTATGTCTTGCAAATGCCAAGTCCTGCGTATGGACGGGTGGAGCATGGGGAATGCAACATCATATGTGGTCAATGGAGCTCATTTTTATTTCATTTCAGGAGATGTCTAAGCTCTTCTTAATTAAGAAAAGCTTATGGTCTTGAATTAGCCCATTTATTGAGGAAACCAGTTCTTGTCTGCAAGACTGTATAGAATACATCTCCAGTCTCCTTCCGGAGGCTGTTGGCTGTCACACAAATACTGGGAGAGTTCACAACTATCACAGCAGCCCCATCCATACCTCTGGGATGGCTTCTCTCTCTCTCTCTATGCCTTCTCGCTCTGCCAAAGACTGCCCCCCATTAGCTTCTCACCAGCAGAGCAGCTATTCAGCTCATATTCTCCAGCCATTATTCCTTTAAGCAGCCAGTGCATATTAGGCTTGTTTTTTCACCAACTGACACAATGCAGAAAGGAATGAAGCAGTATATTTCCTGAATGTTTGATTTTTTTTGGTTGGGCATTTAATTCACAAGACTGGTCATGCTGGGTAAAGCTGGTGGAGCTTCTGGACTAGTCACCATGGAGACAGCAGATTGTACTTCATGCCAGAGCAGTTCCGCCAAAGCCCCAAGATGAGGGGATTGTAGAAAGGGGTTGTTTGTTTGTCCCCAGCTCAGTCACCCTTTCCCTCCTTAACATGAAGGGGACTGGCATGAATTTGGGTGAAAGACGTGTCGCCGGCGGTCATGTTTAAAACAAAACTCAAGCTTGTGAAAAGTGGATAAGTCACTTTAACAGACCACATAGACATCCAAACTCCACAGGGAAAAATATAAAGAGGGGTCAGTTTCAGAGAGTTTGTCAAAGTGCTCACTGGGCAATGATCACAAGTACTCCACGATTTGCACTAATTGGTATGAAATCATTGAAAAGTGCTCGAGTACCACTTGGGTTTGCAGCATCTGTTTAATGTCAGGCCTGATTCTCTTCAACAGTGAGGAAATTCAAACACAAACTTGCACAGGGATCACCACCTTAACTGCTGTGTTTGCCTAAGTGGACATACAGTATCTAAAATAAATAGAAAGGAAATCTCACAGACATACAGCTTAAAGCTCAAATACTGTCATATTCTCAATTTAGAGCCAATAAAAATAATCTAGAGTTTGTACAGTTACCAAATACAGTTACCAAATTCTTTTATGACAGTGCAAAAGAATGCAATTTCTCACAACTGTCTGGCAAGATGGGAAATATGAAACCTTGTTAACATGAGTGAAAGTCAAATAAAAATGAAATTGAAAATAAAAATGCAGCAGACAATTAGCGTTTACATAACAAAATAACATTTTTCATTTCATGTAAGAGACGTCAATAAATCCTAAAGACCTTGTTCAAACAAATAAGGATATTTGAAAAACAGATTTTTTTATATGTATTTTTACCTCTAGGCCAAATGCAAACAAAGGTGTTTGTCTTAAAAGAGTGGAGATTTTCAAAAACCTCAGCTTCATTGTTTGTGTGGGTATAAGTGAGCTTTTTGGTTTATGTCATAAGAAATGTGCAACACTATCTTATGTTTTTAAAGGTCATTTAACAGGAAAATCTGACTTTAATGACTTCTGGGTGTTCACGTGCATTCACAATATAACACACAAAACAGCATTCATGAAGTTTCCTGTAAACAAGCACTAATTTTAGTTATGTACACATCAATGTAATATAAACTAACATATATTGATGTAGAGAGGTAAAAGTGTTATTATGTGGACAGAATGGAAAACTTTAAAAAAATATATATATAAATAATAAAATAATATAATAAAACATATATTAAAAATGCTGAAACCAATGCCGGAACCATGAATTCTGCCAAAAATCCTGAATCTCTCCAAACTTGGGTTCTGCAACAGGACAATGATTCAATACACACCACCAAGTCCACCTCTGAATGGCTGAAGAAAAACAAAATGTAGACTTTTAGGTGCCATGTAAGTTTTTTTTCTCTCCCTTATTAATAAAAAGTTTAAAAACTGCAATTTGTGTTCAGCTGTAGTGCGATTGATTAATATTTAAATTTGAGCCGAAACATTGTGATAAACATGCAAAAAAAATGAGAACTCCTGTTTATACACACTTTTCATTTTTTTTCTCTATATAATTGATCTCCCTATAGAAGTGATTTTGAAAATAATAAGTTAACAGAGAATGCTGCGGAAAGTCAGCATCAGGGCAGTATTGCAAGGTAGTCTCCTAACTGCATATATTAACTCAAGTCTGTCATGACTTTCTCCCGAGCAGGTTAATGGCCGATCATTAACATCATACAGTTTTTAACAAGGGCGACCGTTATACAGAATGTTCACAACTACAGGGCGAATGCATTAATACCATGTGTGACAAGTTGGTCATATTTCTGTGTTGGACATTATTATTACACCTTTAGATTCCGTCCAGAAGCTCAGTGAATTTTTAATCTGATAATTTTTCATAGATGCCCTTTGTATCACACACACTCACACAGACACACAGCTACTACAGTTGCCCAACACTCACAGATAACCCATGGAAAGGAGAACACATAATAATAATAATAATAATAATAATAGTTTCATAGTCTCTCTCACACAAGCTTTCACTTTCCAGGCACACAAGCTTCAAAAGTTGCACTTTTTAAAGGGGTGCGGCATCTACTATATCAATTCTGTTTACTCAATGATGATGGAGTCCAGCGCTGTAACCAAATATATTGCTTTCATTTTGTAATACAAACAAATCAGGAAAAAAGGCTGAAAAGAAGCAATTTCCTTTACATCTGTCTGCTTTACAGCTATATGTGGCTCTACGCACATCCCAAGAGATCTGTGTTTTTAGTCCCAGTGCCACACAAATGCTCACATGAAGTGAATGAAATACCCACCTGGGGTGAAAAGCTTTAGCAGTATCATGTGTTCTGTTGTGTGACATGAGAGGAAACTGCAAAGCTGCATGATGAGACTCCCTCCCTGCTACTTCAACACAAAAGAGTTTGTTTCTTTAATATTAATAACCTGGTCTAACCTAAAAATTAATTTGAAAAAAAAAAAAACTAAGCATACACACCTGCATAGAAGAGGTTAAAACTATTAATTAAAAGTGGAACAGGTTCCTATTTTAGTCAAAAGTGGGAAAATGATGAGCCTTTGTGAAGCAAGGCCCAGGAGCAAAGCTTTCATTAGCCTACATGCATGGCAAAAGCAATTCATCATTTCGCCTCATTGGGCAAAAAAGAGGGATCAACCTCAGCATGCTATTTATGGAGATTTGCGGAAGTCTGGGAAATGCTAATATGATTAACAGTTATCTACAACATGTTTTCAAATGGCCCTCACGCTCATATTTTGGTTTGAAGATTAAGTTATTGCACTTACTGGAATAAAAGAAATAGTATAGTGATGCAGAATATGCTTTGCTATACAAGAGCACACACATATATGTAAAAAAAAACCAAAACATATAATATATTTATATATTTTTTCATTCTGTCACATTAGTGGAGGATTTCTCTCGCCCCCTCCCCGCTCTCTCTAAATATTGCTCTTTATGTGTGTCTGTCCCCAGATGAGGAGAGCAGCGCTTTTGTCCTGCCGGAGTGCTTCTCACAAAAATATGAACTGTTCCATGGATTAGTCGAGCAGAGATTTATTTAATGCATCCTCATAGAGAATGGTTAAAATCTATTTTGGGATACAGAGCTCGCCAAGCTCTAAGCCTGGTAATATATGCCTGCTACAGTTTAAGAGAGAGGGTTCACAGACCCTTTTTATGTTGGGATCATGAAGATCTTACCGAGTCATTGAATATGAAAATATTGAAGGCTGGTAGCCAATTTATTGTTTTCACACAAAGCGGACAAAGGGCTTGTTTCATGCCCTCTCTCCTGTCTCTTGTTTGTGTGGTCTCTCTAAATATTTGATGTCCTAAAGAACGATTGTGATATTCACCAGATAAAAAAGAGCACATGCATATGCCATGAGAGGCCCTATTTAAGATAGAGGCTTAAGGTTCTGAGAGGCCAACAAAGCCATGGATGGAAAGACTGCGCTGCATTTGCATTTAAGCTGTGGATTTAGGAAGAACTTGAGCCGAATGAATACTAATAGTGTGTCTGATTTAAAATGCAAAGTATTTACCTTAAAATGGATTCAATCATAAAAAGTGTAAATAAAACATTGTACATATAGTACGTCTATTTAGAATGATCGACATTTCCATGACTATTCATTACAAACTGTATAGATTTTCACCTCTAAAGGAAAAACAATGTTAGGGCATTGTTAAAGGCTCAGCCCCCAAAGTCTCACAAACTAAACAAACAATCCCTCAACATAAACTCTACTACACTTCCCAGCATGCCTCAGGGGGATAAGGTTTGGACCGCTTCTCTTCACAGTGCACAGTGACAGAGAGTGACACAAAAGAGGAAAGCCAGGGGGTGTGCAGGAGTGGGGGAGAGAGAGACGGACAAAAGAGAAGACATGGGCTTTGCACGGAGGACACGATAAAGCCAGTAGCATTATCGTCAGTGTGAAAGACGGGGGCCATACTTCAAACGGGATTTTCTCTCCATGACAGGATACTCCGCTGACGCAGAGCAAATAGCTCTCTGTAGCAGTATATAGCTCGAGGGCTCCTGGGCTTCTTTGGAAAGGCAACAAACTACAATGCCTTGATAGGATCTTGGAGAGACTGCTTGGCACCAATATTACAGATGAAGAAATAAAATAGCACATGTAAAAAAAACAGAAATTACTTTTTAAAATTACACGTGTATGTGCTGAGAGTCAAGGACTCACGCTTACAGAAAATGATTATTGGTTAAACGTCTATAAGAGCATCAACGTTTGTGAGTGGATAACTCAAAAATATATCAATCAATCAATCAATCAATCTCTGTCTGTCTGTCGATTTATTCTATATACAGTAAGTACAGTACAGGTCAAAAGTTTGGACACACCTTCTCATTCTTTTGGGGATACATTCAAAGTTTTTTCAATTTTCCGGACTGACTGACCTCTGTCCTTACCTGATTGGTTCTTGCCATAATATGAATTCAAATAGTTGTCCAATAGGGGCTGTTGGCTGTGTATCAACCTGACTTCTGCACAACACAACTGATGATCCCAACCCCATTAATATGGCAAAAAATCCCCAGACAAGGCACACCTGGGAAGTGAAAATCATTTCAGGTGACTATGTCATGAAGCTCATTGAGAGAACACCAAGGGTTTGCAGCTTTATAAAAAATAATAAACGGAATATTCAGAATAATATAATCAAAAGTGCATCCTGTAGCTTCACATAGTTTTGGGTCAAGGGCAGGGATTTTCGCCAGTTAGACAACCATAGTAAATGTTCAAAATGTATTGTAAAACCAACGTTCCGTAAGGTCAAATTATCCTGTGCTACTCGCGTCAAACTCATCCGTAGTGTAATAGTACTTTGATTGCTTGATTGTTTATTTCGAGCCACAAAATAACACACACATTGTGCAATGCTCTACACACTGTACCCACTCTGTATGTGTGTATATATTAAATAAGGATCTAACATTGCGACGGTACCACGGGGGTGCCTTCCTCGATGAGATCTTGCCAAAGAGGTGGAATGGACTGAAGGTTTTTGTTGAATACCCTCCACGTTGACCAGACCTCACACCACTAGATTTCTTTTTATGGGCATACCTAAAAGATAAACTCTATGCAATGAGACCTGCAACAGTCACTGAATTGAGAGCAACCATAGAACAGTTTGAGAACAGGCAGTGACAAAACAATAAAATTATGTTTGTAAATTTTTTTTTTCATGTTCAAAATTATCCATCCATCCATCCATTTTCTTCCACTTATCCGAGGTCAGGTTGCAGGGGTAGCAGCCTAAGCAAGAAAGCCCAGACTTCTTTCTCCCTGGCCACTTCGTCCAGCTCCTCCTGGCGGATCCCAAGGCGTTCCCAGGCCAGCCGAGAGACATAGTCTCTCCACCATGTCCTGGGTCTACCCCGAGGCCTCCTACCGGCCGGACGTGCCCTGAACACCTCCCCAGGGAGGCGGCCTACAGCATCCAGGGCCTTAAGAAACTCTGGCCGGATCTAATCCACTCCTGAGGCCTTGCCACCAAGGAGCTTTTTGACCACCTCGGCAACCTCAGCGTCAGAGATAGGAGAACCCGCTTCATAGTCTCCAGGCAATGCTTCCTTGTTGGAAGATGTGTTGGTGGGATTGAGGAGGTCTTCAAAGTATTTCTTCCACCAGTCCACAACATCTCAAGTCCAGGTCAGTAGCATCCCCACCATACACGGTGTTGACTGTGCACTGCTTCCCCCTCCCGAGACGGCCGATGGTGTCCTGGTGCTAAGTGCACATGTGGACAGCCTTATGCTTGTATATGGTGTTCGTTATAGACAATCCGTGACGAGCACGGAAGTCCAGTAACAAAACACCGCTCGCATTAAGATCAGGGGGGCTGTTCCTCCCAATCACGCCTCTTTAGGTCTAACTGTTGCAGCCAACATGAGCGTTGAGGTCCCCCAGTAGAAGAAGAGAATCCCCCGAGGAAAAATGAAATGAATTATAATAAATACAATTATACAATTATAGTATATATATATATATATTATAATAATATATGTTGCGGCCAATATATATTGGCTCATAAAGATGTGTGAAGAAGCCTCTATTCATAACACTAAAGCCAGTCATACTGGCATTAGGGGATGGGGGGAGCCCAGTGAACTGACTGTCAGGGGGGCGCGATAAGCAGGGAGTACTTTCAGTGTTAGTGTAAACCTGCCAATATGTCTAAATGTATTATACTTAACATCTCATTTGACTCTTGAATACACTTCACAGCTCACCATTATGTTGCATTTTCCTGGTTTCAGTTTCAAATTCAGTTTGTACAGTACAGATGATTAAATATTCAATAGTATAAAATAATTGAGAACCACTGTATTAAAACATCAATCTACAACACGTTATTATAATACATAAACAATATAATACACATGCACACACATATGCAATATGTATTATTATTATACAGTTGTATACTATACACTTTAGCAATACTAGTTACCTGTATGTCGTTACTCATTATTATACCATTATCATACAACAACATATCAGTCATGTAGCATGACTAATTCTTGGATTTATATATTTTTTATGCTTACATAATACATAATGTTGGTTTATTAGTGTTGATGGTAATACCAATTATTTATAATATAATGCCTGGCCCAAAAAAAGTCAATAGAACTATAGAATAGAATAAAACTATAGAATAGAATAAAACAAATAGGTATGAGGTTTCTGCCATTGGTCATGTCTAGGTTCAGCAGCACTACGTGCTCAGAGAATGAGGTCAGCTGACTACCTGAATATACTGAATGAGCAGGTTACTCCATCCATAATTTTTTTCTTCCCTGATGGCACGGCATATTCCAAGATAACAATTCCAGGATTCATCGGGCTCAAATTTTGAAAGAATGGTTCAGGGAGCACGGCATTTTCACACATGGAGTCCAGACCTTAACCCCGTTGAGAATCTCTGGGATGTGCTCTTTGCGCTCCGGTCAGACTCTACCATCATCAATGCAAGATCTTGCTGAAAAATTACTGCAACACTGGATGGAAATACATCTTGTGACATTGCAGAAGCTTATTGAAACAATGCCACAGCGAATGCGTGTCATAATCAAAGCTAAAGTGATCCAACAAAATATTAGAGCGTATGACTTTTTTTTTTGGTGGATAATTTTTTTGGGCCAGGCAGTGTATAAGAGGCAAAGTACTTGTGGACGTGCTGTGAGCGAGGGGCTTCTCTCTATCAACATAACCACTTTGGGTCAACTGCTGAGCATTACAAGAAACAAGATTTTGGAGTTCTGCTGCGAGAAGGTGAATGATCTCCTGCAGTCGAGCCTCCAAACTTATCTGCCCCAATCTGGCGATTTTACTGTATGCCAACAATCCAAAAAAACCCAACATACACATAGTTATGTAAACATGCATATTTTTCCATGTATGTATGTTTATTACCATCAACACTTTTACCTCTGTTTAAGATCAATTAAGATTGTGATTTAAATTGTTAGATACTTTATATGGATATAATAATAATAATATTGATAGTAAGAATAATGGTAATGATCATAATCAAGGAAGTTATTACCTAATCATCATTACCTAAACCTAAAATGCATTTAATAAGCGTGTGTGAGGCATATTGAAGAGCCAAGGGGTGGGTTCTGGAGCTAAATCTAATATAATAGTAATGACAGTCACTCTTATTGTAAATGTTGATCCAAAATCAGAGAAGAATGTCAACGTCAGGCTTGCAGGAGTATTTGGAGGGGGAGGAACAAGCCGTGCATCAAAAATCTATATTTTTATGGGCGTATCAATAACATGCAGCTTTTCACCAGAGCGACAATCTACTGTAGTTACTAAATAGTTCTTTAATAAAGCTGAGGGAAGTAACAATTGTACATTGTTGAAATAATAATGCACAATGATTACATTCTGGGGTATGTTAAGATTAAATTTTGGGGTGTCACGTTTAAAAATGCTGATTCTACTAACACCCTCGGGGGGCGGGGGGTTGCTTTGATGTGCTGTGATGTTTTTAATAGCTTTACCGGTCGTTTGTCAGCATTTACATGCAATTTGGGAGATGGGTCTAGCTGGATTGAACATATAACTCCCTTGACCATATAACTAAAGCATTACTATAGCTACAATAGTGAAGGTATTAGGCTTTACAAATATGACTCTTGCAAGGAACCCACAGGGTTCAATCAATTAGTCTGTGATTATTATTACTTCTGTTGTTATTACTAGTCCCAGTAGTCTGGCTGTTATGGTAACCCTAGATGCAGCCCATACTACTAATCCTTGCCCCTTTCCTAACCTTAACCTTTACTCTCTTAATCAACATCATATTCTGAGCAAGTGGGCAAAATATTTACATGTTATCACTAGCAGCAGCCAGTGAGATTTTGTCTATACTAGGAAACAGAAATTGTTTGTGTGCTTGCATATGTTGCTGTACGTGCATAAAAATGTGCATGCCGGCATGTGCAGTGAGTGTGTGTGTGCATGTTCTACTGCCCAAACATCTTTGTTCATCTTTTATCTGACTTGAAAGTAAGGACATTAGGGACCCAATGGAGGGGAGGAAGAAAGGCTTCTATTGCAAAGATGAGTAGAATGGGGGTTGTTCTGTCATTATAAAGTACATTGTAGCGTTGCTGACAAACAATAGATTAGTTCTCGTAAAACGCGTCCAAATTGCATTTAATCAAACCCATAAAAAATAAACTACAGCAAACCCAACCAGATGAATTTATATTCCAGGCTGACGGAACTGTTATTGTGTTATAATGTTCAATATTTAACCCATCTGTCCTCAATTCCTAAAGTGTCTACTGAGAAGTTTGATCCAACTGCAAACAGAAACTGGACAGCAAGATAAAAGAAAAGCACGAAAACACAGAGGCAAGCAAACATCGGAGTGAGACAAAGATATTTCCTATGCAAAGCTCGCACACAATGTCATGTGTGATAGCGATGAATCGCGTCCAAGTCACACGCGAGGCTGAGGGTTGGTGGGGGAGACCGAAAGGAGGTCGGCTGCCTCCATCTTCCAATGATTCTCCCGTCTCAGCTTTGATTCCGCAGATCCAGTATCTTGCCATATAGCAAGGAACACAAAGCAGATTTTAGCTTTGGGCTAATCTCATTAAGAAACTCTAACTACCTCTAGTGTAGTAGTGGGGTGGGGGGCAACCCAGTCTGCATCATACCAGAGCCAAGGCTCAGGGAGGCAGGTGTAATGTTACATAATTAATCTCTAAATGGTAAAAAGGAGATTATTGCAAATAATTATTGCCTACTGGCCAGCACTTCCAGTGGACCCAGTCCTGAATAACTCACCAATCCGGTGAGAACACAACACACTCCCCCTGGAAAGTGGAATAGGAAAATCAGCTTATCTGCAGTAAATGTGAAAACCAGCTGTCATTTGGTTCTGTTTAATGAAAGGACGTGAGTTTGAACAATAGTACTGGAGGTTAAAGAACAAAGTACTTGCATTGAAATGAAGCTTTACCAAATGCCTACCGCCTTTTTAGTAGGAAACATGTTACTTTTAAAGACCTCGGTCTGTGCGCCCGCTGAGATGTCTGTCAACCACCAGCAGGGGTTCGACCGCTGCACTGAAATAGCGAACGTAAGAATTTATGGAGTTGGCCTGATCCACGGAGCCCACAACTAGTCACTCATAACCTCAGTGGAGGATTACCATATCAGATTGTTGCCATATGTAGCACGGCGCACCACTCCAGGATCTGACAGTGATCAACGGCTAGCTATCAACAGAACCATCCAACAGGCTTTACTGGTAGAAGTTCAAACACTGAACAGACTCAAATCATTGATGTAACATAGAAGTACAGTAGTTTGCTATCTTGTCCAATCAAAAGTGCTTGGTGGTTATGCCAAAGTGTGTGAAGGCAGAGCAGGTCAGGAAGAAGACAAAATGCAATAGCCTTCCCAAGGCACGCTGAAGCATCGACTCACTCTTGCATAAACTTGTATAACAAATGAGTCGCGCCTTTTGAACCGGCTGACCACACAAGCCTGTAAGAGTCACTAGAAGCCCAACATGTGGCAGCAATAAGATGGCCCTGCCCTCCCAAAAAACATGTGGGAGACACCGCATTCCAGCGGAGCTCATTAAAGCTGAAAAACAAATCCAACAAACACGACCCCCGGGCTGAAACAAGCAACATGAAATATGCACAACAGGTCACGATGACTTTGCCCAACAATTGGATTACATCAATCGTCTACCCAATTAGAATTGGTAGAAATCTCTCAAATTTGCATCCATGTCTAAAAGGCCATTTAGGCAATTTTTTCAAGTCAAAATTGAGAAAAATGCTTTGGCTCTTTGTTTACATGTGAACAGCAGTTTGTTGCCTGAAAAAACATTTAGAAACTAATGTCAAAAGTGCAAGTTTATAAAAATGACATCTTTATGGTCTGAACGATGAATGTATCACAAGCATTGTTGAGCAAATTATTCAAAAGTAATTGCATTAGTAACTACTCCTTCATGAATGTAATTAGTTACCACAGAAAATACTAATTGCATTATTTTTTTGTAAAACTCTCAAATATGTTAAAAAAATTTGCTCTGTAGTGGTGTGTGTTGTTGTAGTGTGTGTGACCTTGTGACTTGCAATTCTCTACCAAAAACCCAATTGCCAGTTTTTTCTTCAGAGTGAGCAACCACAACTGTCATTGACGAGATACATAGCATCCTGTGTAGTAGTTGTGTGAAGTGACATCCACATCATTGATATAAATATCAGTGCATAATAACGTGCCACGATTCTTCAGTAACGGTAACGGTGTTGTAATGTTTAAAATAATAATTCATTAGATTACTCATTAGTGGAAAACAATAATGCCATCAGTTACGACCAACAATGATCACAACCCAAACAACGATCACTCACACTATTATTATTATGTTGTTGTGTATGCATTTTTCTAGCAAACATTCACTAAGCTACCAATGTGACCTGCATAGTTGCATTATGGTAATGGTAATGATAAGTGGTTTCATTAATTTTGAACATGCAGAAAATTCACAATTCCACACGTCCAAAAGGAATAGGGTGCGATGTAGGAAGGAGTAAGAGTAGAAATTTCACATCTATTGCGAATACATTTATATAGATTTGTTGACTTCTTGTATTCTAATCTTATCTCTACCAATGATTCATTATTTAACTCTAAAAACACGTTTGAGGCACTGTTGCTAGTAAAAAAAGTAGCTATTGGCTGTCCTAGAAGTTGGAAAATGATGTCATTGGAATATTTGCATATCATTTGCATATGATGTTATAAAAGAGGATGTTGCTAAAAAGCAGAAGGTCAAAAGAGACAAAAATGTAATAAAAAATACCTTACTTACTTTAAAATAAAAAATAAACTTGATTCTTAGTTTATTAATTTCAAATTTTTCAAATAAAAGAATTTCAATATTTTATCTCGGCCAGTTGCTCTCAAAGTCTGGACAGCATAATCATTACAACCAGACTGCCTCCAATTCTTATCTTGCAGTTAAGACTTCTTGTTTATCTTATCACACATTGTTCTCCCATCACAACACATTAACAGATAAGTGATTGATACCAAACGAAGCGTGAGTGTAATGTGTAGTGATTCACTAAAGATTAAGAAACATTTGCGTTTTAGATCCCGCACTGAAAAACAAGGCAAGATCCACTCCAGTGGTACATCGCCTTGCGCATGCGTGATTCACGGCTACATGGAGCTCTACTATGCTCTCAGTGTGCCGCGGGAGCTGACAGTGCACAGACAGCTTGTGACTGTTCTGAGGCGGGGCGGGCAACTCAGCAGCACCTTCTGATCAGGGAGAAAAGAAACTGCAGATCAATACTTTCACTTTTAAGTCCCTAAATACCAGAAAACTGTCCAACAAAGAGAAAAAAATGCTAAATTTGTCGGGTGTCGTGACAAATGTTGCCAGATTGTTACCAGAACCGCAGAATGAGGATGTACCTAAGAGGCACAAAAAGTAGGATTGCTGCGTTTGGAGGCAGAAAGTTGCTGAGTATGACGCAGACAACACCATCCCTACTGTCAAACATGCAGACTCCATAGATCCTGTAATAGTGTCAGTTACGGGGCACATCAAAACTATCATTTGCACTTACAGACAATTTAGAGTTTCCAGTTACCATAACATGCATGTTCTGAGAAAACTATCCAGATTAACCCCACAAAAGCATGGAGAGAAGATACAAACAACCATAAAGAGCTCCAAGCCAATATTGGAACCTAGAACACCTTGCTCTAAGGCACATGTGCTAACCACATGATCCCCCGCGCTGCCCCTTAAGCATGCAATTTTAATTTTTGCATTGTTTAAAAACCTTTATCTCTTATAACACAACCTTAATTCCACACGATGTCAGTCAGTTAATATAGTGTGCCCCCGTTTATTGCGGCCAATTGGTTCAAGACCAACTGGTTAATTGTAGGGGTGTAACGATTCATTCACTAGATCAATGTATGGATTTATATTCCTACAATCCAGCTACATGGATCTGTGTTCACCAAATTGCCATTCAAGACGACATGTATCCATCTAATGATCGTTTGAAAGGTCAAACACTTTAATCGATGCTAGGAAATAAAGCATTGGATTTAAGCACAGCAGGTTTTATATGAATGTGTGTTTTTTGGCTATTTTAATGATAAAGACATTAAACGTTACCCTGGTAACAGTTTGATTTGTCGTATGTCGATTAGTCATGCCTGTTGACTGGGGTGCACGGATGACGTCATGTGACACTAAGCGTGTGCGCACCTTTAGAAAAGTCAATGTGGACGTCCTAAAATATGCAATTTTTCATACGTATGTACTCTAAACTTACCAAATGGTTTCAAATGCAGTGGGGAAGAAGGAGAAAGTAAGAAGCCAAAAATGACCACTTACACACAGAATGAGAGAATAACTTTTTTTTTCAGTCTGTCATGTTGGACATACATACAATACACACAAGCAAAGGGTGTGTTTGTTTGCTTACTCTTACAAAAGGTGACATGAAATTCTGTTTGTGTACGTGAACGAGTGTCTTCCCTTAATATTGACAAGAAGTCAATCAAATCGTATGCCCGATAGGGAGGCAGTCTCCTCGCAGTAGCAGACATCTGGTGTGATTATTTTCAGCTCTTGATCTAATCCGCTCTCAATGTAAACTGGAGAAAAATGTGCCAAATGGCTTTGGAGCAAGACTGAAATTTGGACTTGCAGAAGATTTAAATGAGTTTTATATAAATGTTCGAGGCATTACTGGAAAACACAGTGAGACAATTGTAATTAGTTTTCAGCCTGTCACATTTATAATCATTATCCCACTTTTTAGATATGCCAATTTTGGACTCCTGTTAACCAATGCAGCGATAGAGATGCCGCATAACATGCAACATTTTCTCCTCTTTTTTGCCCATGTTTTGATGTGCTTTCATCGTCGTTGCCTGCCGTTTGATGTTTGATATGTAGCTTTGTGACTGGGAATGCTTGAGTCGTGTGCATGCCATTCAGAGGTGGCCCACTAAGAGCTAATCTACTTGTCAGCCTTGACTGCCAAGCACATCTACCCACACACTTCACAATATGACTTTATTCATGTACTGTAGATCTAGGACATTAACTGTCTCTGCCCACCAGAACACAACGCTTACGCCCACCGCTCGCAATGACAGAAACCCACATTATGAGCCCATGCGAGCAATAACAAACTGATCATTTACACCTCACACAACCTCCGTCACCTCAAGACTATAACTTCAACTCCATTTTACACGCCTTCACTTTGCCGGCACTAGTTTGGCTTCACGCAATAAATCTCAGCCTTTGTGTGGATTTTCATATTTCTTTTCAATAAACCTGCTGCCAGGAGTATGTTTGAACAAAGCACTTGCACAAGTCATTCAGTCTGGAGGCTGTATCATTAAAAATAAGTAGGCCTTAAGGGGTTTTGAAGTTTAGCAGCAGTATCATTAGGAATACAGAACATCTGAGTCAGTATGAGTGTTAAGAGAAATGGTTCTGTAATTAAATGAAACAAAGGCCAAATTAGCGTCTTGATGAATCCTTTGGCGACAGAAGCACCATGGAAGACCTGGCATCACTTTGAAAGACCGGAAACAAGAGATGCATTTGATCAGACATATGTCCTATTGTCACACAAGCAAAGCCCTATTAAGTTTGAATAATAGCACCTCACGGCCATTTCATAAATCTCTAATGGGGCAGTGACCTCAAATGCTGGCACTTCATAAATCTATATCAACAAAATTGGAACTTCAAAAAATACAGATACGTCAAATATTGTTTCTTGAATTACAGAAATGGAGCACAGGTCATATGGGTGAGGTATTCACCTAAGCATTAAGTGCAACCTCTTGAACAATTATTCAGAGAGCTATAACTCCTTGATAAGGAGGAAAAGACACAGAGACATCTGTAACCCATTAAAGCCTCACAAATCTATAATGAGCGGGAGGATGGATGTCAAGTTTTGCAAACAAATTTATTGTCGGGTATTTAAAAAATAATTTGATGGGACGGATGCATATGTTGTGAAGTGGGGAAAAAACAATACCTAATATTTTCAAATAAACCAATACATAAATGAGGACAAAGACAACATCTTGCTGCCCAGTCACTGTCAAAATGCTGTTAATGAAGGTTCATTTGTTTTTTTTATTGCCAAAGCTTTATTTAGACACTGAATTCATGTATGAAATGAAATTAAAACAGAGTGTTAGAAAAATAAATATTGACGACAAAAACCGCACTGACATAGTGTACCTTCCATAGAGGAAGCAGAGTCTAAGGACACAAACGCTGACAGTTCTATCACGGTGGCTAAGGTATCTGGGTAGTCAAAAGACTTCCCAGTGGCAAGGCCCCGGGGGTGGACAAGTTTCACCCTGAGTTCCTCATGGTTCTGGATCATGAGGGACTGTCTTGGCTGATGATTATGGCAGTTAACCCAATAAATGGTAAAATTATGACAAATTTCCCATCAGTCCTTATTGAATCAGTATTTTATAAGAAAACATTATTTCTTTTACTTTACTTTATTTAGCTTGTAATTGCATCTGACTTGATTCAGTTTGATGTATTCAATTAAATTGATGTAATGTAATCCAATCACAAATAAAATATATTGTAATATTTATTTATAAAATACACTTTCTGTAATTGTCAGTGTATAAACCGCTACTTCTTTCTCAAACTTCAAACCATGCAGCTTACAAAGCCGTGAGGCTAGTATAATATATAATAAATATGTTCTAATCTCATGACATGTCCAATACTTCAGAACAACTAGTAATCATTTAAGTATGTATTTCAGAAAACACTATTACTAAGATAGTCCATCATAACAGGAATCAACCAAAAAACCCAGAAAAGCTACCTTTCTCATCCACTGTCTGGAACTGATGCGCAGATGATTTGTAAACTTGAAGGAAAAAGCACGCCACATCATGATGCTGCCTCCCCCAATGTAGAAAACATCTCAGGTGGGAATATTTATTCTTGCAATTTTTCAACTGCTCTTAAAATTTCACCAGACGTATATGCGATTTGTTGCCAGATAGTCAATGGGGTACTATCATTTTCATGCTCTTTCTAGTGTGTAAACCCTCACAGAGGAGCATGTGGCGTGGGGATGTGTGTGGGTGTGTGCATGTGGAACTTGATAACTCAACCTGAAACACTCTTAAAGTATGTAGTAAAATGATGGCAATGAGAATAAGAAACCAGGACACAAAACAACAGTTGTTTGCAGTATTATGTCGTTGAATGGATGCTTGTGAGGACACATTGTCCCTCTGCCCTCACCTGAGACTAATGCTCACCGGGCACTCAAACCACATGGAGCGTAAAAACTGCCTAAAGGAAATGATACTTCATGTCTTGACATATTATATATATATATATATATATATATATATTTATATACATACACACTCACACACAGGCACACACACACTAGCAGTCAAAAGTTTTAGAACATTTCCCTGGAGGAAAAACCTACTTTGAAGTGTTAAGATGATATGTGTGTCTCCCATTGTCAATTGGCTTTTTTCTTACCATTTTGGCAGCAAAAAATGACTTTCTCCAATACAGTACTGTTCAATTAATGCTCATGAAGGTATAGTACCACAGTGTGTTCCAAACATTACGTATTTACCTATTTTGTGGTACCTGAATATATACAGCAGTGTTCAAAATAATAGCAGTGCAATGCGACTAACCATATTACTCGTTGTTGTTAGTATATGTTTATTGCTGCATGGCAAACAAGTTGAAGTGGGTGCAGTGGATTCTCAGAGGGCAGACGGGACCTAGCACTCATAATATGCATGAAATATCAGTGTCTGTTGTTTTACAAACTCAAATCTATTTTTTACAAACATTTTTGTTTCTAGGATTTGGCATTTTGCGATCAATTTTAAGTCATTGAAGCTCATTTTAGTTGAACAGCCCACATTTTTTTGCACCTCTTCATATCTTTTCCCTTCTCCAATCAACTTTTTAATCAAAGTACACTGTTTTTCTGAACAATGTCTTGATGACCCATTTCCCTCAGGCTTTCAAAGAGAAAGGCACGTTCAGCAAGTGGTGGTTTCGTTCCTAAATAGGGGTCACCCGATTCACATTGTTTTTTAACAAAATTGATCACAGCTCACAGACTAAATATTTGTTTCCTTTTAACTAATTGCCCTATTGCACAGCCTTAAGAGCGTGCATATCATAAATGCTGGGTCTTCTTTGTTTTCTGAGAATGTAATGCACCTACTGGTAAGTTGTGTGCCATGCAGCAAAATATATGTATATAATAATAATAAATCATTTTCTTTTCCTTTCGGCTTATCCCTGCTTATCTCATCAGAGGTCGCCACAGTAAATCATTTTCTTCCATTTGATTTGCAAGTTTGAATTTGGCAAAAGTTTTACGTCGGATGCCCTTCCTGACACAACCCTCTATATGAGGGACGTGATCTAATAGTGGTAATATTAATTTTAAAAAGCCAATATTGAGTATCTTTAATATTAAGGGAAACTGTGTTTTTTTGAAATTTTGCCCATCATCCACAATCCTTATGTGTAAGTTTTTCCCTTTCCTGTGTGTTCCAAAAAGAGAAAACAAGTTGGCATGATGGAGCAAGGACTACATGTCATGGGAGCCACCTCTTTCGACTATACAGCCAAATAAAAAACTCCAACAACATGTTATCATTTTATATACATGCTGTGATCAAGCATTAACATGTACATGCATGACAAAGTAGCTGTTGAAGAAAACAACTCATGGAAAAACATAATTACAAAACTATAAACCATAAACATTTTTGAGACTTACATTAGTAGGGATGAGCACCTCTGTCTGTATAAATAACTAAATAACTAACTAACTAACTAGCTATATATATATAGCTATATATATATGTACTGTATTTATAATCGGCAACACAGCGTGTGTATTTGTGTCACATTTAGTCTCTCATATTCTCCGGGAGAGTGAATTTATTTGTTGACTAACAGCATGGATAAAACCCTTAAATATTCAACATTTTTTAATCTGGTTTAATATTTCCACCCGTTTTATGCAAATTGAAGTCTATTAGCATAATCTCATTTGAGAATACCTCCTTTTAAAGTGAAAGATTATAACCTATTTTTTTAAACACATAAATCAAATCATATATTGAAATGGTAATGTTTTAAAGTCTGTTCGCTGTGCAGGGAAAAAGTGCATTTACATGCTTTTTTTTCCATGAAGAGAGTTAAAACCCCGATGAAGGAACACTTCCAACATTTTTAATGTCTTGGCAAACATGAAGCATCCATTAAAGGAGTGCCAAGAAAAGTCCTTCAACAATAATTGTTGTGCAATGAACATAAAAGCTACATATATGTCTAAACTGCTTCTTATGGTATCATGTTTTCATTTACCAATGTGCAGAGGAGAAGGTAAGACATTACATCCCCGCATTAAAGTGGAAATAGGGTCTGTAAAAGCTTCAGTGAGATATTGAAGGGGATAAAGATGTAAGAAAGGGCCATTATGCTGCTGAGGTGGGGAGGCGGGGGCTTCTATCTCTTTCTGACCCGCTTTATGCCTGCCTTGAACTTGTAAGAAGTTCAGCAGGTTTGAACCTGCACTCCAGACAGGCCTCAGGAATGCGACTGCGGCCACTCAAGCCCGTCTGACCTGCCACCGTACCGGCTCTATTTCACCGTGCTAACCTAGCTACTCACTTTCAATGCCACTTCAACTTTATCTCTCCTTGTAACACAACATTAACTGCCAAAGAGCTGGAAATGCATTATCAGCCCGCCCCAAAGCTTGGATTGCTTCCCTCATAAATAAGATCATTATACCAGTGGTAATCCCATTAAATAGATCATTTTGCAAATATCTAAATCCAATTAATAAAGTGTTTTCTGAGGGTGTGCAGCAAACGCCGCCTTGTAGAGAGCTGACATGCTCTGACTCGACTTCTTTGTTCCCGGCTTTCTCTGTGCGACTGATGAGACCAGCAAATCCAACCAGACCCTGAATCACTTTTTTGATTACTTTTTGGTTTTTATGCTAAAATAAAAAGGATGTGTGAAAATGAAAACAAAAAAACATCTTCACTTGCAGTATTTTTACACAAAAACAAAGCAAAAAATCTTATACTGTAGACAATGATCCTTGGTGCCTGCAAAAAGGCTGTAACATGCATATACAGTTTTTGCTAGTCTGTGGTTGACTAAGGTCAATTATTAGTTTAAAAATATGCATATTCAAGTACAGTTTACAATTTGCCTAAAGCAAGCATTTTTAAGCAAAGAAATGGCTAAATGAACTAAAATACATATACAACGCATTCCCAAAGACACATTCAAAGACGTCTCTTTCTACAGAGCGGTTCAAACATCGCTACCTCACTCTATCGCAGTTTTTAAAAAGTTATGAACTAATAAATTACTTCTGTTTTGTGGTCAGTATGTATATTGGGTATTACGAATGTAAAGGTGGATGGTATTTTGTATCTTAGGGGTCTAATAATGTTTAAAAGTGTATTTAAAAGATCATAGAATCATAAAATCATAAAAGATTTTAAAATACTTTTTAAGCCATAACTACATAAATATTCAATTTAATAATACTGAATCCCACTTTGTGGAAATTCACTTATCAATGACAGGTCTGCAACCATTTAACCGTGATAAACGAGAGACGGCTGCAGTCTGTAATGTTACTGTAATGTTTGGTGTAATACACAAGCACCAGACTCGACTGCCAGAACAACAGGCTTCTATTGCAGGTTTGAATTATATCACAAGTACAAAAATCCCTAACCCGGGCTACTGTTGTATCCGCCACACATGGCAAGCTAAAACTTAACTCTTAACCCCCTGACGTCACTTCCTGTCCACTCCGCATTCAGCTCCCCTAGCACCGGAACACATTTACAGCAACATATATGAGCTTGAGTGTCAACTATATTGGGGAATATGAGTGTAAAAGGGGGAAATAGGGGTGTTTCATGGCAAGTTTCATTTAATGTCTAGAGGGTTCTGATAATGTTAAAAAAAATGTATTTAGAATGTCGTAAACAGGTTTTCTATGCTCAACCATGAAACTAAAAACTAAACTACAGAACAAGAAAAAAAACTGTCTCATGGGCACTATGCCTTGGACCATAAAACATTTATTGATTAATCTCACAATAAATGAAAATAAACATAATCATTTTGCCAGCCTCAGTACATTGTCATGTCCTTGTGTGTTTTCCTCAACTCCCGCCTCCAAACAGGTAGGAAGCGTTTTGACTCTCATTGGTTTCAGCACCTACTGTTCAATAAAACAACAGCATGAAGAAAATGAGCACTTTTTTCAGTCATATAGTCTTTTTGTCTCAGTGGTTGGAGGCGGGGCCAGTAGTATACACACAGAGTGTAGTGTAGCAGAAATTATATTCATAAATATAGCAGCAATATGTTGTCTTGTATATATTTGTTAAATTTCTTCATTGTACATTTCCTCAAAGTTAAGTTAAAATCTTGTCTTGTCTCATCGCAAACCAAATCTCATGTAACGTCTTGTCTCGTGAACTGCGTGTCTCGTGACACCCCTAACAAATAAGAAATTCTACTTTGCTGAAATTCACGTATCACAGTTGAGAATATTAACGATAATGATTAATGAGGTATTACTGTACATATGCTGTTCAAAAGGATATTTTGCATGTTTGTGTTTAGCAATTAATTGGAGTAGCTGTGCAGTAAAAGTAGACTTTGCAGGAATGACTTTGAAAGTACACATGTTATGACGGATAACGTATACCTACCTTTCCGGGTTAACAGCATTACTGACACTGTTATTACTTTATTATCCTAACAGAGTCTGACATTTTTTAAAAACAAAATTATGATTTTGACATGTCAACAGAAATGCTCAGTTTCAACACCATATATATCTCCAACTTGCACAGCGTCCCACACAACACTTTCTCATTCTCCACCAATCATCACGCAAGGCACATTCATTCGACACAAGCAGGGCTTTCCATTGTGCACTGCTACGGTAAGCTTTCAATAGCACATGCCAGATATGTCAAGGTTTTTCAAAAAAATAACGTAATAATTACTTTCCTTGTAAATAAATTACATTTCTACAGGAGTAATTAGTTTGCTCTTGGGGAAAGTAACTCATGTTTTAAAAGTAATTTGTCCATCACTAATGCTTACACTGAATACTGAAGCAGGTACATGCTGTCCACGGTAACATACAAAAGTTTCACAGTTGAAAACTTGTCTCCACAGGGAAAGAATATGAAATGTCTGCATTTTCCAGCTCCATAACATCGGCCAAAACGACTTTTACCTTTGTGTAAATAGCACTTTGTAGCACTTTCCTGAAGAAGTTGTGTGTACGATGTCCTCCTATGAAATTACCCATCAGAGTTTAGCCACATAAGTATTTCAATGATTTCCAGATGGTTTCCTAAACTAGGCACTGATTGAATTAATCCAAATGAGGTTCCGAAATCATTACCATAACTCATCAGTGGAAGTGTCCTTTACGTGCCCTTCAACTTTGGGAAGTGTGGCGCTGCATTGACCATGTCATATTCAGTTTAGGAGACAAAAAGTGTTCAACTAATGACATGCACAAAAAAACTCAAAAACCAGTGATGAAAAGCATGTCTTCCTCAAGTGGATGCTTGTGTTTGTTGCACTAAACCAGTGCTTCTCAAATAGTGGGATGGGCCCCACTGTGGGGCCGCGGTGAACTGGAGGGTGGTAATGAGAGGCACAGGAGTACTTTCAGTGTTAGTGCAGACCTGCCAACATATATGAATTTGTTGTACTCGCCATGCAGTGTGACTTTTGAATACACTTGTATTCTTGACAGCTCTCAGTTTTGTTGCATTTTCTTGGTTTCTGTTTCGAGTTCAGTCTGTACAGTACAGATAAAAAAATAGCTATTATCAGTTTCTCAGTAGTATTTCAGATCGAGGGGGTATGAAAACATTTCTGACAGAAACAAATTGAGAATCACTGCACTAAACTAATGAAGTGCATTAAACAATAAAGCAGGAAATCCTAAGCTGTGATTGGGCCCATTTCTTTGTTACCATAGTGAGTATATTTGAATATATTTTCATAGTTTTAAAGTTGTTCAGGAAGCTGTGGTTAGATAAATTCAAAGAGAGTGCTTGTGGGTGATGTTAATCGCCTAAAGTCATCCATTTATGTGGCACATAGATCATTCCTTGGCAGATGTTTATGGTACAAAATAAAGGAAACCGCAACTCTGATCTTTATCTTTTAGTGTGACTTTTTACTGCCTCTGAGACTTTTTCAATCACTTTCGGAAGATTTAAGTCAGTGAAGAAATACCTGTATGCTGCATGCATGTAGTAATACAGAGGAACATCTAACGCCCTGTTGTTGTAATGTTTGGAATTTGACCAAAAATTGCCTGGAAAGATATTTTTCTGAAGTCACATACAACTATGGAATTCAAATATATGACCCAAGAACTCAGTGTGCCCCTCGGTGGAATTCAATTCAGCAAAAATCAAAGCATTAAAGTTATAGTTGGGATTTTTGACATGTTGCATGACTTCCCCATCAACAGTGTAGTACATCAACAGTGACTTTCCCCCCCACTTTGTTTCGTAAGCCAAGTTGTGGTAAGTTTTTAGCAGGGTCACTGAAGTAAAGTGTTTTGCTTCTTGAATGAATATAAAAAGAGTAATATATTTGCATCATAAAAGCGTTTTCCATAAAAAAGTCAGACCTCACAATCGCTCTGCGTTATTTTCTCTCCATTCATATTACTGCGCTCTGCGGCCTGCGTATGTGTTCCACGGTGTTTACTTGCGAGGAAGACGCTGGGGCACGAGAGAGTTCCAGTGAGGTGTTGTCTCAAAAAATATATATTGTAAAAAATGATGCATACTCGTAATTGTCTGGGTTGTAACAACAGAAATGTGTCTGAATCACCCTATATATTGAGCATTGTTATTAGACAACTTTGGCTTCCTCCCATATTGGCTATACTGTAAAGCGGGAACCAAAGTGGCCAGGATAAAACAGAGTTGTGTTTGTAGTGCGCACTACAGAGAGGACTGTATCATTCCTACACGCCAAAGACAGCGGAGGAAACATGTTTTGAGAACTTGAGCTGTTGCAGCACCATTGGTAAGAACTAGCGTCTAGCTGATTAGATGCACCTTCCAGTATTGTTCACAAGCTAAATGAATTACACTCGGAACAGGCCATCAAGAATCAGTTACTAACGTGTGCAGCAAATCACCAAATGTCATATTAACAGTGAAGCTGCTACATAACATAACATAACATAACATTATATGATGACTGTTATTATTATTATAGTCAGCTTACCTGAAGGTTGGCCATCTCCACGTTTCTATGAGTACACTTCCTGTCACAATATGTTAGCTGTTTCTAAAAAAAAAATTAAAAAAAAAAACAGATTTGGAGTGTCATTTGGAAATCAGTCAATATAAAAAGGAAAAAGTGGATATACACACCGGATCAAAAGCTTAAGACCAGTTAAAAATTGCTAGAATTGACCTTTTGACACATTTTGATCTTAATTAGGTTTCAAGTAGAGCTACAATATGCAAAAGAAAGAAGGGGGAGTGTGACAAAAAGTAATTTAATGAAAAAAACAATTAAACTGAAATAGGCCGTTTATCACCTGATCAAAAGTTTAAGACCATGGCTCAAAAAATGACAGAAAACCCTCCAAACCAGAACAAAAAGTGTTCTCAGTAGGACTCAGTAATGAATAGCTCCACCGTTCTTGTTAATCACTTCCAAAATTGGTTTGGGCATGCTTGACGCGAGTGTTTCCAGGAAGCTAGTGGGAACATTGCTCCATGTGGTGAAGATGGGTTCACGAAGGGCATTAGCTGTCTGGAATTGATGGCCATTTTCATAAACTTCCCTTTCCATCCATCCCCAAATGTTCTCTATGGGATTTAAATCAGGGGAACTTGCAGGATGGTCCAAAAGAGTGATGTTATTCTCCCTGAAGAAGTCCTTCGTCAAACGAGCATTGTGAACTGCATCGTTGTCCTGTTGAAAAACTCAGCTGTTACCCCACATTTTTTTTTTCTGGTTTGGATAATTTTTAGTCATTTTTTGAGCAATGATCATACATAAACAACGTATTTCCGTTTAATTGTTTTTTAAAAATAATTTACTTTTTGTCACACTTCCCCTTCTTGCTTTTGCATATTGTAGCTCTACCTAAAACTTCATTAAGATCCAAATGTGCAAAAGGTCAATTCTAGCAATTTTTCAACTGGTCTTAAGATTTTGATCAGGTCTGTAGGTATAGTCTACTCACAGATACTGCTGTGGGTCCAGCTTCAGCTTGGACTAGATGTCTCTATTCTCTCTTTCTGCCCGTTCCAACTCCATCTGATGAAGTTTAGCACCAATGTATCCCTGTTCACTTTGGCGTTGTACTAAAAGGTATTTCTCACTCGTTTCGTAGTCAGACATGTTTACTTTCACTAACATGATGGAAATGTGTGCAATAATTGACAGCTGGCAGCAGCGTGCAGTTACTGCATATCAACGAAAAGAAAATAATGCAGAATGATTGTAATGTCTGACTTTTTTGAGGATTTTTTGGACTTTTTTGTGGTGCAAATGTATTACTCTTTTGAACACATAGCCGTTTTCAACTCTGTCTTGTCAAGTACATGTTGTACGTCACGAAACAAACAAGTTTACCAACTAACTTTAAATACTGTATTATACAAACCGAAAAAGAGAACAAGCAGGCAGAGCATCTGTATTGCATCTGTGTGTGAAAGAGTGAGAGAGGCATGGCTCCTAGTGAGTCTGTCTAGGGACTGTTTAGCTTGTCTGCTATTTCTTTGGTTTAGTGTTCTGGTTCTTTGGACTGCGTAGCTATCAGATAGATATTAACTGGTCACACAATTGAAAAGGTTTTCAAATTGTATTAAAAATAAGAGCAATATATTTGAGTACAGCTCCGGACTCTATCATTGACCAAAAAAAGCCTGAAATGAATGTACATAGTCTATATAGCAGAAAGAGTTAAGCTTGTGTGAGCAAAAACAATGAATCTGTTTTGTGTCCCCTAGAATTTATCCATCAGTCTTATGTTAGCATTGTCCATCTGTGAGTGTGCTGAGTGTGTGTGTCAAAGAGGGTAAGTGTGTGTGAGTCCTGAAGGCCCGTATGAGAAGCTATTACACGGAATCTAAAAGTGTAATAATATAGTAATATCTAACAGTAGCAAGCGAAAGATGGTAATTAAAGAGAGAAAGAGAGTGTTATTGCATGTAATTTTCATTGCAAATGTTGATCGAAAATTGGAGGAGAAGAAGCGGAAGTGGGCTGTTGAGCAATCACAGCCTGGAACCTTAGTACCCTTTAACTGATGTTTTTCCGCTCAATTCTTTTCTATTTTCCTATTATTTTCTCAAGAAAATCAAAAATTGACTGATGTTCTAGACCTGATGGTGTTCGACTTTCAGGGTTTCACTGTTGCTAAACTTCCTTGCACGTGCCCAGTTAGATGTATCAATAGATGAAATATTATTTTCCTGAGGAGAGGCTGACGAGTAGAAAATCTAGGCTGCGGAAAAGCCCCATCTCCCCCACTTCCTGTCTGCTTTGCCTGTATAATCGGAGTTTTCTAATGAAGAGGAAAGTGAGAACAGTGGAAAGAAAGAGATGTCAAGATTGAAGCAGGCCGCCCCCCTTGCGGGGTCAAACTCAAGGGGTTAATACCTGGTGTCTGACACTGCACATAAACTCTGCTGAGCTCATCACACTAATTAAACAGACACACATCTTTTTGGAGCTCCGATGGCCAATCGCTGCCAGCTAAAAAAGCACTCCATTCATGGAGGCTGGCAGGGTGTGCATGTGGGCCGGGGAGCTCGAGAAATGCTACCTGCGGTTCCTCAGTTTGATTAATGCGAAGAACAATGGTGCTCTTGTGGCCTGCCGAGCTCACGCCACTTGGTTCTGGTTCAGCGCTCAAGGAGAGGGGACTGCATGTTTCCGACTCTACCCTTGGACAAACCACCGGTGAGCCTAACAACTTGTTTGCTACAGCTGCTACCTGAAAAGGCTAATCTGATTAGACTAGACTACTTGAACGAACAGGAAAATTAACATTGATGCCGCTGAAAACAATGCAAACAAATCCGTTTAAATACAAGAATCGATTGCTGCAATGTCACATTTTTTGTACGCTTAACTACTGCATCGACCAAACTGTTCGGTTTCAGCTGGAGTTTAAACAGTAACAAGTTGCATAGGGTATCAAGACAACATTTTATGGCACCCTGCCCTTACGTATTATACCCAAAGCAGCGGTTCCCAAACTTTTTATCATCACAAGCCCTTTAGACAATCGACCTAAAGCCATCTACTCCCTGCTCCTGCACACTTGAATAATTGTATAGTAATTTTTGGTCAAAAATGTGTGTCTTTCACGGTAACATTTTGATAAAGTTTCACATGAGCACTGATAAGTAGATAAGTAATCATTCTACATGTATACATCGTTCAGGCACATTCATAATTGTGAGTGCTAGGCGCAAATTGTTTTTCATTTGTTTTCACGTACCCCTATGACAATTGCCGTACCCCACTTTGGGAACGTAGGACCAAAAGCGTTGAGTTTGATACACTGCACTTCATTGGTCACATTTGAAAGACACCAGGAAATGAGTAGAGCACAAATGCATCTTCAAAAATGCAAAAATAATATCAATGTAAACTACTAAAAAATGCTTGATATAGTTTCCTCTGTCTTTTTGAAATTCTTTCATTGGCTTAAACTGCACTCATGTGTCATTATTTACAAAGCTGATGCAGTGACTGTCATCCTGCAGTGTAAAAACAAGGCAGATTGCGGTTTACTGTGTGAATATGATAAATGTCATTAATTAGTAAAACAAATCCACACTATTGTTTTTGCTGTGTAATTGTGATCCAACAGTCAGAACTGTTTATTTTTCTTTTCAATATCTCTCAGTGACGTGCAGTCAGAGAAGACAAGTGAGGCAGAGTCTCAGCAGTCATGAGGAAAAAAAAAGATATTAGGTATATTAAAATTGAATAAATATTAATATTTGTCTACTGAACTGTAGTATAAACGTTTTTCTGTATGACTGCAATCATTTTTAAACGCAAGTAAAAATGGCTGAATTTGCACATTTCTTGAGGTGAGGTAAAGTGAGGTTTATCTCCTCTCGACTGTCCGCCGTCTGAGTGCACTTAGTGGTGCGGTAAGGTGGACCACAGTGCCCGGCACTAATGTATTTAATATAGCACCCTTTTTTGACAAGACAGCCTTTTCATTTACAACAAAATATATGAAATTTTCATCAAGATGGTGCATGTCGGCATATACAGACAAAAAAGTAAGAACAAAATGTTTTCAGCTAATACAAAATTAAATTAATGGAACAAAGAAGTATTTAAAAAATTAAGTTTTCTTGTGAAGGTGAAACACAATCTTTTTTTGTTATCTTCTTAATCTTTTTTGTTATCACTTCACTCGCTTGATGTACTGCAAAAAAGATCAATTAGGATAATCCATAACGCGGCGTACAGAGAACATACAAATCCACTGTTTCAAAAATCACAATTATTAAAATTTGCTGATCTGTTAAACCTTCAAACTGCTAAAATGACGTATAAAGCAAACAACAACAAGTTACCAAAGAATGTCATACAATATTTCTCAACAAGAGAGGAAAAATATGATTTTAGGAATAAACTCATCTTAAAACACAAATATGCAAGAACAACACTAAAAACCTTTAGTACTTCGGTATGTGGAATCAAACTATGGGATGGACTAAGTAAAGAAGTAAAACAATGCTCTACAATGAGTGACTTAAAGAAACATTACAAACAGTTGATGTTTACAAAATACAAAGAAGAAGACTTGTGAAATATTGTGTACATCCAAGGCCTTATTACTTCATTTCTTGGAGAGTCAATTTTCTGTCTGTTGACAGCCAATGCTATGTTTGTTACCATCACATTATACTTGTACTAGGAACCTTTCATTCCTAGCACGTACATAGTCTGTACTACAACAATGTTTTGTTACAATTGTTATACACCACTCATCACTATTGTACTATTATGATCAATTATTATGAATATCATTCATCAAGACGGCAGTATAATTTACTTACCATGACAAGGACTACTATCTAACACACTGTCACTTTACCTTACTTATGCATACAAACTTAGTAACTGCAGGAAGTGTACAGGGTACAGTCCACCCGTTTTCCGACTGAGAACCATGACCTCGGATTTGGAGGTGCTGAGTCTCATCCCAGAAGCTTCACACTAAGCTGCTAACCGCTCCAGTAAACGCTGAAGGTCACAGCCTGATGAGCCCACAAGGACCACATCGTCTGCAAATAGCAGAGACGAGATCCTAAGGTCACCAAGCTGGACTCCCTCAACGCCTTGACTGCGCCTAAAAATTCTGTCCATGAAGATTATGAACAGAATCGGTGACAAAGGGTAGCCTTGGTGGAGGCCAACGTTCACCGGAAACAAGCTCGACTTACTGCTGGCAAAGCGAACCAGGCTCCTGCTTCGATTGTACAAGGACCGAATGGCACGTAGTAGTGGGGCCATCAATCCCGTACTCCCGGAGCTCCCCCCACAGGACACCACGAGGGACACGGTCGAATGCCTTTTCCAAGTCTATAAAGCACATGTAGACCGGTTGGGCGAACTCCCACATACCCTCCAGTACCCTTGCAACGATGTAGAGCTAGTTTAGTGTTCCGCGACCGGGACGGAAACCACATTGCCGCTCCTGTAACCGAGGTTCGACTAACGGTCGTACCCTTTTCTCCAGCACCCTGGAGTAGACTTTCCCAGGGAGGCTGAAGAGTGTGATCCCCCTATAGTTGGAACACACCCTCCGGTCACCCCTTTTAAAAATGGGGACCACCACCCCGGTCTGCCAGTCCAGAGGTACTGTTCCCGACTTCCATGCAATGTTGTAGAGGCGTGTCAAGCAACACAGTCCCCCAACATCCAGAGCCTTGAGGAATTCAGAGCGGAACCCGTCTACCCTCGGAGCCTTGCCATTAGGGAGTGTTATAACTACCCCAATTACCTCAGCCACGGTGAAAGAACTGTCCACGTACGTATCCTCAGACTCTTCTTCCTCTACGGAAGGTATGTCAGTGGGATTGAGAAGGGCCTCAAAGTATTCCTTCCACCGACCAACTATATCCACAGTCGAGGTCACCAAGCCCCCGTCCGCACTGTAAACAGTGTGAACTGGGGGCTGCTTCCCCTTTCTAAGTTGTCGGACGGTTTGCCAGAACCTCTTCGTGGCTGACCGAAAGTCGTGCTCCATTGCCTCACCAAACTCCTTTCACACCCGAGTTTTTGCCTCGACCACCGCCGAAGCCACGTGCCGCTTGGCCTGCCGGTACCTGTCAGCTGCTTCAGGAGTCTCGCAAGCCATCCATGCTTGATAGGACTCCTTCTTCAGCTTGACAGGAGCCCTAACCCCCGGTCCACTATCGGGTTCGGGGCTTGCCACCACAACTGGCACTGACCACCTTGCGGCCGCAAGTACGGCTGGCTATCTCAACAATGGAGGCACGAAATACGTCCCATTCGGACTCAATATCCCAGTAGTCCCTCGAGATGCAAGCAAAGCTCTGCCGGAGATGAGAGTTGAAGACTCGACGGACGGGAGACTCTGCCAGACGTTCCCAGCACACCCTCACTACGAGTTTGGGTCTACCAGGTCTGTCCGGCATCCTTCCCCGCCATCTAATCCAACTCATCACCAGGTAGTGGTCAAGTGATAGCTCAGCCCCTCTCTTCACCCGCGTGTCCAGAACATGCGGACGCAGGTCTGATGATACGACCACAAAGTCGATCATAGACCTGCGACCTAGGGTGTCCTGGTGCCAAGTGCACTTATGGACATCCTTATGTTCGAACATGGTGTTTGTTATGGACAAACTGTAATTCGCACAGAAGTCCAGCAACAACACACCGCACGGGTTCAGGTCAGGGAGGCCGTTCCTCCCAACCACGCCCCTCCAAGTCACACTGTCATTGCCCACATGGGCGTTGAAGTCTCCCAGCAGAACTATGGAGTCACCAGCTGGGGTGCTCTCCAGAACCCCTCTGATAGACTCCAAGAAGGCTGGGTACTCTGAACTGCCGTTCGGCGCATACGCACAAACCACAGTCAGGACCCTTTCCCCAGCCCTAAGGCGTAGGGAAATAACCCTCTCGTTTACTGGGGATGACTCCAACACAGAGGCACCAAGCCGGGGGGCTAACAATAAGCCCACACCAGCTCGCCGCCTCTCCCCTGCGGCAACTCCAGAGAAGAACAAGGTCCAGCCCCTCTCAAGGA
>QODF01000040.1:3014973-3028283 GCA_024372805.1 Oostethus manadensis
GAAAAGAGTTGTATCAAGCGTAAATATTGTACCCACCTGAAAGAAATGGGTTAATTAATGACAACATAGCATTTACATGTGCATTAATGTTAAAAAAAACAATGGGAAAATAATAAAAGTAATGAAAAATAATAACAAATGTTGTTAATGAATAATGACACTTTATCTTCCGGGTCGAGTCTGGAAAAGGTTAAGAAGGCATTTCCAAATTTTTGGGACTCCAGCGAATAACAATGAGAACCATTATACACAAATGGTGAAAACATGGAACAGTGGTGAACCTTCCTAAGACTGGGCAGCCAACCAAAATTACCCCAAGAGAACAGCGACAACTCATCCAAGATGTCACAAAAGACCCCACAACAACATCCAAAGAATGGCAGGCCTCACTTGCCTCTATTAAGGTCAGTGTTCATGACTCCACCATAAGACATTGGGTAAAAATCCAGTTCCAAGACAAAAACCACTGCTGAACAGAAAGAACCATCCATCCATCCATTTTCTTCCACTTATCCGAGGTTGGGTCCCTGGGGCAGCAGCCTAAGCAAGGAAGCCCAGACTTCCCTCTCCCCGGCCACTTTGCCCAGCTCCTCCCGGCGGATCCCGAGGTGTTCCCAGGCTAGCAGAGAGACATAGTCTCTCTAATGTTTCCTGGGTCTAACCCAGGGCATCCTACCGGTCAGACATGCCCTCCCCAGGGGAGGCGCCCAGGAGGCATCCTAACCAGATGCCCGAGCTACCTCATCTGGCTCCTCCCAATGTGGAGGAGCAGCGGTTCTACTACGAATCTCTCCCGGACGACAGTGCTTCTCACCCTATCTCTAAAGAGAGAGCCCAGTCAGATCATGTCCTTTCGGTCACTACCCAAAGCTCATGACCACAGGTGACTGTAGGAAAGTAGATCGACCAATAAATTGAGAGCTTTGCCTTTCGGCTTAGCTCTTTCTTTGCCACGACAGACCGGTGCAGAGTCCCCATTACTGCGGATGCCGCACCAGTCCATCTGTCCATCTCGCGTTCCATCCTTCCCTCAGTTGTGAACAAGACCCCAAGGTACTTGAACTCCTCAACTTGAGGCAGAACTTCATCCCCAACCCAGAAATGTTACTCCACCCTTTTCTGGGCGATAACCATGTACTCGGGCTTGGAGGTGTATTACAAAAATCAAAGCGGCCTTTGAATTCTTTTATTTCAATTACATTCTCATTAGAATAATAGTATAACACTATGATAAGTAAAAATACAGAACTCTTGACAAATCTTAACACATAAACTATATATAACAAAACATTAAGAAGGGTTGCAGCCAAACAACAGCACTATGAGAACATGTTACACACTCCTACAGGTGTTTTCACTTATTCTGAGTGATTACACCTCTGTTCTTACTGAAGATGGGACGCAAGGCATTATGTGGGGTCACAGGACACGTACCAATAAAAATGATAAATGCATCATGAGACTCACACTGGCAGGTGCTGCAAAGGAGAGCAGTGAAGAAGCAGCACACACCGATCATCCAAAATACGTTAACTCCCCCAATGGATAAGTAAGTAAAACAAAAAAGAGACTAGGAGAATTTACGTATACCACAGGTCTTTAAAAAAAGACTGCATTGCATGACATTGGCTTCATGCAGGTCTAAAGGTTTATCGCAGTCCTAAAGGGAGTATGTGCCAAATGTGTCAGCTGACAGCTGATGGTATTTTTTGTTATGTTTATGTGCTTCAAAAACACAACATAATTAGTATACAACGCCCTCCAGGAATATGTTTATTGCTGTAGACTGAAAATAATTGTGTTTGACATCAGAAGATGAGAGCAGTAAGAAACATTTCACCTTTTATTTGCATTATTTACACCTGGATTGGATGGACAACTTAGAAGATAACACCTTTTGTTCAAACACTCCCATTTTCCATGTGAGCTCAATGCTGTACTTTTTGGTAAATTGTACTTTTGCTCATGAAGTTTTCTATGAACAGTTAATAGTGGTAGCTTAACTCCTGCACTCTATATGTTATTGCTGAAGTCACTAATAGTTGGTTTTATGGCAGTACTTCTCAAACAGTGAACTGCCAGGTGGGCGGGAGAGGCAGGGAGGACTTTCAGTATTAGTCCAGACCTGCCAACATGTATGATTGTTTATGTATTGTTGAATTTTGTTGGTTTTAGTTTTGAGTTCAGTCTGTACAGAAGAAATCCATTTTTAAAAAGATATTATCAATTTTTCAATAGTATTTCAAATTGTGGGGGCCAAAGCATTTTTGTCCTCCAGTGGAGGGCACATGTAATGCATGCTATTTTGGGGTTTACCACACTCATCCAGGAAGTTTTTGCAATTCTACCAGTAGAATTGGACACCCGCCCATTTTTAATGGCCTGTTTTTGCGTAATCCCATGAACATACAAGCAAGCATGCATGACCTTGGCTGAGGTTAAAAAAAACAAAACAAACAAAACACGGTGTGCTTTAGGCCGTTGTAACCCTGCCAACACATCTGCATCTCACTCATACCCACCTCTTGCTCCTCTTTTGCATCACCTTCACACAAATTCAACAATAAAAGGGGCAATGCAGACTTGCATTTTATGAGAAACACGCAAGAATAACAGTTTATATAAAGCTAAAGATTGTGATTGTGATTCAAGTCTGCTTACATTTGTATTTCTTTTACACAAATTAGACAAAGAGCTGTAAACTGCCTTATTGATACATGATGCACCAGAGAATGCAGCTATGTGATGAAACCCGCCACTCAAAGACATTGGCACACTTTGTTTGAGCACAGCCCAAACATACTGCATGAAACTCTCCACTCAAACCTGTGCTTGTTTAGCTGCTGGCACCTGAAGGCGTCAGTCCTATGTATGCCAGCTGAGCTAAAGTGCACCCTTAGGTACACACTGCAGCTTCACAACCTGCACCCGTGCCCTTACCTTGTCTACTTTGGCACTTTCGGAGCTTGATGGAAAAAATATCCCCTTCCAAATGGCAAGTCAAGAGCCAGACAACATATTCATACATCTTAATTAGTAATAATGACGCCCCCTTGCTGCCAGCTGTCTGATGCCAGTGGTTGTGTTGACTACACTCTGCCTGTTTGCCTGCTACTTACATCCAAATTGCTCAAATAAAATGGGCACAAGGGTTTTGACTGTTGTGGCAAGCTAATGCTAAAGTAAGCCATCTGTTTAGTTCGGACTTAGAGAGAAGAGTTCCCTTAGAAAATGAAAACACAAATTAAGTAGATCCTAAGGGGTGTCCTCCATGCATGGAACAATCCAGCTTATGGATCATGGTTTTGTGCACGTGCATGCCTGTCCAAGCTGGCAAAAAGCCCTCGCCGCGACGTAATGTCCCATTTCCCACAAAGTACCTTTTAAGTGAGAGACAGTTTACCTAAAAGCAGACAAAAATGTATACATTAGAGAGTGTAGGCGACAACAACCACGCAACCCGCCCGGTTATGTCAGCGATGCGTGGAGATCTCAACGGATCTCCTCAGCTACTTGCCTGTTGGTCCCCCCGACATCAAGTTTTTTGAACGCCTTACCTTTGTAAGCGGACAAAGATACTGTAAGTGCATAAGATGAGAAAAGTGTGCTGCCATCGTTTAGTACAGATGAGAACAGCATGCTGCAACTATTATCGGAGTACTGCACAGGTATGGATTTTTACCAAAAACAAAACAATCATGACCTGTTTAAACTCTAGCACCTTCTTTTAAACATAGATATTATATTATACTAATACACTTTGTTACCTATTACTTACTATACACAGTGGCGGCTATTGGACATTCAAGGAGGGCAAGCTCTTTTTTTTCCAGGCCTACATGATCCATCCGTCCGTTTTCTATGCCGCTTATCTTCATTGCTGGAGCCTATTCCAGTTGATTTTAGGCGGGGTACACCCTGGACTGGTGGCCAGTCAATCGCGGGGCAGACAAACAAAAATTCACACTCACATTCAAACCCATGGACAATTTAGAGCCGGCAATTAACCTAACATACATGGTTTTTTGGAATGTGGGGGGAAATCGGAGTACCCAGAGAAAGCCACGCACGGGGAGAACATGCAAACTCCACACAAAGGTGCCCACCGGAGCAACATGTTCGCAACATTCTCATTTTTAACAAAGACAGAGTCGCTGGGGACCGGTCAAGTCTCTATATCAGTTTAGAACAATGGAATAAAAAACTTGGACAATGCTCCGGGAGGAGGTTTATACTGCAAGATCACCGATTCGCTCATTTCACTGTCTGTCAAAAAGAGATTCTGCCTCAGACAAGTCATACACTCATCATGCAGAAGCCAAGCGTCCGGGCCAGTACACTGCCCCATAGACCCCAGAGATCCTGAGCATTCAATGGGTGGGACAAAAGCCAGCATTTATCCAATGATCGTCCAGTTTCTCACAGTGGAAGAACCCACTCTACGTTTCCCATTGAAGTCTGTAGACGCTCAGCATCTGACTGTGTAAAAGCGCCGTAGCACTGTGGGGATGAATGAGAAGGAAGTCAGTCACCTGTGATTCTGAACAAAAGATGAAGGTATTCTAGTGCATATTTAGTCAATGAATTTTATACACAGCAGTAGATATTTCACCACTTTTTTTCTTACATTTTAGGGGAATCTTTTGCAGTCTTAGAGTAAAGGCTCTGAAGCTTATATTATAATATACTGACCTACACAGGATTACTTTTAGTATCTTTAGGTACACATAAACACATGAAACTGGCCCCCACTTCCTTCAGTTTTGCTGTATGGTGTGAGTTATTGCAGCAACAGTAGGCCACATTTTCATTATTGTTGTTGCCTGTTGTTGTTGGAGATGAAGTCTGGTGCTTGTGTGTCTCACAAACATTACAGTAACATTACTGAAACCTTGTGACCAGTGTAGAATACTACATATAATTCACAGCATTTTTCAATGTGCCTTCTGAATGAATGCCTTACATTTGTATTTTACTTCATTTAACCGTTTTTATGGTTGAAAATGCTTAATTTAGGCAAAAACATATGTACAATTTGCTTTAATGTTGTTTTTTTTTCCCTAATAGGTTGTATTCAACCACAAAACAGCATGTTTTTTAAATTAATATATTTTTGAAAAACCATGATAGAGTGAAGCATTGAAATTCAAATTGCCAAGTGACAAGGAACCACAGTATTTATTTTATTCTGTTAATTTTCACAAGAAAAATAATTTAAAAAAATTTATAAATACATGTTTCCCATGTGTGACCTGTATTTACTTTTTAGGGGGACCCCTAGTCTGTGGTGGGGTCACTTCCAACTCACTATAAAGAGGCCAGCAAGAGTAAGACAATTCCCTGCTCTGCACACCGCCAGGTCATCCCGTCTAGCAATTGGACAAGGTGTTTCTCCAAGCCGTGTCGCCGTAATCCACACCGCTTTGCTGTAGTCATTCCAGTACTGTAATGACTTACAATAATGTTTTAATGTGTGTTCACCTCTCTGCAAGTTTTGAAGCTGGATTGTTGAATTTAAGTTTCACTTTTGCCTCTCAACTACCTTGCAATCCAGGAACACCAAACAAAGAATCTCATGCCTTGTCCACACATAGGCACGTATCTCATAAAACGCAACCACAGACGCATCCACACACAGCCACAGACATATGGCACTAAAAACAAAGGTCTCCAAAACGACTGGGCAAAGTGTAGATTTGGAGAAAAATCTGGTTATACGTTTGGGTATGAATGCAAATAACAAGAGTTTTATGTTTCTAAACGTCACTGCCTGCATCAAAGTTTGCTGTGATGTCAAAGACGTGACCTGTATTGACAACATGGATGCCCTCAGAACTGTTTGGTTGTAGCTATTGTTTATGCACTTTTTGCTTGCTTGTTTTTGCAAGCCCAAATATTGCTTCACAAACTATGCTTCACATAGTGTAGATGTTCTGCTGTATTAGATATGAAGTTGTCATTGTCACGTGAGAATGTGTGAAGTTTTTGGAGATTTATGTTAACATAGTTACTGAGCTGGTGCTTACTGTTCTTAGTGTTCATCATGTCGCAAATCATTCAACTGCAAAGGCTTGCCACAACATGGTGCAGGGCTTTGTGATGCATGTTTATATGCAAACATGTTTAGATCTGTCTACAGCGATTTGAGCTCTGCATACTTTATGAAAGTAATGAAAACAAGTTGCATGGTTTTTTTTTTCTTCTTCTTACCGTGAAATAGGCTACAGTCGTCTTCATGACATCTGGATTTATGGCCTGGTAATTCCGCCTCTGGAATAATTTGGCTGGTACATCTGCAGCTTAGCAGCATTCCAGCAGGGCTCCTCTGGGCTGTGAAGTCAGGAGATGACTGATTGATTGATTGTATTACTCTCGTTTTAACATGGCTTTAGCAAGCTATTGCAGTAAACTTTTAATGTGATCTATCCACTGCCATCTAAAGCGCAGTTCATGTCATATTGCTGTGATTAACTCAAATCATAGCGGAAAACTATCAGAAACAATACCAATTGTGATACATACAGCCGGAATACTGCACATTCTTTACACCATTGGAAATGAAACACCTTCACTGACACAGACACATTGTGTGGTTTTATAGCATTTAACCACATGCACATGCTGCTCACACAGTCAAGATAGCCGACTGGAACTTTGGTTTTGTTTGCCCCAATAATCCACAATATCCAGATATTTAAAAATCAATAACAAACTATAAAAGGGACAAGCCTTCATTTAGAACATATGTGTAAAACTCGTTCCATGAAGGGCCGCGACACTGCAGGTTGTGCCTCCAGCCGGTTTCTCCAGCAGGTGATTTTAATTGACGAGCTCCTTTTCTCAAATTGAAAGAGGTGTTAATCATTAAAATCACCTGCTTTAGTGATTGGCTGGAAAGAAAAACTGCAGTGTCTCGTCCTCCATGGCACGACTTTTACAGTAAGATTTTATTTCCCACTAAAACTTTAAAATGTACATTGAAATGTAACCTAGCGGTTTCCAGTTTTTTGTTGGGAGAGCTACTTTTACAAAAGGAAAATGGCCAAGAGCTACTCATTTTTGTAACATTTATTTTTGTCAGATGGACAACTACAACAGTACTACAATAAGCACATTATTCTTTTCAGTCTTAGGAAAACCTGCTTGTACTACACACAGGATCAATCCAGCAACACAACATTTACAATATATACAGCAGAAACATGTATGCCAATTATTACAATATTGAGCAATGTACTTAACTGATTTATATTCATGAACAGGTTAATTTAATTAATTTACAAAAATGTATTAATTACACGTATATACCCATTTTTACAACATTCTTTAGTTATATATCCACTCATTTTTAATCCTGTGACTCATTTTTATTTATTCTATTTAGTAAAGCTGTCAAAAACAGCACATTAACGGTGGTAACTAATTTATCTCATTAATTATGTAATTTTTTTGTGTAATTAACACATACGCATCATGGCAACCCACGCCTCTTCGTTATGTCAACAAACGGCGACACAGTAACCCCTCAAAGAGTATCACAGAGTCTGACGTTTTTTTATAACTTTAATCTGACCCTGAACACATCAACAGCAGTGCAATTCTGACACCATCTAAATGCATTAATTAATTAATGCATTCAAATCCCAGAAATAAACTTACACTTGTGAATTGAACGTAAGTTACGTGGTGTCTTTGAATGCAATGTCTCAATGCTCATAATAGCAAATTTAAAGTGTTATTCAAATGTGTTACTAAAGAAAGTAGTGTTAGGTAAATACATTTTTGGTCAAGAGTCCCATCTTTCAGCTTAATTTACTTTTTAGTTCATTTGAAGCTGTTAATACATCTTTTTCTTTTCTTTTCGACTTATCACTTCAGTGGTTGCCACAGCGAATCAATTTCCTCCATCTAACTCTGTCTTCTGTATCCTCTTCTCTTGCGCCAACTACCTTCATGTCCTCTTTCACTACATCCATAAACCTCTTTGGTCTTCCTCTAGGCCTCCTGCCTGGTAATTCAAAACTCAGCATCCTTCTACCAATATATTCACTATCTCTACTCTGGACATATCCGAACCATCTCAGTCTGGCCTCTCTGACTTTATCTCCAAAACCTCTAACATGTTCTGTCCTTCTGATGTGCTCATTCCTGATCCTGTCCATCCTGGTCACACCCAAAGAGAACCTCAACATCTTCATCTCTGCTACCTCCAGCTCTGCCTCCTGTCTTTTCCTTAGCGGCACTGTCTCTAAAGCAAACAATATCGCTAGTCTCACCACAGTTTTGTACACCTTTCCTTTCATTTTAGCTGAAACTCTTCTATCACACATCACACCCGACACTTTTCTCCACCCATTCCAGCCTGCCTGCACACGCTTTTTCACCTCTTTTCGACACTCTCCATTGCTCTGGACTGTTGACCCTAAGTACTTAAAATCCTCCACCTTGTTTATCTCTTCTCCCTGTAACCTCACTCTTCCACTTGAGTCCCTCTCATTTACACACATGTACTCCGTCTTGCTGCGGCTGACCTTAATTCCTCTCCTTTCCAGGGCAAACCACCAACCCCTACGTATCACAGTGTCAACTGCAAACACCATAGTCCATGGAGATTCCTGTCTAACCTCGTCCATCACCATAGCAAACAAGAAGGGGCTCAGAGCTGATCCCTGATGGAGTCCCACCTTCACTCAGAACTCCACCTGCATCACACCTCGCTACTGTCTTACAGTCCTCATACATGTCCTGCACCGCTCTAACATACTTCTCTGCCACTCCGGACTTCCTCATACAATACCACAGTTCCTCTCTGGGCACCGTCATAAGCTTTCTCCAGATCTACAAAAACCCAATGCAGCTCCCTCTGACCTTCCCTCTACTTCTTAATCAACATCCTCAAAGCAAATACTGCATCTGTTGTACTCTTTTTTGGCATAAAACCGTACTGCTGCTCACAAATGCTCACGTTTGCCCTTAGTCTAGCTTCAACTACTCTTTCCCACAACTTCATTGTATGGCTCATCAGCTTTATTCCTCTGTAGTTGCCACAATTCAGCACATCTCCTTGGTTCTTAAAAATGGGCACAGCACACTTCTCCTCCATTCCCCAGGCATTTTCTCATTATCTAAGATCTTGTTAAACAACCTGGTCCGGAACTCTACTGCCACCTCTCCTAGACACTTCCGTACCTCCACAGGTATATCATCAGGACCGAGTGCCTTTCCATTCTTCATCCTCTTCAATACCCTCCTCACGTTCTTCCTTACTAATCTTTGCTACTTCCCGGTCCACAACAGTCACCTCTTCTACTCTTTGTTCTCTCTCATTTTCTTCATTCATCAACTCTTCAAAGTACTTTTTCCATCTTCCCATGACACCACTGGCACCTGTCAATACCCTTCCATCCCTATCCTTTATCACCCTAACCTGCTGCACGTCTTGAAGCTGTTAATACATACAAATAAATATAATCATTTCCTGTCATTTATATTTATTTCAATAAAATACAGTAAAAACTGGCATACATTCACAAAGTTGCAAATAGTGATACATGATTAATTAATTTTTCAAAATGCGTTCATACCGTAATTTTAGGCCAAATGCTTCTTCTAAATGTGTTCCTTCAAAGTGGTCATCTGTGAAATTAACAAAAAAAACTTGTGTGCTTCCATCTGTTTCTCATTCTGTGTACTTGCTTTGCCAATTTTTATCATTAACTTTTGGAAAAGGAAACAAACTCACAGTATCATTCGGATATTGTGAACATCCCGCAGCAACACAACATTTTGGCATGACTACTCTTTAATGAAGAATATACGTAACCAAAAAAGTCAATGTAAATTTTTGGAAATATACCGTTCGCTTTCAAAAAATAAACAAAGTAGATCAGGGGTCTCAAACTCATGCCGTGTAGAACATAATTAATTAAAACCACATGAAGATGTTTAAGCAAAGTTGCCAAATCATAGAGCCCGCAATAACATTGACACCCATGACGAGTTTATGTAAACTTACAGCTATCAGGGTACAATGTTATGACCACTCTCACAGTCTAAAGGGATCCAATACATAAGCTTTATCAACAATTCCGCTCAGTTTGGATTGACAGTGCCAGAGGTTAACTCAACAATGTCTGTTATTGTTGTTTGCTGTAGTGGACAGTCGGTGTACACTCTTTGTCATCTCAGTGAGTTGGGGCCTGTGTTGTCTGTGTCTTTTCTCTAGTAGTCATCTGTTTTTGTCCACCTGATACCAGACGCGTGGCAGCTATCAAAGAGACAATACATTCTACACAAAAGGCAACATTAGGGTCGGCAACACGTTTGACACCTGATTTATGTCAAGCACCTATTTTACATGAACTAACTATGCAACAAAAGAGTCCTATGTTGGGGGACTGGGTGGGGTCTAACACTCTGGAGAGCTGAAAGGGTTAACCTTGACATCTGGCCCTCGGTGCATCCACCAAGTTCAGGCCAGCTGCCTAAAAAGGTCTGCTTTTCCCTAAAAAACACATCATCCATCTGCTAAATTTCTCCTCAAACAGGTTTCTCAGTAACTGCCTGAGGCCATCCCAGCCACAGACGCGTGCAGGGTGACACTGATCCCCCGCTATGACGCCCATCCATATTTAAAAGGCGTGCAGGTGACCCGCGGCACGTTTGCTTCTCTCCTCAGGAGAATCGCACATAACACATTTGTTGGATATTTCCTCAAATTACAGCAATATGATATAATGCACATGGCGCTAATGGGCTTCCTTCCTAGGAGGCACTCAGGTGACACGTGCCAACGCCACACAAGCTGCTACGTTTGTAATCTGACACAGGTGACACCTACATATAGCCCAATTACAAACTCATCTGTGTTCAGTTTGTCTTCCAGTGCCTGATAAGTTAACACGGTATAAAAAATTAATCATGATACATGCTGTCTTTGTCAACTTTTTGCTGATAGTCCTCATTTTAAGTCATCTAAAGGGGGTAACGTTAGTGAAAATTTTTCCCTGGTTTCCCAGGTACTGTAACTGTTTTGTTTCTGCAGCATACTTAAGTTATTGAGGTAACAGGACAGAGGAGCATGGTTTTAAGGTGGCAAGCAAAGCCACCAACAAAAGCATCAGACAGTACAACATAACAACAACACAAGTGTTTCTTGTCACCAGGTCTCTCACACAGTCTTGTTACACACATAGGCAAATGAGAGTGGAGTTTTAACAAGCAATCACAATGTCACAAAGCTGTGCCTCAGCCATCGAGCCATGGGAATTCCTCAAGAACAAAATGAAGAGCTGCTTTAAGCAGGGAGAGACATGCATGACAAAAAATCAACACAATTAAAAAGAGAGAGGGCGAGCTCATTTTGTGGCCAATGGTTAACCACAGCAACGACCACTTCATTGGCCACCACCAGGAGCGCTTCACCGTGACCGAGCCATTCACACAGTGGTTAAAATGTGTGGCGGGACACCTTTTTAAAGGCATTTACCTGACTGTATTACTTTACTTGTGCAGTAATTTCATTACTCTTTTATTTTCTATCCTCACAAAAGTTTATGCTTATCTTTATTTGTCATTTTCTTACGCTACAGACCACGGCATTGGCCACCACGACGGGGCGCTTCACCGTGGCCAAGCCATTCACACAGTGGTTAAAATGTGTGGCGGGAAAACTTTTTTACTGGCATTTACTTGACTGTATTACTTTACTTGTGCAGTAATTCAATTTTCTGTGTTGATGTCCAGGAAGCCTCTATAAACAACAAGTCAAGACAACAGCGTTACATTTTGGTCCATGTGAACCTGAGAGTATGTCTTCCTTGAAAGAGCAAAGATATGGAGTGAGGGCTTTTCTAGAAGAAGACATTTTACACTTCCCTGCTATTTAAGTTAGTAGTTGATGTTAGACGGAAGCTCAAAACAATATTAAGAGTTCCGATACCTTTTGATGAACTCCAGGGTACATGACCCATCCACAGGGTACTGAATGCGGGAAGAAGCTTGCACACACTGCAGCTAAACCGTGAACAAAGTTTGGGAGTGGACCCATGACTCCTTGTCTCGGTCCAAAGCAGATGGTTTCATATTATCACCTCAAATAAATTAAAAAAAAAATTTCCATGAAAGGCAGTGTATGGTTTATTTCTAGCAGCTAGAAGTATCAACAGGAAATACAGGTATCAAGAATACCTTGGACAACCAGGCAAGGTGTGCAGCTCCACTGTAGTCTGCACATCAGCAGCAGTAGCACACGGCTGTAAAGTACAAACACATGAACATGACACCAACCTCTTTGGAATGGCAGAATACAATGCAATTGTCTAAAAGTAATCACAACTTGTTTTTTCTATTTTAATACCTTACATCATTTTTGAGCTTGACTGTTCTCTAGGCTCCTTAAAGTGTTCCAACCGCAGCAGGATGACACATGCAACCTTAATTCAAGCTTTAGGATCAACACTTGTCAGGAGCTCCTTGATCCCATGATGATGGTCATGGTGCTGGAAGAACCGTAGAATTGTACTGCATTTGTTGTTTAGGGCCTCTTGGAACCTGATAACTATACAGTAGAACATAGTTGTATAATTCATAATTTTGTTGCTAAGCACCATATTTAAAATGTATAGTTGTGGATGGTACAGCAGTATAGCCCTCAGCATATTACATTAACCACCCAAAAATGTACCTTACTGTCCAAATGGACCAATAAGTCTTAAAGGAGAGCAGGTTACATAGAGCAGTACAGAAACGGGCATCACTCGACAGCAAATCGAATTGTAAAATTGTTGAACAAATTGTTGCATGTCAGCAAGATATTTTCTTCTTATTTTGGTTGAAGGAAATGCCAGTCATGTATTTAAAGCAGCTTATTTCACTAACTTTGACACTATCCAGCTACAGTGGTGTGAAAAACTATTTGCCCTCTTCCTGACTTTTTATTCTTTTGCATGTTTCTCACACAAAATGTTTCTGATCATCAAACACATGTTAATATCAGTCAAAGATAACACAAGTAAACACAAACAAGTAAACACAAAATGCAGTTTTGAAATGAATGTTTTTATTATTTAGGGAGAAAAAAAATCCAAACCCACATAGTCCTGTGTAAAAAAGTAAAAACATTGCCCCTGCACCTAATAACTGGTTGGGCCACCCTTAGCAGCAATAACTGCAATCAAACGTTTGCGATAACTTGCAACAAGTCTTTTACAGCGCTCTGGAGGAATTTTGGCCCACTCATCTTTGCAGAATTGTTGTAATTCAGCTTTATTTGAGGGTTTTCTAGCATGAACCGCCTTCTTAAGGTCATG
>QODF01000040.1:3028834-3040262 GCA_024372805.1 Oostethus manadensis
TCTTTAGATGTTGCCCTGGGATCTTTTGTGACCTCTCAGAAGAGTTTTCTCTGCAATTTTGGGCGGCCGGCCATTCCTGGGACGGTTCACCACTGTTCCATGTTTTTGCCATTTGTGGATAATGGCTCTCACTGTGGTTCACTGGAGTCCCAAAGCAAATGGCTTTATAACCTTTACCAGACTGATAAATCTCAATTACTTTTGTTCTCATTTGTTCCTGAATTTCTTTGGATCTTGGCATGATGACTAGCTTTTGAGGTGCTTTTGGTCTACTTCTCTGTGTCAGGTAGCTCCTGTTGTGATTTTTTGATTGAAACAGGTGTGGCAGTAATCAGGCCTGGGGGTGGCTACAGAAATTGAACTAAGGTGTGATAAAACAGTTATTTTTTAACAAGGGGGCCAATCACTTTTTCACACAGGACCATGTAGATCTGGAGTTTTTTTTACTCCCTTAATAACGTAAACCTTAATTTAAAAACTGCATTTTGTATTCAATTATGTTATTTTTGACTAATAGTTAACTATTTTTTATGAGCAGAAACATTCAAGTGTGACAAACATGCAAAAAAATACAAAGTCAGGAAGGGTGCAAATAGTTTTTCACACCACTGTAAAACAATAATATCATTTATCAATGATAACGTCATAGTGTTAGCAACGATGCTAATGTTAGCTATAAGAGCACCTAGCTTAGCGCCTCTCACACACACACAATGCAAATAGCTGCTTGGCTAACGCTAGCAGGAAATAATATTACTGTCAACAAGCTAATGTTACTATTAGCTGGCAGGTATAACACCAACATCATAACACGCTTGGTTCATTTCATGCTCTCAGTGTTTACCCATTTACAATAAAAAAATAACATTAACTTTTCACCATATCTGTCCGGCCACTCTTTTAACCCCTGTGTGAATGTCAGCCACGGGAAGCGCCCCCTGGCGGTGGCCAATGCTGTGGTTGACGCCGTGGTCTGTGGCCGATGCCATGGCGTAACGGTTAAAAATGACGAATAAAGACAAGAATAAACTTTTGTGAGGATAGAAAATGAAGGAGTAATGAAATTCCTGCACAAGTAAAGTAATACAGCGAAGCAAACGCCAGTAAAAAGGTGTCCTGCCACGCATTTTAACCACTGTGTGAATGGCTCGGTCACAGTGAAGCGCCTCCTGGTGGTGGCCAATGCCCTGGTCTGTGGCCGATGGGGTGGTCATTGCTGCGGTTAACAATTGGCCACGGTGAAACGCCCCCTGGTGGTGGCCAATACCGTGGTCATTGCTGTGGTTAACCATTGGCCACAAAATTAACTCGCTCTTGTTGATTAAAAAAGCCAATAGTAGTTACATTTCCAGTGTGAAATAAAAGGACACTTTAAAGAAATACAGTCATTTTCACTACAATTCAGTAAATACATAAAACAAGTCTCAAAGGGCTGCAACTAACAATCATTTGCTTAGTTGGTTAACTTGATCCTTGTTTTGATTAATTGAGTAAAAAAAGTTATACTCTAGAGTAGACCAAATGTTTCCCACTGATGGCCACATACTGAAAAATGAAGAGGCAACGGCCGTTCTGATTTTTTTGTAATGCATATGCTTTAGTTATACAGTACACACGGTATTTCAAGAAAAAAAAGCTTCTCTCATTTCATTAATAGGACATGAAAACTTTGTTTTTTGCCCCCCCCCCCCAAGTATTTTAACTTTCTTTTTAAATAATCTTTCTTCTTGTAATATTATGACTTTATTATCGTTTGTATTTTTTCCCCAAATTTCACAAAATCTGCAACTTTATTTTGCTTTATCATATTATCAGCTGTATTTCCCATTTCTTCTGTTGTTTTTCTGTTTTCCAACTATTTCATTCTTCTTTGTTCTTGATTCTTATAACAATAGAACTTTTTCTGCAACCTAATTTCCCAAAAGATACAGCTTCATTTTGTGTTGTTTCTCATATTACAACTGTTTTCTTTAATATTTCAACTGTTACTAAATTGACCATTTTTCTACATTACATTACATTATTCTCATAAAATTACAACTCATTAGATTTAGATTAAATTTTTATTAACATTTCATGTTTTAACTTTATGAAAAATTGACGTATTCAAGAGGCCACAATCAGGTTATTTACATTTCTAAAAAAAAAACAACCCAATATATATTTATAAATAAGTATTTGTTGATTTAATTGGATAATCAATTTGATTATATACAGGTTATTGTGGTTTTAGCGAACTTTGTTTTGTATATAAATTTGAAATTAAATAAATAAGGAGCAATGAGTCAGCAGCATTTAGAGTGTGTTTATTAGAAAGGACAATACAATCTTGTGTGTGCCTTTTAAAACAACATTCAAGTTAACCTTAGAATGTAATGATTTTTGCATTTGTTTATTCACTGTGTACATGTAAGCATTCCTTTACAGGCACTTGACATACAGTCATCAATGCCTAAACCTTAAACACAAATGTGTACCCAAATCCCCCTGTACAAGAAAAAGTCATTACAAGCTTACTCCCAAACATGCTGGTTTAAAAACCTCAACTTTGCCATTGAAGGCAGATATTAATGTAATATAAGTCTGTTTACCTCCAACCTTTCAGGAAGGTGCACTTACAAGTACCTACTCTAGAAAATGAATGAGAAATGTGCCTGCTTAACGTATAAAATAGTTAACATGCAGATGTGATAAAAAACAGCACACTGATCAAATATTTTGTTGCGCATGTGAATGAATTAAATAGAAGACCCTGAATACATTGATAAGTAACCTTGGAACATCAATGCCATTTGATGAACAAAACTAATTGTGTAGAGGTGTGATGTTTTTACAAAGAAAGAAAAGTCTTTTATTGTAAAAGTCTTATACACTATAAACATTGTTAACATTGTAGCAGTGCAAGAATACTGCAGGACAAGAATTATGGGAATCATCCATAGTTTTACATCACCTTTGTCAAAAGTCAAGAGAAACAAAAATCAATGTTTTTCCAATGCTTTTCATGGTGGAATACATTCACCTACTTCAACACTCTACACAGCAATCAGCACGTACTTTATTTTATAGGACACATTACCTTCAAACATATTTAGTGCTTTGCATATTCAAACGGCAGCATTGACTGTATAAGAGACATTATACAAAGATGCAGCAAACGAGTATAAGGATAGTCACTACCGTTTCAGTGTTGTGCTTGAAAAATGATTTGAAGATGCTTTTCATTTTAGATTTGCTTGTTGCTGTCTGACATGTACCAAAGAACCAAATTATATTACAGCAGCTATTACAGCAATAAACATGCCTGAGTTGTACAGCAATTTCAATTCCTGAGTATTAGTTTTAATTCAGGTGGTGAATTTCTCTTCTTTTCTTGTCAGGAATGGACTAGGGTGGTGCTGGGCTGAACTCCAAAAAGCTCACCTTAAAAGATGAGAATGTGATACTTGAGTAAGCGAATGGGGTGGAAAGAGTCCTCGGTGAGCAGAGCATGGAAGTCTGGGCAGTGAACAAAGCAGGTGACTGCGCCACTGGAGAGCTGGTAATCTAGAGTGATTTTCCTACTTTGGGTAGGCCTTTAAGGGATTTGCCACCAAAGACGATGGGGCGATGATTCCACATCAGGGCGCTGCAGTAAGAAAGAATGAAAGGTTTGGGAGGGGAGGAGGCCTTCTTCCCTGCCTGTCTTCTCCGCTCACTGAGGATTCTTTCCAGCCCTGTCCATGTACTCTATGTATCAAATGATCATCTTGTGCTCACAGTAAGTAAGATGTCTGCATTTTGGAGTTCAGCACACCACCCCAGCACCGATCCTTGATGGAACAATGGCTACGTTTACATGCAGTCAAATAACCCGGTTGCACACGGCCATGTGAACATCAATAACCTGTTTGGAAAACCCAAATAGTACCCCCAAGTTACTCCTTTTCTAACCCGGATATTGGGTCATGTATTTGCCTATCAAATAGGAATATGCATTTGTGTTCTGCACATGTTTTATTCGAAAGGAACGCAAAACGCCACACTTTTGGAGCGAGGAGAAAACACGTCACCTTGTTAGTGTAGTGAAAGCCGGGAACATTATGTCTTCATTGACAGTAGAAGCTTGTTTCTTTAAACACTCCAGAGCAGATAAACACAGAAACACTGTTTATTATTTGCTGTGCTGTTGTTGTATTTGCATACAAGAAGAAGAAGCAGAAATGACGCAAATTGCATCATGACGTTTTCCGTGCGCCAAGACGTTGTCCGTGCGTCGCTGTTTTGATTGGGATATCCTGATTGGTTACAATCGCCATGTATACAGGGAAAACCCTATTAGCTCATGCATGTAAAAAGGTTATTACAAATGTTTCAGAAACTGGAATATTGACCTTAACTCGAATAATAACTGCATGTAAACGTAGTCAATCTGGTGATGGTTCCTCCTTTGGGTGAGCCTTTAAAGGATTTGCCATCATAAATGATGCGGCGATGATTACACATCAAGGTCTTCTTAGTAGTTATACATCAGGGCGATAAAGGCAATAAGAAATGTAAAGAGGGATCTCGAGGTACCTGACATTTCTATAATAAGAATAAGCACATGTAAACCTCCAATGAAAACATTTTCAAATATTTTAAAGCACAACAACCAAATGGATGGGCTATTATTTCGATAAGTTCCTTTAAACCTGCTGAAGCCGTTTGTTAGCTGTGTAAAGACACAAAGGTCACACTTAGAAGCGCACGTTAGAAGGCAATCAGTGAGGAGAGTTCCAGAATGAGTGCTAAATTTTATCTACATATCTAGTCAAGCATTCATGCAAAAATTAACTGCCCTAATCACATAATTTTCCTTCATTACACTCATTTTACTTTATTACATTTCTTTGGAAATAATAATAAGGCAAAAAAGATTTGATGACCTTGTCGGTGTACCTTTACACATGAAACAAAATACAGTTTCTAAAGTACAAAAACACATACGTACTTTGCTAAACTAATCAATACTTTGAAACAGTATTTAATCTCTCTGGTACTTTAGTATCATTAAGGGCAATGCGGGGGAATGATACCATCAACAGGAGATGGTTAATAAGCCTTTTCATGATGTAACTTTGGGTGTAAGACAGTCACAAGACGAGCAACGCAGACAATAACACTGTGCGGGATGCAGCTGCTTTCTCTCTAAAGACTCAACAGTAAATGACCATTTTGTTAAAATCAGAACCACAAGTATGATTCAACAGCTTGCCTTTGGACCTCCCTCAAATCCAAATGAGATGACAACACAAACTCAAATGAGTTCATAGTAATAATTTAGTGTTAACCAATGATGTAGGGAACATATTACGAAATACATGATTGGCTTTGGGCTCTTCTGATGAGACACAAAGAAAAGTGCGGTCATATACTCTAGCACAGTACATTGAAAAAAGCATTTCAACAAAACAAGATCAATTATCCATAGTCTTAAAACCAGCATTTGTTGCACCAGTTACTAGTACCAGTGTCAAAACAGCAGTGTCATGGTCAGTATATGTGGATACAGTAGAAATTCAAGAGTACCTTAGCAATACATGAAACATACGAATAACAATACTGTGTCAGTCTCACGTGTAGGTAATGTTTGATAGATAACATGAAAACAATTACATAATTAACAGATGAAAGTTAATGAAAATGTAACATATCCCTCAGAACCATTAAAATTGTGAGATGAACTCAAAGACACGCTAAAAAAGAAAATACCAATATAATACAAAGCAAGATGATTATTGCACTTCATGTCAGTAAAATGAAGATGTCTTAAATGATATTCTTTACACCTAAGAGTAAACGAAACCCAGAAATTCAGATGAGGAATGTTATGTTTTTTCATTTTAAACAAGTCATGCTTGACCCAAGATAAGAAACAGCTGAGGACTAAATTGTTGATGCCTGACTAAATGTGGCAAATTTTGAATGTGTGCTTAAGTGTAAACATTAGACAAGTTCATTTACCACCATTGCCTTAATAAACAGCATATACTTGCTTCTGCAGTATGGAAAAAGGGGAGTGCCAACATAAAAAAAAAACCTGTACATGTGAAAATACAAAGAGAATCAATAATACAAAAATATACAAATGTAGTCATATTGTAATTTAATGTTGTCTTTGCCTTTTCCATTTCATCATTGCTTTTTGTGTATTGTCTTGGATTTTACCATTTTATCATTGATTTTCCTCTTTGTCTTTGCCTTTTCCATTTGCTTTTCCTCTTTGCATATACCGGCTGCCTTACGCTAAAAGGAAAAAGCAATGTTTGGGTGGGTCCTTCTGCCACGGCGACTAGTCAAAACCTGATTACACGATTCCTGTTTGGAGTGTCTATGTAGTAGCTATGTTTAAACACGGAAGCGGGTGACGGACAAGAAGTAACTGTTACTACCACAAGTAACTATTACTACCATTTACTACTAAATTACTATCACGCCACCAAGCACATACTTTGCGTGAACGTATTACATGATGGAGTCCATAACGAAGCTGCTAAGAGAAGCGGCTAACAGGCTAGATAGGACTAGTCACCCTGGCAGAAGGTAAATGCAAAGAGGAAAAACAAATGGAAAAAGACAAAGACAAAAGAGGAAAATCAACAATAAAATGGGAAAAAAACAAAGACAATACACAAAAAGCAATGACAAAATGTAACTATAATATGTATAATGTATATGTCTAATAGATAATTTGTATATTTTTGTACTATTAATTCCCTTTATATTTCCACATCTATTTTGGCACTCCTGTGATTCCATACTACAGCGTCTAGTAAACACAAATGTGACTTACTTCACACCTGAGGAGCTTCTGGGCAAAGGATAGAAGCTGAATGTTGCTTCACAAGTGCAAACAACAAAAGTAAATAGGAGCCATACAGTGACGTGCGGTCAGGTGAGGCAGAGCCTGACTACAAAAGAACATGTCAATGTTAGTAAGTTAAAGGAAGTTTCCTTTAACCCGCACAGGCGTCCTGTTTGAGCCTTGACCCACACTGTAATTAAATGTGGTATAACAAATATTAAGCAAAAATGAACAAAAAAAGGGTACTTTGAGTGGTAAATTTAGCTTCAAAGGCCTAGCAGATGGCTCTCACAACCAGACCAACATTATTGCTATCTAATGTCGCTGTGATTTGAATTGTCACGGACTATGTCGTCGTCTGGCCAAAGAAAAGCAAGAAGGTACTGAAGCACTGCTGATATTTTTGTAAATGTTATTCATACAGTGGTACCATGGCATAGAAGAGGCCCAACCAACGAGGTTTTTTTTGTTTGTTTTTTAGATGCGAGCCTTCTCTCTGATTTTTGTTTTGAGTTTTTGTTTTGTTTGAGCTAAAATGTTGGTGATAGTTAACGGCAGACAAAGTAATGTCACTACCGCTGAAGAGCTAGCAGCACACACGCCAGCCCCCAACACTTCAGTAAAAACTACGTACATTATAGCAATGTAATTTAGCTTATTTATTATGAATTGGCTCAAACTACGACAGGAACAACATCAAATTTAAAGCACAAATTATACAGAGCCACCATCCACCAGTATGACAAGCCTGGACTTTAGAGAGGTTGTGTACCCAACAAATATGCATATTAGCACTCAAAAAAGTCATCAAACCTTACCTATACGCATACCCACATGGTGAAAGAAAAAGGGTAAAAATACAGTATAGTAAATTTCTCTTGAAAATGAATAAAGTATATCTACGCAGCATGTGAGAATCTGCGTTCAAAGAACATTAAAGTGGGACAAATCGCCAATTGCTTTAAACTGGGGATTTATAACTGAACAGTATTTATTTTTTAATAGAATACTGGCCCATATTTCCAAAATTAATATTTCTTTACATAAAATTTTATGCAGATATTGTCTAACGTTTCGTATTATTTACTACAAAGTGAACATCCCTACTTATAGATTAAAACTTATTTTAATTGGCTGTTAAATGCAATTAATTATGAGTTAACTGGACAAAATGCAATTAATCACGATCAAATACTTTTTAAACGATTGACAGCACTAATAATAATAATATAAAATACATTTTAATACAGGGTGACCAAAAAAAACAGGAATTTTAGAAGTGCATACTGGCAGACATGAACAAGTGGCAGCACTGCAAGATAGTGACCTTGAGCAAGTAAACACACCCCCAATTTAGTAACCATGGATCAGTGGAACTATCCACCGGGCATCTAGTCCGGATGCCTTCTTGGTGAGATGTTTCGGGCATGCCCAGCCGGGAAAAGACCGGGAGAAGATATTTTTATGCTCTGCTGAATGAACAAATAACTTTGACAGCCAAGATAGAGTATTCTTTACCCAAGCTCACCACAAAATGATTGGACTTTAGCATCAAAGTATCAGAGTGTTTCCTGGAGAATTATAGGGTGCATGTACTTCATATGCAGAAAAGGGTAAGAACGCAAATGTTTGTCAGATTAAAAAAATTACAGTGAACAAATGGGTCTAAGAAATTTTAAATTTTTTAACCAAAGTAAATTACTTTCTTATTTTTCTTGTTATCCTTATAATGAGCAAACTACTACAAAACTCAAAAGGAGTCAGAGCCTCATCAGCCATGAACCTCACCACACATCACTGGAGCCAAGTGTACATGGGCAAAATTAAATTATATCTATTCCAAGTACATCAAATGTACAGTATTGGTAGTTTGACATTTTATAATTGGAAATATGTGAATTGAACTTGAAGGGAGCACTGAATGTCTTTTAAAAATATCGTGATCATTGAATAATTTAATTTAAGACAAACGTACCCGCTTCAATGTACCACATGATGCGTAACCAATGGCCAATGTCAAATTGTCTCTGTCTTTCCTTCATCTACTTTTTACCAAGTTTACCTGCCTTTTTCTTAGGCTCATAGGGTGTTCGCAGTATGCTTGGTGTCTCCTCCATGACACGTACCAGCAAGTTATCTATGTAGTCTTCCAGCTCCCTGATATGGGCATCTTTCTTTTTCACCACTTCTTTATGCTTGATAAGTTCCTGCACCACTTCCTCGAAAGACAGGTTTCTATAGGCTGCCATACTTCCTTGTGTTGTTGCCTGGAGTGGGAAAACATACACACAAAAAGCTTCATTTTACTCCATACACAGTTAGGCATCTGTTAAGCTTCATGCATAGACACATTGATTAAGATGTTTTATCACATTTCTCTTGTATGCATAATACAAGTTATATTCCCACATGTATTTCCTTTTAATTTTGGCACTCCTGTGATTCTATATCAATCAGCTTAAGTTGATTGAGTAGAAAATATAAATCTGTTATGTTTTCATAGCAGTTTTTGAGAGTAGACATTTTTGTCCCCTGAAGACCCAAAAGGGTGGGAAATTTGGAATCTGACCCTGCAAAAAAATAAAGCAGCAAAAAACAAATTTTCTAGTGATCTGATGTATAATTAAGGCTGATCTTAGACATAGAGCCCTTGTCCCTTAACATTTATTATATGGAAAATAACTCATTTAGTTGTAAGCAACAAAAGTCACATCAATTTATCAAATGAGCATTTAGAGGGCTACATTTTTTTAAAAATATTTACACGTTTGGTATTTTCGATCAGAACTCAAGTTGATTGAGAGATCAAAGCAAAAAGAGCACCCTTGTGACACTCCTGCAATTCCATATCAATCAGCTTGAGTCGATTGAGTAGAAAATATTATTGTTATGGTTTTAAAGCAATTTTTGGCAGTAGACCTTTTTGTCTTTAGGGACCTGAAAAGGTGGCAAATTTGGAATCTAACCCTGCAAAAAAATAAAGCATCAAAATCAATTTTACTACTAATAGTATGTATAATTAAGCCTGGTCTTTGACATTGAGCCCAAGCCCTCTAACATTCATTATATAGAAAATAATTCATTTTGTTTGTATTTTTCTAAGCAAAAAAGTGACATCACAAAATCAAATAGGCATCTAAAGAGTTAATATAATTAAAATATATACATGTTTGGTATTTATTAGAACTTAAGATGACGGAATGATCAAGGTAAAAAATGTTGAAAAATAATCTGTTACGTTTTTATTGCAGTTTTTGGGAGTATACTTTTTTGTTGGACCTGAAAGGGTGGAAAATTTGGCTTCGGCATCTTGCTGAACTAGGAACAAACTCTCTAAAGCAACTCATACTAAAGCACAACTAATACTGGAACGCAGAGACACACACACAGTCATATTAGCATGCTCCGTTAAACCAAGATAACCCAGTTAACTTACAGTTAACAGTTACGTATATTGAGGTAATGAGATGAAAAAAACAAAGTACAAAATCATATACCCATCCATCCATCCATTTTCCTCCGCTTATCCGGGTCCGGGTCGCGGGGGCAGCAGCTTCAGTAGGGAAGTCCAGGCTTCCCGGTCCCCAGCGACCTCTTCAAGCTCCATCGGGAAAACACCAAGGAGTTCCCAGGCCAGCTGTGAGACATAGTCTCTCCAGCATGTCCTAGGTCTTCCCGGGGGCCTTCTCCCGACTGGGCATGCCCGAAACACCTCACCAGGGAGGCGCCTGGGAGGCATCCAGACTAGATGCCCGAAGCACCTCAACTGGCTCCTCTCGATGTGAAGGAGCAGCGGCTCTACTCTGAGCTCCTCTCGGATGGCCGAGCTCCTCACCCTCTCTCTTAGGGTGAGTCCAGCCACCCTACGAAGGAAACTCATTTCCGCCGCTTGTATCCACGATCTTGTCTTTCGGTCATGATCCATAACTCATGACCATAGGTGAGGGTGGGAACGTAGATCGATCGGTAAACAGAGAGCTTTGCCTTCTGGCTCAGCTCTCTCTTCACCACGACGGTCCGGTACAGCGACCGCATTACTGCAGATGCTGCACCGATCCGTCTGTCGATCTCACGCTCCAACCTTCCCTCACTCGTGAACAAGAACCCGAGATACTTGAACTCCTCCACCTGAGGCAAGACCTCACTCCCAACCCGGAGGGTACAGTCCACCCGTTTCCGACTGAGAACCATGGCCTCGGATTTGGAGGTGCTGAGTCTCATCCCAGAAGCTTCACACTCAGCTGCAAACCGCTCCAGTAAACGCTGAAGGTCACAGCCTGATGAGGCCATAAGGACCACATCGTCTGCAAATAGCAGAGACGAGATCCTAAGGTCACCAAGCTGGACTCCCTCAACACCTTGACTGCGCCTAGAAATTCTGTCCATGAAGATTATGAACAGAATCGGTGACAAAGGGCAGCCTTGGCGGAGGCCAACGTTCACCGGAAACAAGCTCGACTTACTGCTGGCAATGCGAACCAGGCTCCTGCTTCGATTGTACAAGGACCGAATGGCACGTAGAAGCGGACCATCAATCCCGTACTCCCGGAGCACCCCCCACAGGACACCACGAGGGACACGGTCGAATGCCTTTTCCAGGTC
>QODF01000040.1:3041680-3116577 GCA_024372805.1 Oostethus manadensis
CTTACCTTTGCTCATTTTACTTTGAACATTTTACTTTGCCAGAGCAACATGGTCCGTTATGCACAGATCTCATTGCATGAGAACAACAGGAGCTGTAATCATTTTTAATGAGGGAGCACTTTATCACCTTAATGCTGGGTATCCTCCCCCAAATCGATAGCGCAGCAAATGGTTGACTCTGTTTGAAATACCAGAGTTATCATCCTGTACTCCCATGCCTTAGCCATGCCTCTGCTGCTGAGCATAGACAATGCAGAAGGACTTGTAGCTGGATTATTTGCCAGGTGCCTTATCACTTTTAGGAGTAGAAAGGCTATTGAGGAGTGGGGGCGCAGGGAAAAGGAAAGATTTTGACTTGCAAAGAAAGAAAAATGCAATTAAAATACCACACTGGGCCATTTGAAACACAATACGAGAACTGGGGGCCGTTAGGGCAGAGATTCTCAAACTGGGGTCCGCAAAAAAATGTTGAAGTCAGTATATTAAGTTAGGGCATATTGTTAAAAATTGCACGACTATGAATAGCAAGCACAAAGCCAATATAAAAAACATTTTGAGCCAATGATGCTAACTTATATTAGGGTTAGTGAATTTAAAACTGTGATACTACGGTGACTCACCAGGTGCATCAGTCACTTTGCTCGTATACATACACTTACTGAAAGGAGTGTATGCAACTTGCTCCAAATTACATTTTTTTCAAACCAAAAAAGATAAAAACACCACCTCTGGCTTGTTGTTAGTGGTAGTTGCCCCATGTGTGTTTTCTTACCTGTTAAATGTTGTGCTGTCAGTTTTTCTGTTATTGTAGGTAGTGTTCTGTCTAATGGCACCTGTCCCTTGTTGATTTCTCACGCCAATAGCACTGGCTTAACTTAAAACTCTCGGGCCGCATTACATTATTCTTTGATGTCAAGTCACGGGCCACAAAACATGTGGCGGCAGGCCGAAAATGGCCTACTGGCTGCGAGTTTGAGACCCCTGACATATAATTATAATATGTAATACTTTGTTCTAATATTGCCACTTCGTTCTCATTAAATGACTGCCCTTTTTTCAATGTTTGTCTTGACTTTGGACAACCTTGGTTTAAGATTGCTTACAAATTACAATTGCATTTGTGTGAAACAGGTCTGAAGTGTTTTGGTTGAAATGTTTGAACTACAAATTCCTCTAGTATCTAGTACATATAGTATTTTTTTTATAAGCTATTTTTTATACTTCATGAGGATTGTAACGGGGGATCACAGGAAAAATGTTCACGGTCACAAAAAGTTTGAACTTTATGGAAAATAGGTTGGGTTCACATATTTTGGACTGAGCATAAGTGCTCATTCTCTCAAAATGAAATGCGCTCCAGTGGCTGGTAGTTTAAGGCTTGACTTTTACCATGAACTGGCCAAGCAATGATGACCATTCCTGTAGGTAAAGAAAGATAAGGCATAAACGGAATATTCTTGAGCTGCATAATTACCGTTTCTAATGAGCTAAGCTTTGAGAATTTAAAAACTCAAACCTGTCCACTTCCCACCAAAACAACCCCCCAACCCGTGCATGTGGTTAATTAGGGCCTTGAAGAGGAGGAAACGGGAGCTGCCATTTCTGCAAGCCACTGCACCAATGTGCAGAGGGCACATGTGTGGATAATGACAGACCTCAACACCCTCTAAGAAAGGTGACGAAAGCCATTATCAGCAACCCCTTTCTCATTTAGTCTTCTCTTGAGCTACTTACTCTGCTGTAAATACCATTTTTTCCTGTTATAGATGACACATCTTAGATCATTTGGGTAAGTAGGAGTATCATTTTTTAAAAATAATGAAATTACAATTCTGTGGATTGAAAACGCAGCAATATAAATAACTTTACAACAATTATAGACTGCTTGTCAGATCAGACATGATGACCAAAGTGTGCAGCTGCTAATTAGCGGAATAGCACATCCGAATTTTTAGGACTAGGTCACATGGATCATTGTCACCAGCTGCTGCGTCAAATGAGACATGTTCACAACTACAAAGCTTCAACATTCTACAGTGTAAGTCCATTCTTGCATTTTAAGTAAAGTGGAACCCCGGGATACGAAATTAATTCGTTCCAAAAAGATTTTTGTAAGCCGAATTTTTTTGTAACCCGAACTACATTTAACATGTAAATTGGCACGGAATAGAAAACAGATCTGGCACAACATTAGTAAATTAACTGGTAGTAGTACGAACCAAAGTAAAAAATTAGAACTACAAATCAACAATGAATTTGTTACAGATCCTGTCATTGTGGCAAATTAATTTAATACATTTTTCAAAAGTTCAGTTGAAGAAATTACACAACTTTTTACCTTTAAATTTTTTTAACCCAATTAATAAGTCCGCTCCTGTTTTTACCAGAGCTCAAATCAAGGAATCGGATGTAGCTTCTATTATTAGTGACCTAAAAAGTTCAAAAGCTAAAGATGTGTATGGTCTAAATACACATTTTATAAAGCAGCACAAAGATTTCTTGAAATATCCAATAACACATCTAATGAATTTGTCAATTACTCATTCTGTTGTCTCTGTAACATGGAAAGTGGCTATGATTACCCCAGTTTTCAAATCTGGTAGCAGAGTAGATGTAAGGAATTATAGACCAATTAGTATAGTGCCTGTTATATCTAAGAATTTTTAAAAATGGGTCACAAAACAATAAGTCATTCGGGTAGGGGTGGGAACCCTTTGCATGCTATGCAGTTTGGTTTTCGTGCCAATTATTCAACTGAAACAGCAATTAATGTTTTTAGAAAAAGTGAAGTGTTCTTTAGATACTAACCCTTTTGTAGGTGCCGTTTTTCTTGATTTAAAAAAGGCATTTGACACGGTTGACCATCAAACACTTTTGGCTAGATTAACAAAATTCAACTTTTCCGATCAAGCAATCCCTTGGATAAAATCATACTCGTCGAATCGAACCAATTGTGTGTCTGTCAGCAGTATCAAATCCTCATATTTGGACTGTCAAGTTGGTGTACCCCAAGGTTCTATACTTGGGCCTATATTATTTTCATTATACATTAAAGATTTACCAAATGTATGTAAAGATCTTAATACTGTATTATATGCACATGATGCTGTCATTTTTACAAAGGCAACAGCTGATAAAGAAGCCTCAAAAAAGCTGACATCAGCAATTACCTGTATTGATGACTGGCTTACTAAATCATGTCCTTTACTAAATTCTAAAAAAAACTGTCTGCTTGTTATTTTCGAAAGGAGTAGCAGCAAAGTCTAATCTACATGTTTTTTTGAAAGGAGATGAGTTGCAATTTGTGCATGAATTTAAATATCTAAGTGTTACTTTGGATTCTACTTTATCTTTTAAAAAACACCTAAAAAAATATACCCAAAATTGTTAACTTTAATATTCAGAATTTTAGGCAAATTAGAACTTCATTGCCAGAGAATGCTGCTAAAATGTTTCTTCATTCCATGATTTTTTCTCATATTGAATATTGTATTACCAACTGGTCATTAACAAGTTTGAAAACTTTGAAATTAATTGAATCGCTTTTTAAAAAAGCTTTAAAAGTGTTCAATTCTTAGTTTTGAGAATTTTAAAACATTTAAATTGGCGTGTTGCATTTATAGGGTTTTAAATGGACTGGCTCCACCACCTCTAGGTGAGTTCATTAAAATGAAATCCATCATGAGTGGTAAAGTAACAAGAGCCTCTACGAGAGGTGATTGGGTAATTCCTTTCAGACGCACAACCTTCGGCCAACAGGTGTTATCAGTCAAAGGTACAGAAATTTGGAATAATATTCCAGTTGTTATAAGAGACTCGACTACCTTCAGTTCATTTAAAATCAATCTCAAACAATGGTTTAGGAGGAACCAGATCTGTGACCATTAATTTTAAAATCCTTTGTTTCTATAGTGTATGTGTTGTTGTACGTTCTTATTGTGTTTTATTGTTTTATTTTACTGTGTATATAGTGTCATTGTGTTTTGTTTTGTGTTTGTTTTTTTGTTTATTTTCTCTTCTTCACCTGCCAGGGACTACAGATGTAAAGTAGCCTTTGGCTAATTCTGGCATATTTACACATAAGTGTTCATCAATATGCATTGTCCCTTTAGAAATAAATATTTCAGGCTAATTCGTTCCACTGACCCCAAATTTAATACTGCATAGATAAAGAGTATTGTAATAAAAATGTACTATAATAATAAAACCTGAAATAGAATGTATATTGAGTTAAAAGTTTCTTACCTTTAATACGCAGCAAAGTGCAGTACAGTACGTAAACTGGCAGTGATAAACCAATCAGAGAACATTACGTAATACATACGCCCACCCATCCATCCATTTTCTTCTGATTATCCGAGGTCGGGTCCCAGACTTCCGTCTCTCCGGCAGATGCCGAGGCGTTCCCAGGCCAGCTGAGAGACCTAGTCTCTCCAATGTGTCCTGGCTCTTCCCAGAGGCCTCCTACCGGTTGGACGTGCCCTGAACACTTCCTAAGGGAGGCGTCCAGGAGGCATCCTAACCAGGTGCCCAAGCCACCTCATCTGGCTCCTCTCAATGCGGAGGAGCAACGGTTCTACTCCAAGTGTCTCCCGGATGACAGCGCTATCTCTAAGGGAGAGCCCAGCCAACCTGGGGAGAAAACTCATTTCGGCCGCTTGTACCTGCGAGCTTGTCCTTTCGGTCACTACCCAAAGCTCATGACCATAGGTGAGGGATCAACCGGTAAATTGAGAGCTTTGCCTTTTGGCTCAGCTCTCTCTTCACCACGACAGACCCGGTGCAGAGTCCGCATCACTGCGGACGCCGCACCAAACCGCCTGTCCATCTCACGTTCCATCCTTCCCTCATTCGTGAACAAGACCCCGAGGTACTTAAACTCTTCCACTTGGGGGAGGACTTTATCCCTGACCGGGAGATGGCACTCCACCCTTTTCCGGACGAGAACCATAGACTCGAACTTGGAGGTGCTGATTCTCAACCCAGCCGCTTCACAGTCAGCTGCGAACCGATCCAGTAATACATACGCTGACAGCGATAAACCAATCAGAGAACATTACATCATACGTAGGGTACGTATGTTGGTAGCATTAAACCAATTAGAGAACATTATGTAATACGTACAGTACATACACCTCTGCTATGCCTCCGGTAGGTATCCTACCGGTATGCTGCAAAACAACATTTTGGGCGAATTACGCCGCCATATGTGAATGGATTGTGGATGCCTGTGCTAAGGTATCTGCTTTAACTTTTGTCCGAAGGACAATGAGACTGACGGCCGACAATGTTGACAGGGAAACCGGCATGTTTGACGGCAAGATTGCCCAGCTGTTCAAGAAAGATGCAGAAGATGAGGACTTTGATGGATTTGTGGGAGAAGAGTGATTACAAAATACAGTGATTGTATTGTTAAATAGTAGAATAAAGTTCAACTAAACTCACTGTTTTGCTTTTGTTGCTTTTTTTTGTAGACCGTTTGTTTTAGCATGCGCCTTAAAATAGGTTAAATCAGCAAAATTCCGAAAAAACACGTTTTTGCAAGATTGACAAACTTCCGTAAAGCAAAGTAATTTTTGTAAGCCAGAGCAAAAAAAAATTAGAAAGGTATTTTCGTATCACGGATTTTTCGTATTCCGGGGCATTTGTATGCCGGGGTGCCACTGTATATGTAATTGTGGCACCATGCAATATAATAAATAACCTCAGCAATAGTGTGGTTTGACATGCCAAGTTGTGTCTGTCTCACATTTTTCATGCCATCGATGGTGCTGCTCCTTTGGCCTTGTGTGATGACTTCATTTCCAACTGCCTTTTTGTCACTGCAAGTAATCAACAGAAGAACATAGCGGTAAGTAATGCATTTCACTGTCAGGAAGCTCTCTTGTGGAAACAAGTAGATTTAAATAAGTGAGAGGAATATGCTTGAATATTACACTACAGCTGTCATTATGTTTCAAATACATATAATTATGTACATTAAACCACCTCTTTGTATTGATGCACCCCATTAAAGCTGACCAATGAGCTACTGGATGACAAAGGCTGCAGTTAAGATGATGGACTAGTGCCTATAAAGATAAGTGGTTAATTGGGTGGTCTATCACTGCAGAGGATCTCATTATGATTTCTCAGAGGGTTCTGTTATCAAGCCAAAGCTCTCTAAAGAGCCACTAATGACACCTTCTATTCTGATAAAGCACTAAATAGCCGCAGCGCTCCACAATTCTTTATAGAAGAAAAAGACAACAGGCACAATGAAAACAGCAATACCTGGCAGAATTAGAAAGAGAGGAGAGTTGTAAAATCTAATGACAAAACTTTGATATACATTGAATAGAAAATGTGTTTTTACATTGGCTGAGCCTATTTGGAAAAAATCTTAAAAAGTTGCATTGCTCAAAATGAGTCACAGTATAACAGGCATACAGTCTCGGAATCAGGCAAAATTGTAGAGTTATAAAAATACTAACAACTGAAGAAAATATTACTTGGTGAACTATTCAAAATCAGAGCATAGAGAGCAGGAGCAGATAGCAAGGTTGTTAAGTGACGTTTTAAAAATTTAAGTTAGCATGTACCATACAAAAGTGACAACCACTTAATGCAGTTTGAATCCAGCCCGCCAGATGCTTCCAAAGTATTTATGAAAAACTTTTAACATACGAGCTGGTAAAGTGACTTGCAAGTAGTGAGAGTCAATCTGAGTCAGGAACTTATTAAGCATAAAGTATCTTATCACATGCAGTGATCTAGACAACTACCTCACCCACAATGCCAAGCAAACAAATACACATATCAACACATCTGTGACACACAACTTAACCTACCCACTGCACTGTCTGGCAAGCAAAAAAGGAGGGATGTTCACATACTCTTTAAATAGTCTATGTTTTATCATTTAGAGTACATTTTGTATATCACACATCCATATACGTTCCCGGTGTCTTATTCAGTAAAAAAAATAAACAAAATAAACTGTAAAATTCAATTTAGTTATTTGATGTGGTCTGATGTTTAAAGTGGTCACAAGCACATACAGTATATCAGATTGTATGATACATTTACAGGTAAAATAAGACAAATAATTCCAGGGGGACTGTTTAGTGTGCTTTCATTTATTTATATATGTAAGCCCGGCCCCTCCACCAATTATTTTACTGTAAGTCAATGTGGCCAATGAGACAAAAAGTTTGCCCACCCCTGGGCTAGGCAGATAACTAAAGTTAGCTTTCTTCTGCCAGAAAGCAACAGAAGAAATGAGAGACATGTGTAACGTGTAAACAAATATGGTAGAAAAGTTGATTGAATACAATTGAAACATGAGCAGAATTCACCAAGCGTTGGACTGTTCACCCACTAACAAGGAACGTGAGCTGGGCTTAGACCACCATGGGACAGGTTAGTTTTACACTAATAATAATGTGTTGTTGCAAAGTAATTATGGCATACAGTACACTGGCATCGATATGCTTAGACTGTGACAAGAATTTTTCATTCTCACAATAATAAAGGACAAAGAGCATCTTGTCAACGGGCATACCTTTATCTGGTTGCAGATGCACAAATAGATGAAAAACTTACTTGTGACGTCTCATATTTTAGTCAAAAATGCTACCGTTTAGTCGCAGTCTGGAGCACTGCTATAGGGGTGTTATTTCAAGTCAACAGAGCTCTAATAATAAAATCTATATTTATGAATCCTATATCACAGAAATGTATTTCACACAGTGAACCAATTTATTGCTATCATTGAGGGACGACTGTACTGGTCCAAGTAGTAAGCATATTTATCAATGCTGTCGACCAAGCTTGGTCACTGTGCTAAGAGGCATCATATATTCCACTATGAACATAGTTACTGTGATTTCCCAGTGCCATTTTGAACTATCACTCATTTTTTTGTCTGTTGCACTGGTGCTGTGGCTAAAGCTAAGCGTTGTATCTGAAAACATAGGTTCCCAAAACGGGGTAAGCCCAATTGTGATATGGTACATGAATGAAAAACACTCGTGCTAGAACAATGGAGCGCAAAAGAGACACCATGAAGTTGTTCATTGCTCTGTGTGCTTCATATAGACAAATAAGTAAGTTTGATGATTATTATGTGCATTAACAGTGTTTCATTTATAGATTTTATTCATATTGGTGTTCCAACCCTCGCAAGGCACAGCGGTCAAAATGAAGATTCTGCCACAAATTAGTGTTTCTTTGATTGTATATATCAACATCCCCCTTCTATTTGGTATTAAATTAATATCCAGACCATAGACCATAGCCACTGTGAGTGGACAAAAAAGTGAAGGTCAAATTCAACCCATGGAAACAGAAAGATGCCAAAAATTAAAGATGTTTAGGAGAAGTATTTAGGAGAAGTATTTATCTATTTATCAGCGCTCTTGTAAAAATTTAATGCTATTAAAGAGTTATAGTCTAAACTTCAAATCAAAATGTGACCATGCAAAATACACATTTTTGACCAGCAATTAGTCAAGCAATTATGTTCAATAGTTCAAATTAAATAAAAGACAAAAATAGGTTGTGTTTTTGGAACTGTGCAGGAATAGGAGGTACGTGGCTTCAGGTCAAATGTCTTAAGGGGTTCACAGAGGTAAAGTAACAACAGCAGCACACCACACTCCGCACAACACCTGATTCTTTGCAGTAGCTTTTTAAAACACAAAATGAACACTACAAATGTGCATAATGTTATAGCAAATAGAAATAATTCTTTACTGCTAGGGCAAGAGAGGATTCATGGAAAATATGGTAACCAATGTATAATGTTTACAAGTACTGCAACTGTATGCTGACAGCAGCCAAGGCTTGTAAATGCATTGATGAAATGAAAGAATTGAGAACATATAAAATGCTGCATAAATCATAAATGATCCTCTGATCTGTTAACTAAAATGCTTAATGTACCTTTTTTTGTAGTTGGAGCTGAAAGGGTTAGTGTGTACTGGTGAGTTGCCACTAAAAGGGTTGGGGGAGCGCAGGTCTCCAGAGCTTCCAGAACGACCCCCATCACTGTTCTTGCGGCCATCCTTCTTGCCAGTCATGCGTCCTAGTAGGCTGACCTTCTCCTTTTTCTCCTTCCGCTCAGCCCGGTCCCACAGCTGCCCTTGCTCCCCCTCAAAAGGGTTGCGGTTGCGTGGGAGCGTGGCATACTTCTGTGGCAGGGTGTCACTGATATCAGTGAAAGGGTCACCGTGTGCCTCGTTGTCTTGAAGGCCTGGTACCGCGCTCTGGGAACGCCTGTGAGGGCCAGCTGTACATATAACCAAGAAGCAATGGCATTATATAATTTATCAATGTTTAAATTCTTACAGTTGATAATCCATCCATCCATTTTCTATACCGCTTATTATGTCATTTGTATCCAACAGATTTATTCCAGATTTCTGATGGCCAACAAAAACATTCATTCATTGTAAATTTATAATTCAATAAACATTTTCCTCACAAAACAAAATCTCCATGATGTGACTGCAGCACAGAATTAAACACCTGTAAGTCTAGTCAATAACTTCAAGTTCTGTGGTTAAATAAGGCTTAAAAAAATTAGGGGTTATTATCAGTAATTGTCAGGCTAGTAACAAGAATTATGATGCCATATCAATAAATTTGATAACAATAAAAAATTGCTCAGATAACCTCTAATGAGGCGAGATTGATTGTACTCAGCTGCAGGTGAGTTACAAAGAGCAACTCTTTTTCTGTGATGTTCTGAAAACGGCCTTTTCCTGAGCTCACTTGAGCTCATATGGCTTTACTAGTGTGGGACTTGTCACTGTTTCAGAAAAAGACGTTCCAAATAATCTGCAAACATTTCATGATGAAGTAAAAAAAAACAAACATCAAATCTTATCAGCCACTTAAAATGCAGCATTGCTACAAGCCGTAGATTTTGATTAGTGCAAAAAAAGTCTGCCAGAGACAACCCGAGGGCTAAAGCGATCTGTGATTTCATCATGCAAATGATGGCACTGGACAACCAGCCCATTAACATAATTGAAGATACCAGCTTTTGTTGGCTAGTAAACACTTGGAGCAATCATTTGTATTTCAGAGCTGTTGCTATTAAATAGTATAATATTTGATTTGTCAAATCTAGCTTACCTCAATGTGTGCACTAAATAACAATAAATTCAAATATATAGATATTATATATATATTATATACTGTACATACTATATACATACATATATAAACACATATATAAAAAGGTATCAGTTATGTGTATCGTATCTACCTGGAAGTCATCAGTATCGTCGATTAATATACTGTATATTCATGCATACCTATTAAAAAGATGAGATAATGTTGTACATTTCTTATGACACAAAACAAAAACCTCTATATTACACGTCCACACACACAGGCTGAAACTGTAGTGTTCCGACAGCTAATTTTGTAAGGAGAAAAACCTATGTTTGTGTGTGTAGAAGAGGCCAAAATGCGTAGACAAATGCATTTATAAGATAAGCATATTTGTGTGGACATGACTTTTAATTGACCAAACTTTGTGGTGTCTTATCTTTTCAATGGAATTATGCAACAAGCAGTTCCAGTTTTTATGTGTGGCCTTTGTTGTTGACTTGATGACCACATTAACATGCTGGCAATCAAAACTACCATAATTAATTAAGAACAAGTAGACAGCGATAGCTTACAACAGTGAAACAAATTACATGCAAATTACATGCTATGAAAACTTTGACAAATACTCACTCACCACTTTCTTCTATGGAGTTCATGGACTCCAGTTTGGGGCGGAAGTGGGTACCAATAAGATCTGACATGGAATGGGCAGCAGAGAGTTTCTGGGCCCCAGAGAGTAGCGATTTCTTAGGCTTGGTTTCAGGTTGGTTTTGCGGTACTGGGGAAGTGGGGTGATGATTGGGCTCTGAGTTGTAAACTGCAGAGTGAGGCAGGATGGCTGAAGATGTGTCACTGCCAGGTGCACTGCCAGGTTTGTGACTCTTTATTTTCCCCTTGAGTTTTGAGAAAGGTGAGCGGGGCTTTTCCTTCATGGATAGGTCAAACATACTGGCTGTCATGTTGTTCCGCATAAACTGTATGCTGACTTGGATGCGTCCTCGCTCTTTCTTTTTCTTTGATGGCTTGGAGTCCAAGGTATACCAGCTAAAATAAGAATTGGCAAAGCTTAGCATACTCAATACTCAATGAGGCAAGTCATACAAAAAGGAACAGGATTTATCAATGTTGATTATCCATTTAAGCAGAATTCATGAAGATGATACAAGGTTAATTTGAGCAGACTAATCCCATAGCTACACATCATGGCAGAGGCTCAAATCCTTTCATTTTTGGAGAATACAATTTGTCACTCAAGACAAACATTATCCTTTGGAAATCACAATATAAAAAATAGCCTGCTCTTGAAAAAGAGTATTTCAGGCTTACTTTTGGGAACCTATTCATTTAACCTCCCTGCGTTTTCAACTGGAAGTAATGGGATTTATGCATCCACTTGGAGGGAAAAAAAATGTGGCATTTGCACAAATCTTTGTTCAGAAATGCAAAGACAAGCAAATGGGACACTGAGCCACACGGTGACCAGCCAGTTCATGCATGCTAATCAGTCATACAGTTCATAAAACTAGACTGTACTCAGGTACTGTGTGTATATACAAATCATTCATTCATTCATTTTCTACAGCTTATCCTCATTAGGGTCGCTGTAAAAACAAAATTAAATCTCTCTATATATATTTTAATGGTATGGGAACATTTTTTTAAATGTTTTTAACTTCAGTGTAGTATTTATCAAAATAATGCTAACTAAGAATGTATCTCAATTTCTCCAAGATTAAATCATTTCCTTGTTCTTGCCATAATTTTTTCAAGACACAATTAACTATACAGTGCACACATTGTTAACAATCAATTATTGTGCCAATCCTTATCTGTACCTAACCTCACGCGTTCTGCAGGTTTCCCCATAATTAATGGGCAGAGGCCCGGCAGAATTTTAGATGGGCACTAAAGTACTTTTTGACAATCTGACTTGACAATCTTTTATTATATGAGATCTGGCAGGGCGGTACAACTGTGCACATAGGCGACATCGTAACTCCACATACCCAATTCAGCTTGCTTTAGGGTGGCACTCTTTCATTTGTAAGCGATAGCCAACAACTAGCTTGACAACACAGTGCAAACGGACAGACAGTCATCAAACAAAACAAAGGTCTTCTGCATAGGTCATAATTGGACGTGCGTTTTTTGGCTTGCATTCGTCAATTCAATTCAATTCAATTCAATTCAAATGTATTTGTATAGCGCCATATCACAACAGCAGTCATCTCATGGCACTTTACACCTAAGGGTCACAGAGAGCCAATGGAAACACCACATGAGCAAGCATTTAGCGAAGGACGCAAGGATAAAACTCCCTCTGGGAAAGAAACCTTGGACCGAACCCAGGCTCTGTGGGGTGGCCGTCTGTCTCGACCGGTAGGCCTGAGATATAAAAGAATAGAGGCATAGATGGAAGATCAAGCCAGAAGTCTTAGTCTTAGACCAAGGAACAAAGAGAACAAGAGAATTGTCTCTGATACATGTCAGCATATCCAAGGTCAATACTAACTGTATGAATCGCTCCATTTTTATTGTTCATGGAGAATGTAGTGCCACACACGCGCTCTCTTCTCCTCCTCCTTTGCCACCTCTCCTCCCTGATCCGATTCTGAGCAAAATTCAGGCTCGTGTCAGCGATACCAATTCAAAAGGCAAAATCATATACCTGAAGTATCAAAAATGTAAATATTGGCAACACTAATTAAGTGTTGTCAATATTTACACCCCAAGTGTGTTGGGGTGGACAAAAAAATTTGCCCAAACGAGCAAAATGTATGAAAGACACGTACTACGACGTACAAAGTGCATACGTGTGTCTGTGTATGAAAAATTGTCAGCACCCATAATAGTTTGTTTGACATGACTAAGAGCTTCTGCAGCCTGAAAATCAGCATGTCAGATGGAAGCCCTCCGTGTTTTTCTAGCATTTTTTGCACATAGACAGGCCATAGGATCTCGTACGACCAGATGTGACCTAGGCTATACTTACGGTGCGAAACACAAAATAACGCATAACAGGTATGTTAACACACAACTACCATTGTATGAGGGTAACAACAACTTAGTGCTAACACAAAACCCATCACTTTAGGTGCTATATAGGAAGTGACCGCAAGGCATCCTGGATACTCCAGTGGCAACCCCCCTCAATGCTACAATACAGTGAGATATTAGATCATCTTGAAAATCAGCATTCACTTACAAGGAGTTTTATGGAGTTTCATTATGTTTTGCATCATGGCCAATTATGCTAGTTAGATGAAGACATCAACTAGCCACTGTTTTGGATATGCTACACAGAAAAAAACAAACCTGTTTCCACTCATTAAAATGCATTACTTAAATGCTTACCACAAACATGCACATCTTGAATAACAGTGCTGGATGATCAGTATATTTTGTTTCCATTTTACTCTGATCCTTAAAGAATAACTATGACTGTTTGAGTATTGATTCCACTTTGCATAGTTCAATTCCAAAAGATGTTGGTATTGGCTTGACACAAGTGCAGCTGTTGAATGCTGTTCTAAACGACCAAGCTCGTGGCCCAGTAGCCCAGTCATAAAGGCCCTTGCTGGGTCCATTTCCCAGGCTGCACACGCCATGCTCAGTCAGATCAGCAGCCACAGCACGCCGCCGCTGAAGGCCCCAAGCTGTAGCTCAAGTGTGTCTCAAGGCCAAGATAAATCTGTGCAATTGGAACGACAATCCTCCTTCTTGGCCCCCAGACCGCTGGGAAACTCCTCACAATCAACAAACACAGGTGTGCGATAATTATGGGCTGCCTACACAGATACAGAGTCAGTCTTTCCTCCCCAAAATGTCAATTCAAAACATCGCAAATGGGCCACAGCAAATACAGCAAACAGACTGTGGAGTGTGGATGTAGTATCTACAGTGTCATTGTCAAACTTGCCTGCAGTGTGGGAATGGATGGACAAGCAGTACGAGGATATCCATTACAAACAGTCCACAGCCTTGGAGTGCATCAGCACAGGCAGAAAAAAAGCTGTCCCACATCCACACTGATTATAACATATTGCAATTCTCCAAAAACTACAGAGTGGAGAGGAAGTGTTAATGTAGTTCTATGTTGGGGAGCTAATTAACACCAGATCCAATTTGGGTGATCTGTTCCTGTTTCCTTAATGTGAAGTTAAGCAGGAGCATGTGTGCCTCAAGGGTCAAAAATCTACCTAATTGTTAGTTTACTCTACAATTATTACGTCAGGCTTTTGGTGAATCACATGGATGTCTTATACAGTCTCCACCTCATCTTTCATTGGTGAGGACCTTTCACTTCCCCCTATTTTTGTTGGGGTTTTTTTCCCTTAATTTTCCAAATATTTCTAATTTCTTATAATCTTCAAACATTTCCTTTTCTCTTAATAAGATTCCCATATTTGGACTTTATACCCATAATATTAGAAATTCATCCAATCTCTGTGACGCTTACATCCTGGGCCCTAAACTTTTTCCCCCAAAACTAATTTTCAAAAAACTTTATTTTGTTTTTTTGAAAATATTACAACTTTATTTTTTTTCTTTACTATTTTAACTGTATGCAACTAAAATGCCATTATCTTTCCTCATAATATTACATGCTTATTGAAGTCAAATTGTGACTTTTCCCCCATATAGATTACTCTTTTCTCTTAATATTTGTATTAGACTTGATCATAGAACTACAGTTTTTTCCCACAATTTCAATTTTCCAAAAAATTATAACTTAGTCATAGTTTTTTTTGGTTTCTCATATTACAACTTCCATGACATATTCCCCTCCGTGAATCACCACCTTACCGCGGTTGAGGGGTTTGAGTGCCCGAGTGATCCTAGGAGCTATGTTGTCGGGAGCTTTATGCCCCTGGTAGGGTCTCCCAAGGCAAACAGGTTCTAGGTGATGAGCCAGACTAAGAGTGATTCAGAAGACCCCTACGAAAAAACACAAGAGGTGACCGCACCTCGCCCGGACGTGGGATACCGGGGCCTCAACCTGGAGCCAGGCCTGGGGGAGGGGCTCGCAGGCGAGCACCTGGTGGCCAGGTTTTCACCCGTGGGACCTGGCCGGGCCTAGCCCGAAGAAGCCACACGGGAACTCCCCCCTGCAGACCCACCACCTGCAGGGGCAAGCATAAGGGTTCGGTGCTTTGCGATTTGGGCGGTGGAAAGGGTCCCGACTGTGGTTTGTGCGTATGCGCCGAACGGCAGGTCAGAGTACCCAGCCTTCTTGGAGTCTATCAGAGTGGGTTCTGGAGAGCATCCCAGCTGGTGACTCCATAGTTCTGCTGGGAGACTTCAACGCCCATGTGGGCAATGACAGTGTGACTTGGAGGGGCGCGGTTGGGAGGAACGGCCTCCCTGACCTGAACCCGTGAGGTGTGTTGTTGCTGGATTTCTGTGCGAATTACAGTTTGTCCATAACAAACACCATGTTCGAACATAAGGATGTCCATAAGTGCACTTGGCACCAGGACATCCTAGGTCGCAGGTCTGTGATCGACTTTGTGGTCGTATCATCAGACCTGCGTCCGCATGTTCTGGACACGCGGGTGAAGAGAGGGGCTGAGCTGTCAACTGACCACCACCTGGTGATGAGTTGGATTAGATGGCGGGGAAGGATGCCGGACAGACCTGGCAGACCCAAACGCGTAGTGAGGGTGTGCTGGGAACGTCTGGCAGAATCTCCCGTTCGTCGAGTCTTCAACTCTCATCTCCGGCAGAGCTTCGCCTGCATTTCGAGGGAGGACCGGGATATTGAGTCCGAATGGGCCGTATTCCGTGCCTCTATTGCTGAGGCAGCCAGTTGTGGTTGCGGCCGCAAGGTGGTCGGTGCCAGTCGTGGTGGCAAGCCCCGAACCCGATGGTGGACACCGGGGGTTAGGGCTGCCGTCAAGCTGAAAAAGGAGTCCTATCGAGCATGGATGGCTTGCGGGACTCCCGAAGCAGCTGACAGGTACCGGCAGGCCAAGCGGCACGCGGCTTCGGCGGTGGTCGAGGCAAAAACTCGGGTGTGGGAGGAGTTCGGTGAGGCTATGGAGCACGACTTTCGGTCGGCCTCGAAGAGGTTCTGGCAAACCGTCCGACACCTCAGAAAGGGGAAGCAGCCCCCAGTTCACACTGTTTACAGTGCGGACGGGGGCTTGCTGACCACGACTGTGGATATAGTTGGTCGGTGGAAGGAATACTTCGAGGCCCTTCTCAATCCCACTGACATGCCTTCCATAGAGGAAGCAGAGTCTGAGGATACGTACGTGGACAGTTCTATCACCGTGGCTGAGGTAATTGGGGTAGTTAAATCACTCCCCAGTGGCAAGGCTCCGGGGGTAGACGAGTTCCGCTCAGAATTTCTCAAGGCTCTGGATGTTGGAGGACTGTGTTGGTTGACACGCCTCTACAACATTGCATGGAAGTCAGGAACAGTACCTCTGGACTGGCAGACCGGGGTGGTGGTCCCCATTTTTAAAAAGGGTGACCGGAGGGTGTGTTCCAACTATAGGGGGATCACACTCCTCAGCCTTCCTGGGAAAGTCTACTCCAGGGTGCTGGAGAGAAGGGTACGACCGTTAGTCGAACCTCGGTTAGAGGAGCTGCAATGTGGTTTTCGTCCCGGTCGCGGAACACTGGACCAGCTCTACACCCTTGCAAGGGTACTCGAGGGTATGTGGGAGTTTGCCCAACCAGTCTACATGTGCTTTGTAGACCTGGAAAAGGCATTCGACCGTGTCCCTCGTGGTGTCCTGTGGGGGGTGCTCCGGGAGTACGGGATTGATGGTCCGCTTCTACGTGCCATTCGGTCCTTGTACAATCGAAGCAGGAGCCTGGTTCGCATTGCCAGCAGTAAGTCGAGCTTGTTTCCGGTGAACGTTGGCCTCCGCCAAGGCTGCCCTTTGTCACCGATTCTGTTCATAATCTTCATGGACAGAATTTCTAGGCGCAGTCAAGGTGTTGAGGGAGTCCAGCTTGGTGACCTTAGGATCTCGTCTCTGCTATTTGCAGACGATGTGGTCCTTATGGCCTCATCAGGCTGTGACCTTCAGCGTTTACTGGAGCGGTTTGCAGCTGAGTGTGAAGCTTCTGGGATGAGACTCAGCACCTCCAAATCCGAGGCCATGGTTCTCAGTCGGAAACGGGTGGACTGTACCCTCCGGGTTGGGAGTGAGGTCTTGCCTCAGGTGGAGGAGTTCAAGTATCTCGGGTTCTTGTTCACGAGTGAGGGAAGGTTGGAGCGTGAGATCGACAGACGGATCGGTGCAGCATCTGCAGTAATGCGGTCGCTGTACCGGACCGTCGTGGTGAAGAGAGAGCTGAGCCGGAAGGCAAAGCTCTCTGTTTACCGATCGATCTACGTTCCCACCCTCACCTATGGTCATGAGTTATGGGTCATGACCGAAAGAATGAGATCGCGGATACAAGCGGCGGAAATGAGTTTCCTTCGTAGGGTGGCTGGACTCACCCTAAGAGATAGGGTGAGGAGCTCGGCCATCCGGGAGGAGCTCAGAGTAGAGCCGCTGCTCCTTCACATCGAGAGGAGCCAGTTGAGGTGGCTCGGGCATCTAGTCCGGATGCCTCCCGGGCGCCTCCCTGGTGAGGTGTTTCGGGCATGCCCAGTCGGGAGAAGGCCCCCGGGAAGACCTAGGACACGCTGGAGGGACTATGTCTCACAGCTGGCCTGGGAACGCCTTGGTGTCCTCCCGATGGAGCTGGAAGAGGTCGCTGGGGACCGGGAAGTCTGGACTTCCCTACTGAAAATGGATGGATGGATGGATATTACAACCTTAAAATTATTTAACATATATGCTCTTAAAAATGTTATTTTCCCCGATACTATGTTATACTGATAAAATTACTTTTTCTCCTTAAATCGCAACTTTTTTCTCTTAACATTTAAATTTTATTCTTGTAAAAGTACTGCTAATTTTTCCATTTCTGCTGTTCTTTTTTGTTTGTTTTTACTTTTTCTGTTAAATTATATTTTTAGAATGTGATGCATACCAAAAAACAAAACAAAAAACAAAAAAAACATCAACAGGCTGCACTTTAGACACTCTTGTAATTGCGACTGATGTTAGGATGTACAAGTCGTATTGCGCTGTCAACTATGTCTTCGTTGAAGGTTGATTTTATACTGGATGGCTAGCATTCTAATCAGAAATACAGGTCACTGCAGTGTGATGGCTACCTTTATAGATTACAAAGTACGACTGTTCCGCTTCCTCCATTTATTTACATTGTACTGTGCTTATTAGGCCTTTAGTAGAGACATTTGTCTGCTTTTCCCCACATTTATGAGCGACCTCTCAATTTACACTGCAGCTAAAGTTACAACCACCAAATATGGGCAGTATTAACTTTAACAGCTACTAGTAATGTGCATTCAGCGAACATTTATGAATTTCTACACAATCATGAACCATGCAGTATAGCCACAATTAAATAAGACTGGTGCATGCACAAACAATTAGAAGAGGTCCAATAGCAAAAACATGCAAGACAGAACCAGTTCCAATCGCACAACCAAGGTATGTTAAACTGATCTTTAAAAAGCTAAACATGATCTAGTTATGGCCGTGATGTCGTTAAGTATGTGTCCTGTGTAATTAAATAAAAATTATAGTAAAACAAGTAAATGATACGTTATGAACTTGTGTTTAAAATCAAACTAAGTAGCCAAAGAATCCTTGTCGTCAGTAGACTAGACAAGAACCTGTGCAGACATGATCTACTTTATGATCATCCTAGTTCAGCGCCTACCAAAGCCACATTTGAAGAGACAAGGTTCTTAACAAACCCAAGTTTCCACAGCTTGATGCTGTTTTTATCTGTGTCAATAGTGTTTTAACATTGAGCGTCTATGCTGTAATGAATAAAAAACATGCTGTGGTGCCAGTTGTCATGACTCGATCCGTACCAGAAATACTATCCGTTCTGCACATGTGCGAAGCCTCCATCACATAATTCACTCACATTTTTTAACTGAGCTTTTGCGATGTCACTTAACATGATTTATATATTTATACTTTTAATTTTTATAATTATGACCATGAATAGTCAATACCCACACTTCATATAGACATTGCAATCAAGGACTACATAAATACAGCCATGGAAAACAAAATTAGACCATCCTTGTTTCTTCAGTTTCTTGTTCATTTTAATGCCTGGTACAACTGAAGGTACATTTGTTTGGACAAACATAATGAAGACAACAAAAGTATAGTACCACTATTAATGATGTAAAAACGTAAGTGATTTTGGTTATTATAAAGAAAATCATGAAAATGGCTAGATATCAGCTCTTAAATTACACTCTTACAAGCTATTTTTGTAACCATTATACTTGTCCAAACAAGTATATTTAGTTTTATCAAGCATTAAAACGAACAGGAAAGTGACGAAAAAAGGGTGGGCCAATTTTCCATGTCTGTGAATACAGATACAATAAACAAATACAAATCCAAACAAAAGTGACATTATATTTGAATGCTAATGACTTTAAGCTGAGTGCAATAACGGATTTGTCCCTACGGCATCAACTAACAGCTGTTTTGGTCTGTAATATTTCCAGTGTTGGAAAAAAAAACCTTATATTTATACAAACAGGAACAAGTGTCTTATTATTTCTCCACTTTGCACAATTGATATGATATCAGAAAAAATAGTAATTTTTTTAAATGTGTATCTTTAAACTGTTCACTTTTGGAATTGTATTTGTTTATACATTTTGAACATATATATTTAACAAATTTGTTAATTATAACAATATTATATCATACCACCATCAAAAGAGTTTATTACTACAGTTTAAGACAGGAGTGGGCAAACCCTTTGACTTGTGCGCCGCATTGACTTAACATAATTGGATTGGGGGGCCAGACTATATATTTGATACACGCACACAATTTACAATTTTAATTCGAACAGTCCATCTGGAATTATTTGTCATATTTTATTTATTTATCAAATAAAAAAATTAAATATTACATTTGTGTGTAAGACACCCGGAATATACATGAATAAAGGAGAGTGAGTGAGATACAATATGAACAATAAAACATTGTTTATTTAGGAGTATGTTGATGACCCTCCTTCTTCACTTCCTAGACATTACAGTGCATTTGGTAGGTTGGTTGTTGTTGTTCTGTTGTTGTGTGTCACATATGAGTTGACTTGAGTGTAGTGTGTGTGACTGTGTGTAGTGGTAGTTGTCTGGACCGCTGCATGTAAAAAATGCTACTTTAACCATCAAAAGGTTGTCTAAGATTGACTACTTGCAAATCATGTTGCCAGCTTGTAAAAAAATATGTTTATATAAACACTTTGGAAGCAACTGGCAGGCCGCATTCAAAAGCCTGGCGGGCCGATGTGGCCCCTGGGCCATTGTTTGCCCACCCCTGGTTTAAGAGAAAGAATTTAAAAAATATATATATTTTTTTTTTTTTTTCCCAATCAGGGACCCATTGACAACACCTGTGGGTCCAGGGAACTCACTAAATTGGAAACCCATCACTGTTAAGGCCTCTAGGTGTATTGAAAAGTCGCAGTGAAGCCAATAATTCTTTTTTTGTGCACAGTGACAATGCAGACCTAAGATTAAAAAAGCAAAATTAACAAGAAATGATAAACTGCATTAATTCCAAAAATAAAACGACTGTATGGAACTGTCTACCATAACTTGTTTACCAAGTTCCACCCATTTTAAATAGGCAAATTAGTGCTACCCAGTGTCAGTGATCAGGTTAAAAATAATATTCCTGCAAATAAGGCAAAATCATTGCTAAACCTCAATAGAGGGTGGCAAAATAATTAAAGTTAAAACTTTAGGTCAGTAAATGGCCAGAAGCAAGAAATCAAAAATATAACTTATTTTTGCAAAAGACAAGTCAATATTAAAGCACATTTATCCTGTGGCAAAACATGGAACAGTGACGCTGGCACCAATGCTATCAACACACACAGGTCCATTGTTATATACAACTAAAGTAAAGTCTCCCTTTTCTATGTGTACCATCATAGTTTTCATTTAAAATATGTCATACTAGTTCCTATTACAAAGACACCCAAATTAGTCAGTCTAACTTCTGCAAAAATGTTCTATTTCCTATATGCTCAGTTCTAAAACAAACAGTTGTTCATGATAGAAAGCAGTTGGATCACCTGACAGAAGTGGCATGCAAATATCACTAAATCCAAAAATTACCATTTTTTTAAATTAATCAATGAATAGACTTTAATGCTGGATTTTTACTCACTCAGTTTTCTGTTTCTGCTTCTTGTCACAAGCTTCATTGAGGTTGATGGTTTTCTGACCGAGGAACTTGTCCAGCCCAACCAATGACCGGTGCATAACAATGAAGCACAGTTCATACACTTCTGGGTTACCCTCCAAAAGTAAACCAGGCAATTCAAAGGAAGCTTCTTCTCTCCAAACAGGGTTGAGTGTCTTCTCCGCCACTGATGTTGAGTACTTTTCCTTTCCGAGCTGGATGATTGTGTAAGCATCATTGGTGCCATTTTTGCCCTTGGGCTGTAAACCAGCAGCTTGAAGAACAGTGGCTTGGACATGAGTTGGGAACCACTTTTGAGATTGCTCACCCAGGGACATTGTCAGTAGGGGTTATCAATGGGTAATTGTTATAGTGTTACAGAAATGGGCGTGCCGTGTACAAATACATAATTAACAATAATTTGTTATTCATGTTAATGTGATTCTGCCTACAGTAATAAACATAATAAAGTGGATGAAAAACATCAAATTGTAGATGTCCAAGCCCCCGAAACGTCATCTGGAGGAGGAGAAATGAAGCAGAATGAAAAATACAAATCTTGCCAAAAGATGCATGGCATGTGTCATGGTGCACAGGAAATATTTTTCTATAATAATCACCAAAACAAACCCAATTTTCTTTCAATATTTTTCAATATATGCAACCCATATTATTATTTTTCACTGCATAGTGTAGTACCCAGTTTTGCCAACCTTTTGTCGATAGAACTGACGACATTCCAACATCCCCTAGACAAACATATTTTCTCCAAAGCTACAAGCGACAAATCTTGCTACTTTTTGTGGCAACGTGGGGGAGTTTTCTGGTATTATGAAAGCACATATTGTTCTGCATTTTGTATTCTCACTGAACAGCAGCAGCGGGTGCTGTTGAAGGCTGCACCTATCCAAAGGCAGTCACAAGCTGTCAACGTACACTGTCATTGGTACATTGAAAGCATGAAAGAGCTACAGATAGAAAGTGCAAATGAATCATGTATGCACGATGCGGCAGGGAGTGGAGCTCGCCCTGTTTTGCACAGCGAGACCTAAAACGCAAATGTTTCTTAATTATCAGTAAGACTGGATAAAAGAAGAGGATGTGTTTATATTTTATTGTTAGTCTATTGCTACATTTTATTTGTAAAGTAAAGACTGAGATAATCCACCCATCCATTTATATACCGCTTATCCTCATTAGGGTGGCATGTGGTATGCTAGAGCCTATCCCAGCTGACTTTGAGCAAGAGGCGGGGTACACCCTAGACTGGTCATTTTCATTTCATTTTATTTTATTTTTAGTTACTTTCCTGAAAGTGAACAGCATAATGTGTACACAATTACCCTTTACATATTCAAAAAATGTATGTATCATGTATGACCAATTTGAAATGAAGAAACCCAGAATCAAGTGTATTTGTGGTTCTAAACGAAATTTACTCTTTTTTTTTGTCTCTCAAAGTTTTTTTTCCTACAGTATTTTACAACATAATATGCAAATCATATACAAATTAGACAATTCAATCATCTGGCGACTTCTTGGACAGCCAGTTGCTACTTTGGCAACAGTGTACGAAAAATACAAGTGACGCTCACATCCAAAGACACACCATGTTGACAGTAAATCAGTGATGCAGCAGGATGACGGCTACATGACCATTATATTAGTTTTACTATTACTACTGACAGGATTTGTTTGGAGAGGGCTCGCTTCCACTAATCATATTTCAAACAACCAAGTTCTGGAAAAACAGGTTTTAAGTGACGAGTACAACGCAGAAAGGGACTTGTCTTACCCAGCCCATTTGCAAAAGCCTGTCGCGACGAATAAAGCCGTTGTATACCGAATAACACACTGTAAGTTAACAAACACTGGCGAACCACAATTACCGAACACAATTTAACACAACCAAGCTACATGACAATATTAGCTTGAGCGACTAGCCTTAAGCGCTAGCACTTACACACTGCTTTAAAAAAACATTCTTACCTGGGAGTCATTTAAACCCACATTTTAGTCCGACGTGGTCCGACTGTATTGACAAACAAACGTGTTTTTATTCTTTTATTTTTACTGCAAGTGCCACTTAAAATGAGTTGTGGCTAGAGTTTATCTCCGTTGCTAATCACTGCTTTCGACTTGATTCGCTCCGCTTCCTGGTCTGACGTAACTTCCTGTCAACGCCGGCGGAAGTTGGAGGCAAAACTCCTCCCTGTCTCAGTAAAGCCGACACCTGCTGGAATAAATGTGTGGCACATATGGAATACAAAGCAAAAACAATACATTTGAAACAATGTATTGTTGAAACAATAAACAATACATTCAAAAATGAATTTAATCAAAATAAATAAAATACTGTACAGCAGCTATGGCTGCACAGCGTAGACTCTCATAAAGGTGAGTTGATATGTTCAAAATGAGTGTGTGTGTGTACTTTACTTGAGAGGAAGAATCATCCAAACATGGGAAGTGCTTTTGTCTCCTGAGTGGGACATGGAGGTGCAGATAAGAGGTTCACTTGAATGAGTACGGACTTGATTGTCACCCCACTTGACAAGAGCATCTTAACCAAACACACCTGCCTATGTTGGCTTTATCTTGTGCTGCATCCACTGCATTGTACACATTGCACACACCACCAGGCTGGGGGTCTGGCCCGGCCACCCATCAAACAGAAGTCTTTATATTTAGCTACATCTTAAATGCAAAGAGTGACAAATTAGGTTGAACCTACAGTAGTGTAATTTAGGATTTTTTTTTTGCATTCAGTGCTACATTTGAATTGTATTCAAACAGTACTATATACAATTAATCAAGCAGTATATTAGCCATACTTTATGAGATCTCATACAACAAGTAGTAGAGTATCCAAGTACAAGTATCCAAAATCAGAATACTATCATACAGTAATAAAAATGAATAAAGGAAAGACTCCAATCTGTTCAGCAGCCTCCCCTCTGACTGGCTCAGAGTCATGCAAACCTGCACTAACTGATTTAAACACAGCTTCTTACAGTTGGGCTGGCAATACAAAGAGTAGCTCCAGAATTAGATCGATATTAGTGTGACAAAATCAATATTTTTCAGTTCTCCACTATGTTTGGTTTCACAAATATCTGTTTTTGTTGTGTTATTCATGCGGCTATATTGTTGCTTGATATTGTTATATATTGTTTACAAACTGAGGGAATACGGTAAGTCTTTAGACGGGAGGGCTTTTGGGGGTAAATACAAAGGGTTTCATTGTGAGCCAACACTACTTTTTGCTTTTGTTTAGTTGTTTGGCACTATTGACTTTATTTTGCTCAAACAATTGTACAGTATGTAATAAAAAGAAAATACGAATATTGTGAAATTATATCAAGGACATACAAAGCATTGGAATTACGTTTTTTACCTCCACGGTGCAATTAGGTTAACAGTATAAGCAGGACATATGGAAATGTAGAAAAGTGTGTACATAAAGGGAATTTGAAGTTAAAATATAAAAAATATCAAGAGGGCATATACATAATACGGTATGTACAATCAAAAAAGTCCAGTGTTTTATTCTGATTATAATCATGTTCAACAACTTATACGGAAAATTACAAAATAATATGAAAATTTAAGTAAAAAGTATTGGCGTCAGTATTGGCAATACTGGCCCTGTATTTAGTTGGTATCGGATTGACACCAAAATTTGCAGTACTGTATGGCCCACCTCAAGTGAAAAGGCTGCTGCAAGAAGTTGAACATGACCTCATGCAGCTGCTTATGCGTTTGTATACTGTATAGTATGTAGGTATGGATATTGTCTGTATTGTATACACATATATTTTATAATATAACTTAGTTCTCACTATTTAGATTTAGATGTACTATTGACTCATTTCTACAAACAGACCTCAGCTAAACTTTTACTGTTTCTTGTGTGCAAAAATTGTTCTTCTTTTAAAACAAATACAGTAATCCAGATTTCAAAGCATGAAATATTTCAGTTGAAAACGTTAAATGACTACATCATACTGTATGTTTTATTGAGTACAGCATTGAAAGGGTGAAAAGAACATGATAATACAGTAATGGTGAATTGAATGCACTGAAAAACTATTTACGACATTCTATTTACAGTTTTTTGTTACGTTCACTTGCGTTGCATTTTGTTTTTTCCCTGCCTTCTCCTGGGCATGTGCTTTTTGGTTTCAGGAGCTGTCACGGCAACTGGAGGCAGGGCCACGGGACGCAACTGCACTTAATGAGCGGTCACCCTTCTTAAGCAGAGGGTTCACACCTGGGAGACGCTGTATTATTCTCTTCCCCTCGGGAAGGATCACATATGAACAACTTGCACGTTTTCTCGGTTCCAACCACCTGTTTGTTCCTGCAGTTCCAGACACCATTCCAGCTTCTCTCTAGCGTCTTGTTCCTGCAGTTCCAGACACCAGGAACAGTTCGACGCCTTGGGGAAGGGCATAAAGAACATGGCTGAACGCCAGAACGCCCTCGAGGGACAGATCCAAGCCTTGCTGTCTGTGTTGCAGCCGGGCAGCCCTCCGGCTGCATCCTCCGTCACGGAAGTCGCCTCTCCGGACCAAGTCGTCCCTCCTCCCGCCGCGGACAGTTCCTCCGCCGCCAGCTTGCAGCCAGCTTGCAGCCAGCTTGCAGCCAGCTTGCAGCTATCCCGACCAGAGAGGTTCTCGGGCGGGACGGTGAGGTACGTGCCTTCCTGACCCAATGTGAGCTGCACTTCGAGCTCGAGCTCCTGTCGACCGCCTTCCGCTCAGAGCGAGCGAAGGTGGCGTTCGTGATTTCCCACCTGTCCGGACAAGCGGGAGCTTGGGCCACGGCAGAGTGGCACCAGCGTTCGGCCGTGTGATCCTCCTACTCTGCGTTTTCTACGACGTTGGAGCAGATCTTTCAACAGAACCCCCCGGGTCGGGAGGCAGCGCGCTCTCTCCTCCGACTGCGACAGGGGCCGCGTAGCGTCTCGGACTACGCCATCGAGTTCCGCGCCCTCGCGGCTGAGAGCGATTGGAATGCCGTGGCGCAGCTGGACGTGTTTCGCTCGGGTATTTCGGACCGCATCCGGGACCACATGATCCCCCTGGCTACTCCGAAGACCCTCGATGGACTCATTGCTCTCTCAGTGCGCCTTGAGGGACGCCTCCACGACCGGGAGTTGGACCGGAGTCAGCACTGCTGGCGCGGCCTGGCGCGCTCTCTGCTAAACAAGCACAGTCGCGGACATTCCTCAGGTTGCCTACCATCCGTCACCGACTCGTCGTGGACGTCGACCGTGGACGAGCCTATTCAACTGGGAGGAGGCCAACTCACTGCGGCCGAGAGAAACCAGCGTCGTCGACTACATCACTGCATTTACTGCAGCCAGGCAGACCATTCCATCGCCGGCTGTCCCTTCCGTCCGGACGGTCGCCGCTCGCGAGCTCCGGTGCAAGTTCTCCGGAGGACTCGTCCGCTCGAGCCCGTTCGCCGTTGGACTCCACTACCAGTCGTTTCCAGTATGCAGGTACCCTCTCGTGGGCCAATCAGAACATTTCCATTAGTGCTTTTATTCACTCTGGGGCGGACGATTGTTTTTTAGACGAAGCTTTAGTTAAACGACTCGCTATTCCGGGACTAGGTTACCGGCCCCAAGCTCGTCCGCTCCTTAGATGGGCGTCCCCTGGCGGGTGTCAATCACGAGACACACGCTCTCACTCTCCGCCTGTCCGGCAATCACACGGAATACGTTAGGTTTTTTGTTATCCCCTCCCGTTCCGCGCCGGTGGTTATAGGCCTAACGTGGCTCCATAATCCACCAACCCCCATATAGACTGGACCAAGGTCACTAGTTGGAGCGTTTTTTGTCACACTCATTGTCTCGAGTCGGCATGCCTCCACTACTCGTTCGTTCAGGTTAAGACTCCGGAGGTAATAGATCTGTCCCAGGTTCCCGCTGCTTACCACGACCTCCGTGAGGTGTTTAGTAAGGAACAGGCCCAGTCACTTCCGCCTCATCGCCCCTACAATTGCGGCATTGAACTTGTCCCGGACGCGGTACTACTCACCTCCCGTCGATATGATATCTCTCGGCCTGAGAGGGAGGCCCTCAAACAGTACATTTCCTCCTCCTCTCGCCTCCGGTCTCATTCACCCGTCCTCGTCACCCTTGGCCGCGGGGTTTTTCTTTGTAAAGAAAAAAGATAACTCACTGCGTCACTGCATAGACTACCGTGCACTGAAGGAGATTACCATCAAGAACAGGTATTCACTCCCCTTACTAGACTCACGTCGCTTCATTCGGCTCACTGGTTCTCTAAGCTCGACCTCCGCAACGCATACCACCTGGTGCGGATTTGCGACGGCGACGAGTGGAAGACGGCCTTTAATACTCCTCTCGGGCACTTCGAATACCTCGTTATGCCGCTCGGACTTACGAACGCACCGTCATATTCCAGAATTTTTTGAACGACATTTTACGGGATATGATCGGTTCGTTTGCGTTCGCCTACCTCAATGACATTTAAATTTTTTCTCGGACACTGGAGGTGCACACTCAGCACGTCCGGTTAGCTCTCCGGAGGCTCCTGGAAAATAGGTTATTTGTTAAAGTGGAGAAAGTCGCGTTCACTCCACCTCAGTTCCCTTTCTGGGCTTTATCGTTGGAAAAGGGCAACTTACGATCGACCCAGCCGAGGTTCAGGCTGTGGTCAAGTGGCCCATTCCTACATCAAGGAGGCTGCTCCAGCGGTTCCTTGGGTTTGCCAACTTCTTCCGACGGTTTATGCGAGACTTCAGCAAAGTGGTGGAACCGCTGACCAAGCTCACATCCAGCAAGGTACGTTTTGCATGGACTCCGGAGGCTAATACCGCGTTCGCCAGACTCAAGGCGTTGTTTACCGGTGCACCTGTTCTCCTTCACCCTGACGCTTCTTCTCAGTTCTTTGTAGAGGTGGACGCCTCCGACACCAGCGTGGGGGCTGTCATGTCCCAGCGCTCCGCTGAGGACGGGGAGCTGCAGCCCTGTGCCTTCTTCTCATGTTGCCTGACCTCGGCGGACGCAATTACGACATTGGCAACAGAGAGCTTTTGGCACTGGTACTAGCGCTGCAGGAGTGGAGGCACTGGCTGGAGGGCGCCGAACTTCCTTTTGTCGTGTTCACGGACCATAAGAACTTGGCATATCTTCGCACGGCCCAGAGACTCAACCCTCGACAGGCACGGTGGGCACTATTCTTTACACGCTTCAATTTCACCATAACGTTTCGACCAGGCTCCCGAAATGGCAAGCCGGACTCTGTCTCCAGGATGTATTCGCCACCGGTGGAGGACACCCGCCTGGAGACAATCATTCCCCAGTCCCGGATCTTGGGAGCCCTGCAATGGGACGTGGAGAAGCAGGCGGTGGAGGCCCTGGTGGACTACACTCCGCCAGAGGGATGCCCGACGGGCCGGCTTTTCATGGTTCGCTATCTTCGCCCAGAGGTCCTACTATGAGCACACGGTTCCAAGATGGCCTGCCACCCCGGCGCAGCCCGCACGATCTACCTACTGTCTGAACGGTTCTGGTGGCCATCATTTCGGGCGGATGTGAGGAGGTTCGTGACCGCCTGTACAGTCTGTGCCCGGAACAACTCCTCCCATAAGGCGCCCGCGGGACTCTTGCGTCCGCTCCCCATCCCTTCCCGCCCGTGGTCCCATGTGGCTTTGGACTTCGTCTCAAGACTTCCCCCTTCCAACGGGAACATGGTCGTACTCACGGTTTTCGACAGGTTCTCCAAGATGGTCCACTTCATCGCTCTTCCAAGCTGCCCTCGGCCCTCGAGATGGCGGAGCTACTTGTGACACACGCTACTTGTGTGTTCCGGCTACATGGAATCCCCTTGGACGTGGTTTCGGACAGGGGTCCGCAGTTCACCTCCGTGGTGTGGAAGACATTTTGCGGGGCGTTGGGCGCCTCTCCCAGCCTGTACTCGGGGTATCATCCGCAGACCAACGGCCAGACGGAGCGGGCCAATCAGGACCTGGAGGCCGCCATCCGCTGCGTCTGCCACCAGCAGCCGGCATCGTGGTCCATGAATCTCCCGTGGATCGAAAACTCCCATAACACCATCACCAGCTCCGCAACGGGCATCTCTCCGTTTCATGCCGCCAACGGATACCAACCTCCGGCCCTCCCATCTCTCGAGTCGGAATTGGCCGTGCCCTTAGTGTCTGCCCATCTACGGCGTGCCCGCCGGGCCTGGCGCAACACACGGGCTGCGCTTTCTCGCACAGCGGAACGGAACCAGCGACTGGCTAATCGTCACCGCTCGGCAGCGCCCGAGTACAAGCCGGGCCAGTGGGTGTGGCTGTCGACCCGCGACCTTCCTCTCCACTGTATCTCGAGAAAACTCCAACCTCAATTCATCGGTCCATATCCCATCGAGAGGGTCTTCAGCCCGTCGGCGGTCCAACTGCGGCTCCCGGACTCCCTCAAAATACACCCTACGTGCCATGTCTCCCTCCTCAAGCCAGTCGCCTCCAGTGACCTTTACCCTCCCGAAGTACCTCCTCCTCCTCCTAGGCTGGTCGATGGTCACCCGGCGTTTATGTTTAAGGCCATCTTGGACGTGAGAAGAAGGGGCAGTGGTTACCAGTTCCTGGTCGACTGGGAGGGGTCGACCAGGACCCGAGGACCGTTCGTGGGTATCTCGCGCTCTTATTCTGGATCCTACCCTCCTCTCAGATTTCTACACACACTTTCCGGAGAAGCTGGGCAGGCCGCCAGGGGGCGTCCGTTCAAAGGGAGGGTACTGTTACGTTCACTTGCGTTGCCTTTTGTTTTGTGCACCTGCACCTAATGAGCGGACACCCTTCTTAAGTAGAGGGTTCGCACCTGGGAGACGCTGGATTATTCTCTTCCCCTCGGGAAGGATCATGTATGAACAACTTGCATGTTTTCTCGGTTCCAACCACCTGTTTGTTCCTGCAGTTCCAGACACCATTCCACCTTCTCTCCAGCGTCTCCCAGACGGTACGTCCCGTGTCCCGGTCTACCAGTTTGGGTACCCTGAGGCTCGTGTGTGCTCTGCAGCTCATGGTGCTTGCGACCCTTTCCTGTACGGTCGCACCACCGCCTTCTGTTGTTTACTTTTTGTCTACATTAAAGAAAGAGCATACAGCCTCCAAATTGCCCCCTCTCTCCACGTCCGAGGGTCCGCTCTTGCAACACGTAACAGTTTTTTGACATTATTAGATTATTATTTGAATGGCAAAAAAAGACATTCAGTGAATAATATGTTAAAACTGCTGCTCCTGTTTGACTCCTGAGTGTGATTTATCCAGTTTGATCAGCACCCACATTCATTTTCAGAATTATTTTATTATCTGTTGTGTTTGGTAGTATTGTGTTGAACTGTATGAAATAATGTCCAGAAGCACCTGTATTGTCTACTAGTGTCTTTGCCATAATTTTAAAATAGGTCAGAAAAACTTCATATATTACCTTCCACAGGAACATAATACCAGTGCACTCCTCCTCTGAGATAAAACATGAAAGATGCCACATTCCAACATCACCTGTATCTTTTTATTACCTCCTTTCTGGTAGAAAATAGACGGCTGCATTTAGAAACAAAAGATCACTCAATAAATTAGAAAGTATGCCATGAACTTGATCTTCACAAGGTCATAAATTGTCCAAGTGAACCGGCTTGTATGTTTGGGTCCACATGCTCAACCATATTAGACTATGATGCACACGGTTCAGGTTTAGACCTCTTTGTCTGACACTGTACTGTATGTTGCATTATATTTATTAAATACTTACAACATCTCAAGCCATCATATTGTCTACCAACTGGGGGATTTTTCTGGCGGAAGCATAAGACAAACACTTGTGGTATCAGCACTGACGTCCAAATTCTGCAGGAGTGACTGATTTTAAATGCCTATAGCTTTTAGCCCAGTGATCAGTTGAGATCCTGAATAAATTTTAATGAAAAAGGAGAGAGGCACACAAATCAAACGCCGGCTTTTGCCTCAGGAATGTTTTTGTGGAAATTCATTGATATATGGCTGCAGATGTGCAAGTCCAGTGTTAAGAGCAGAGCTAACGCAGGCCACTAAGCTGGAGCAACATGTCAGCCTGGTGACTCCCTAAAAGTCTTCATTTCCACATTTCAGCTTAAAAAGTAGTATGTAAACCAATGAAAATACACATTTGCAAGTTTCATATTTAGTCAAATATATGAAAATGTAACTGATGTTTAGATGGTTTACCAATCAAAACTATAGTATTTGAGAGAAAAACGAGAGAATATTCTGTAATGTCAAATCAAAGATTTTAAAGATTTTTTTTAATGAGGAGCAGTGAGTCGTTTATTCATCGTTCATATTGACAGTAGATCTGTGGCATATTGTTGCGGATGACCCCTGAAATTAATAGTTTTTATTCATTTTTACTTACTGCTGTTATATAAAAACACTGTTTATACAGTACATATATATACGGTGTATATATATATATATATATACATATATATATATTTTACACACACACATAGTAATACACATGTGTATACATAAATACATACAAAGTAGTGCATTTTCCTGTTGATTAACACAAACAAAGAATGGAAGTTTGCTATTCTCAAGCTAATAACTAGTATGCAATATATAGAGTACAATATATATTTATGTACTGTATATACTGTATATTTTTTTTTTCATATTTTGTTCAGTGAACAAAATATGAAAGTGAACAGCATAATTTGTATATAAACACACTTTACATTTTTAGATTCACACCTTCATCATTGGAAAGGAGCAGTAAGAAGAAACCAATTCTTATATTTGCCTGCCACCTTCTTGAACAAGCAAACAAAAGAGACAAGATCGTCCGACATCACATATACAGTTGACTTTCAATAGCCTAGACAATCAACAATTAGATTATAACAAATCAAAACAAAACATAAATAAATAATATAACCCATACAAATCAACTTTTATAAGTCAAACAATTGATCGTTGACTTCTAGTTTAAGTTTCAAGTATGCCTCAGAGCTTTATTTGCATGCATGTTTTTGAAATGTGGGAGGAAGCCGGAGAAAACCCACGCATGCACAAGGAGAACATGCAAACTTCACACAGAGATGCCCAAGCGGAAAGTCGAATCCAGGTCTTCCAGATTTTCTGACTGTGTGGCCAACATGCCAACCACTATTATTGTACTACTATTATTATTATGCTATACTGGACTGATCAGAAACAGCAAATTACATATTTGCATAGGAGAAAAAACACATTGCTTCATGCTGCATACTTACAGTACATGCACAGATTAGTGTAAGCAGCACATTCGCAAGTCATGTGCATCGGGTCAGGAAAGCAGGTGTCTGTCTGTCCTGTCGACTCTACCCACATATGTATGCCCCGAGGTCAGCCCATACACAATGATATCATTCATCACAACTGTTTGGGAGAGACATTGTGAGCCAGAGTTCACAGGCATGCTAATGGCAAGAACATGTTTGTGAAGAAAAGAAAAACTGTCAGGTTTGAATGAACTGGAAGGTATACTGTATGAATAACTTAACATCTCAAGTAATTCATGTAAATCATGGATCAAATGCCTCTCTTATAAGAACCATTGACATGTTAACAGCAGCAGCATGTGCGTAGCTAATATGTCTTTGCTTTCACGTGCAATGGGAGCTTCATCATGCACACAAGGTAGAATTAACTTATAGCACTGCAGAAAAAAGAGTGGGCTGTATCATTACATTTACAAGCCTACGATGCTAGAAGCAGAATGGAATCAGCTTATTACCAGTTTTACAAGGATGAACATCCCACGCAGCTGCTCACTCTGTTCACTTTTAAAGCAATTTGCCTATACTCCATAAGAAATTAAAATTTTCTTTTGATAAATATGAGCATTTAGCTCAACACTAAATAAGTTGATACAAAACTTAAGTTATCCCTTTCAATGAATTGGATGGATGAGTATACATTCAAATGTTTTGACATTTTATATACAAAAAAACTATCAAACTGTTTATATTTACCGAAATGGGGCAAAATACAATAAACAGATACGTTTTAATATCCAAACCCCAATTGCGAATAAGACATAAGCATATAAGAAGCAGAGAGGAACTCATTACAATACGAGAAATCATACTCCTAGATGTCTACACAACAACAACACAGGAAGTTGTGTTTGCAACAGAGTAAGTCACTCCTGTACAAGTCACTAGTAAGCACCAAGTCTTTACCTTCAAGTTACAAGCAAGTCCGAGTCGATCTTTAAGAGAACCAAGCAAGTCAGGTCAAGTCACTGCTTTTCGTCTTCAAGTTCAGGCAAGTCATACACGTTTTAATTAGACCAGTTTTACAGATTGAAAGTTTAAAAACAAGCGTTATAAACTTTTAGACTTTTTTTTTATTACATTCTTGACAACAAACAAGTTGTAGGGCCAAACAGAGCTGAGTTAAATAAATAAATAAATGAAATAACAAAATGTGTTGTAAAAGTCAAAAATTTGCGAGATTAAAAGTGGTAATATTACGAGATTAAAAGTGATCATTTTAGGTGTCTTCGTGTCATACGTGTCGGAGGGAAACTAGTTCTTCAGTGGCAGGGGAACTTCGCTCTGGCATCAGACAAGCTTTTATTTATAATGGGACAGCAAAACAGAACAGTTGGTCACAACCAGGTTAGCATCGTCTCACCGCTACACTCTACCCCCCCCTCAACGTACGGCTCCGCGGTTCATAGCGGCCACAGGCAATGCCTAAAAAATAACGTTACAACTTTTATTCCCGCATAGTTACGTTTGTACTCTCGTAATATGATCTATGATTTCTCGTAAATATACCACGTTACGGCGATATCCACACGAAGACAAAACGCTCATCATTTCCAAAACATTTTCTGTAAAGATGGAGCTAGTTCCGAAACTATGTGGATTATAAAACCAGAATAAAGTGATGTGCTGTGTCTGCCAGCATTAGTTGTTCTTCTCGAAAATGAAGAAGAAGCAGATTTTGCTGCAGTAGCGACAGTAGGCTGAATAGCTTCAGCAGGACAAAAGCAACGTACGGCGCCGTTGTTGTTTCCGTGTTTGGGGTTTGTAAAGGGGTGGAGCTATGACGGAAGCGCCTACATAGAAGCCGGGCCGAAGACGTAAGTACGGAGCTGCGAAAATGGCGTCTTTCCACTCAGGGACCCGGTTTCAAAAGTGTTTGTTTACAGACCCTGCAAACGCCAGCTGCGTCTGGATGATACGCCGTTTTGATCAAGTATTTATGCGTTTAGGCCTCGGATCGTCTTTGTGTGGATGGGGTTTACGACTTTTTTCCCCAACTGATTTCAACAGGCTGGACTCCTACGTGAAGAGAACAGCTCAACTTCAGCAGTAAGTGAGTCTCTTCAACAGGAAGAGGGTGAAAAAAAACAGCAGTACATAAACAAACATTCACAAAATCTGTGTCTTCCTTTTCTTCCGGCCTATCCGTGTTGTGTTCTGCCAGACTGTGCCAAAGTGAGCACATGCATAAAATAAAGCAGCCGAAAGTAGACTTATCTTGGATATTTGAAAAATAGAACAAAGCGTTAAACCAAAAAGTCATTTCAAGTCAATCAGCTCAAGTCCGAGTTAAGTCTAAAGTCAAGAACATCAAGTCAAAGTCAAGTCGAGTCTTTTGGGAACATTTGTCAAGCAAGTCACAAGTCCTAAAAATTGCCATTCGAGTCAGACTCGAGTCAAGTCATATGACTCGAGTCTCCCATCTCTGGTTTGCAACTTGCAAGACTGAAATAGCAGGTCATCCAAGTGATATCCGCACTTGAGCTAATAAAAAAAAGTGTAATCATTGGTAAATGAAAGGGGTGACTAAATGCATACAAGCGAAATGTTCTAGAGCAGGGATGGGCAAACTACGGCCCGTGGGTCACATTCGGCCTGCCAACCGTTTGAATCCGGCCCACCGATTGCCTCCAAAGGATTTAATATAAACTTACATACAAGCATAAAACAATATATAAGCTGGCGACATGACTTGCAAGTAGTATCTGAGACCACCTTTTCATGGTTTAAGTATCTTTTTACATGCAGCGATCTGGACTACCTCACTAAAAGTGCCAAATAAACACAAATCAACAAATCTGTGATACTGAAAATAACCTACCCACTGCACTGTCTGGGAAGTAAAAGGAGGGATATTCACATACGCTTTAATAGTCAATGTTTTATCAATCGTAGTTTATATTGTATGTCACGCATTCTTATTTCATGTACCGTTTAGGTAATTTTGCTGGACCTGAGGCCATATCACAGATTGTATGACACTTTTACAGATAAAATAAAGCAATACATAATTCCAGGTGGACTGTTATAATTATAAGCGTGAAATAGTATGTGTGTGTGTCAAAGATATAGTCTGGCCCCCCGGCCAATTTTGTCAACTTAATGCGGCCCGCAAGTCAAAAAGTTTGCCCACCCCTGTTCTAGAGCATACATAGAGTGTTTGTCAAACTTGTGCCATGGAGGGCTGAGACACTGCAACCTGTTTCTCCAGTAGGCACTTTAATTGATTAGCTTCTTCCCTCAAATTGAAGGTGATGTTGCTCATTAAAATTACCCGCTTTAGTGACCAGCTGGGAAAAAAACATGCAGGGTCTCGGGCCTCCGTAGCACGTGTTTGACACCCCTGATCAAGAGCATTGGGTCTCAAATTAGGGTACTAGTACCCCTGGGGGCGCTTGACGACACTCCAGGCAGTGCTTGAGATGAAAAATATATACACCCAGTTTACCCCAATACAAAAAGATGAACAGTACATAAACTGTATGGTAGGTTTATTTTAACATAATATATGTTATAATATAATATAATTTTAAAAAATATATTTTTAAAAATCCAGAAAAAAATCATTTCTATTTGGAGTTTAGACATTTTTAATTGTAATATGTAGTTATTATGTATTTAATCCACTTATTTAGTCACAAGTTCTCTTATTTCATTTGCATTTTCATTTTAAGGGGTTGCATGTTGCATGTGTGGCCAACATGCAACATGCAACATTATTATCATACTACTGAATTGGTGTATGAGTCAGCTGTAACTTGTATGACTGGTAATAACGTTATCAATCAATGGCAGAAAGATAGACTAGAGCCCTGTATTCTTCCTTGTAGATTAATGTCAGAAGGGTCATACATGAAAAATAACATCCACCAATATACAGTATGATCTGAAATGATAACCTTTGTGTTCACTCGCCTAAAGAAAAACGTTTTCCTCCACAAAAAACATCCGTGGATTGCACTGTTAATAACTGCTAATACCATTCGGTAATGCTTTTTTGCTTTATTTGCGTTGAACATTTTGCACTGAGAAACATCAAGTCCACAATTTATGTACGGGAAGAAGTAGGAATAGGCTGTGTTTATTTAATCCTATGCCTTCTCAATGTCCACGCAATTACCTCATTTTTTGCCGCTACCTACTACAACATTCATCAGACAGTATGTTTTCTTCTTCTTCCATACACCTTGTAAACTTGACTGTATTTCGTAAACAGGTTCATATTGGTACATTAATGTCTTTGCGCGGTCTGTTCCATAAGCTACATTGTTGTCCGCTAAGAGTCTAAATTTACTCTAGGGATTTTTTTATTATTGTATTTTAGGTCTTGTAAAGAATTATAGCTGAAGTTGTGTGTGTGTTACTATGTGTTACCTTGTGTACGTCAGGATCATCATTTGGTATCTTTATTCATTGTTCCCCAGAGTGGTTCCTCAATCAGGTCAGAAACTAAATTGGTCCTCCTTCTTGCTCTTCTTCTCACGGCAAAGCACAGTGACAGACACTCTGTCATCTCCTTATAAAATAAATGTATGTGGGTTAACGTGTCTGCCAGATGTTTGGATTCCAACAAAAGCATGTTCAATTCCAAGTAGTTCTTAAAGACGTGGTGTGTAAAACGATAAAACAATGCACATTGATTGATGATGGTAAACCATGTTGATCCATATATTATTCATTCATTCATCTTCTAGCCCTTATTCAAGGTTGCGTTCTAAGGGGTAGCAGCCTAAAAAGAGAAAGCCAGGCTTTGCTCTCCTCAGCTGACGACGTCTCTCCAACATGTCCTAGATCTTCTTACCGGTCTGACAACTCTCCAGCGAGGAGTACGAGAGGCATCCTTCCCAGATTTCCGAGCCACCTCGTCGGACTCCTCTCAATGTGGAGGAGCAATGGCTCTACTTCGGGTTTCTCCAAGATGGCAGAGCATCTCACCTTATCTCTAAGGCAGAGCCCAGCTAACCTACAGAGGCAATGCGTTTTGGTAGCTTGTACCTGCAATCTTGTCTTTTCTGTCACTATCTAAAGCTCATGACCATAGGTGAGGGTAGGAACGAGATTTTGAATGGTAAATTGAGAGTTATGTTGTTTCTGCGTCCCTGTTCACCACAATGGATTGATGCAGAGTGTAAAATAAATGCAGGACCCAGATAAATTGTTACTTACAGCTTTCTCTTCTGAATCTTCAACATTTCCACCAAGTAATGTTGGAAAGGCTTTGGACTTCAGCAACAGCAGTGGATAGTCCAACTTTGTATTGCTAAACAAAATTAGCCTTCCCTCACACCCAAACAAACATTTCCTGGTACCATTGCTCTACGCTGCCCATATAATAAAGTTTGGGTTGCGTGACACCAGCGGAACTCGATGTTTAAAAAAGTGTGCAGAGCCATCCAAAACGGCTTTCAGGGCTCACTTTCAAATGTGCAAACTTTGATAGATAGTGGGTCATTGTTTAACATGAGAATACAACATTGAAACAACATTTATAAGTCAGAAAAGAGGAAAAGAACAATAGATCCCCTTAGTACCTATACTGAAAACTTAAACCCACGTGGCAGAAATTCATCCCCAACCCTGATATTGGTTCCCCACCCATTTCTGAGTGAGAACCTTAGACTCTGACTTGGAGGTGTTGAGTGTCACCCCATCCGCTTCACACCTGACTACGAACCAATCCAGTGAGAGCTGGAAATCACAACCCAATAAAACCAGCAGGACCACATCATCTGCAGGCAGAGACCCAATCCTGCAGCCACCAAACCAGATCGCTGCCATAGCTTCACAGAGAAAATCTGTCCATAAAGGTTATGAACAGAATCTGTAATAAAGAGCAGCTCTGGTGGAGTCCAACCCTCACTGAAAACTTATTGTGGACCAAGCCTTGACACATATCTACGTAAATACTTTTGTTAAATTCAGCGGTGTTAGAAAATACATTCCAAAGGGTCTGTGCAAAACCAAATCTATTTTTCCCATGGGAAACAATGCAAAACACACTGAATCCGTTCCAAATCCCTGACAATGTTAAGAGAAAACACTTTGACTATTGAACAATAGAAATGTTTTAACAATAGTAATAGTTTTACACAAAGCAATTTGAAATGCATGTTAATGAGGAATGAGCGCAATAAATGAACATTTAAAGTCACTTTTACTTTGACTGAAGACTCGTGTTGGAATGTGTTGGACTTTTCTATGAGTTATTCATTGAATTCAAGAATGTTTTTCATCTTCCTTATCATAGTGTTGCATGCGTAACTTTTTTTGGCCACATTGTAGATTATTTTGCGGCCGTACTCAATATAAGGAAAAAAACCCTTCTGTAACTGTGTTAGTTAGCTAAGAACTACAGAGTCCTCTGGTGATGACATCATAAAGGAGTGATGGAGTTGGAGGACAATGACTTCAGGTTGGAATTGAGGGCAGGCCAACAGGCACATTTTGTAATAAAGACATACACAAAGTTCATACATGCAGTGTATTAACAAAACAAGACTGAGTCAAAACTGTGTGGGATTCTTTCTTTGGGCACTGAATTTGAAAGAATCTGGTCCCTGGCAGACTGTTTAATAAATGAAATGAAATGAATGACTATTTTGTTAGGCACAATGTTTGCCAGTACGAGAACCGTGACTGTTTATGAAAACTGAGACATATTTTTGGCAGTCATTTTTGTCAAAAACAAAATCATACAAATTTGTGGTTACAAAAACCGAGGTGCCATTGATTATACTAATTGGTCAGACAAGACATTTCAAAAAGTATGGAAAAAGGTGTGTTTTTTGAGGATGGAGTTGATTACTTTATGGACTGTTCACTGGGGTGTATGAATGGATTGATAGTAGCTGCCAAGTATCAGTTTGGTGATGACAGACTGCAGTGCCTGGAGATCATTTTCACATTGTCAATGTGACAACAAAGGTCAAGGCCAGTGATGGAGAAATGCTATAATATTGTTTCATTTTGGTGTCATTTCAACCACAAAAGGTTAACCAGATGACATTAAGCAGAACTGCCATGTCTGATTGGCAATTTGATGCTCATGACCTTTTGTAATGCACAGTCTTTGCTTTACTGATACCAACTTCCTTTAAATCCATCCATCCATCCATCTATACATTTTCTATACCACTTGTCGTCACTGGTGTTCCTTGTATGCTTGAGCCTGTCCTTTAAATTCATTCATTTTCTATATGGGTGGGTTAGAGTCCATTTCTGTTTATTTTGGGTGAAAGATGGGGAACTAGTCGCCTGTCAATCACATGGCACATACAGACAAACAAACATTCACTGACACATTAACACCTATGGAGTCTAACCTGTATGTTTTTGGGATATGGGAAGAAGCCAGTGTACCCAGAGAACCTCCCCCCGCACACACATGTGGCGAACATGCAAACTCCACACAGAGATACCGCAGGAGATTTGAATCCTGGATCCCCAGGCTGTGACATTGCCATGCTCACCGCTAGACCACCTAGTACCTTAAGATTGTAGAATAGCTATTTTTAATGTTTTATTATGATATAATACTTTACACAAAGGAACTATTGTAGAGAAAATGTAGAAACCCAGACAGATTGGACGGCGGTAACAGCAAGCGGTAGCTCCCTGTAGATATTCTGTATGTGCTGCCGTTTTGGTTAACAACCTAGTTCACACTGACTACACGGTTAAGTCTTACAAATCTGTGTTTCACCTTATTTTCACCTCGTGACACATCTGGGTTTTATAAATTACCTATTTGAGTACTACTGTCTTTTTTTTTTACAAACAAAACTTGTGTGTTGTTTTGTTTTGTTTTGTTTGCAAACAAACTAATGGATAACTGGTTTTGACCTCACATGTCAAGAAAAGCGAAGGGCAAAGACAAGTCAAACAACCCAGTATTGTTCAATGTATTTAAAAGTGTTTGACAAAACATTTGCATGCAATGTCTTGTTGCAATAAATAATATTGACCAAAGGTGCAGAAAAATTGCAATTATAAAAAAAAAAAAGTAATAATGCATTTAGCAAGAAAGATGCAATTGCATCTGTGTATCATCTCTTGACATATGTTATGTTTGAGCTGCAGGACTGTATGCTTATAAATTGTTTTGTAAATTTTCAATCACGAGTATATGAAAAACCTCATCCTAATGCATGAAAAACTCACATTCAAAAATGGCTTTTGCCACACATATGCCATTTTCCAGCAGAAAGGCCAATTTGATGCTCATCGAGTGCCCTGGTGTACCTAAGAGCTGTTCAAAATACATCAATGCAAAGCGGGATTAAATATTCCTCTATTTTGCTAATCATGTATGAAATGCATAATTTTATCAGCTGCTTGTTGAGTGGATTGTTTTTTTCTCTCTCGTAGTGTACGTATATATATTTACTGTATATATATATATTCTTCATATAAAAAAATGTATATATATATATAGAGAGAGAGAGGGAAAGAGAGCTAGTGAGAGCTGGCTAAACCCTTGCAAAGTCTGCAATTGAAATACACAGTATAGTATGCACATGCACCGTTGGCAGAGCTGCACACGGTTTCATATTTCATGCAATGTGAATGACTAATCCATGAAATGTGTGGGTGGGATGATTAACACAGACACCAGCACTGAAAATATGTTTGCTTTGAAACTGTGAATGTGTTCTGAACATGAAACTGTGAATAATTGGCATAGAATGGACATAGAACTTAGAATTGCAGTTAAGGACTAATTGCGTTAAGTGAAAATAAAGTGTACTTTTGTTAGTGGGATAATGAGCTTTTTTGGAAACGTGATGGTGTTGATGATGCTGTGCTGCTTTTGGAATGAGTCCTCTAGCTCCCCTCGTGTTAAATGCAGCCTGCACATGCAAAATAGTGTGTGATGCAACAACTGGCACTCAGATTTATGCTTTTAAAGGAAAACTGCACTTTTTGAGGAATTTTGCCTCCCCATAATGAACACGCATCTTTCTTTTGTGTGCTATAGATATAAAAACAGATCAAATGAGACAGCTCAGTACTGCAAGTGACACACTTATGCCACCTACAAAGACTGCTATTAAAACAGTTAAAATTATTGCCTTATATACGGTAGTGTTCAAAATAATAGCAGGGAATGTGACTAAATGGATGAATTACTGTTATTAGTATATTTTATTTGCAATGGCAATATTGGCAAACCTGTGAATCACTAAACTAATATCTATCTATCTACTATCTACTATCTATCTATCTATCTATCTATCTATCTATCTATCTATCTATCTATCTATCTATCTATCTATCTATCTATCTATCTATCTATCTATCTATCTATCTATCTATCTATCTATCTATCTATCTATCTATCTATCTATCTATCTATCTATCTATCTATCTATCTATCTATCTATCTATCTATCTATCTATCTATCTATCTATCTATCTATCTATCTATCTATCTATCTATCTATCTATCTATCTATCTATCTATCTATCTATCTATCTATCTATCTATCTATCTATCTATCTATCTATCTATCTATCTATCTATCTATCTATCTATCTATCTATCTATCTATCTATCTATCTATCTATCTATCTATCTATCTATCTATNAAATATTTAGGTATTCACCACTAATGAATAATGTAAGATGATCAATGATCGGATAGAATCAGATTAATGTTGTGGAAGTTAAAACATTATCAGTGAAGCATAAAGACATAAACATGTACATCTTTTAACAGTGACACATACAATATATGCTCTATATTGTACTTGTATTATCACATATGTATAAATTATTACCGACTTGAGGTGAATGAGTGAATGTGTTTTTTGCAGAAAAAAATTGCCTATTTTTGGAGATTTCTTCCTGTGGCCAATTTTAATTTGGAAGTGTAAATGTGCGGGGATCCACTGTATTTATCCACTGCATCAGACAAGAATACGAACATTAGAGATGAAAAATGTAACTCATTTTTTTGGGTAATAGAATATTTATTTGAGTTATGTTAGTTAGTTTTGAAGCTTTTTCAACTTGAACAGCAATATTGTATTTCCGTCAATATTAACAGATACATAAAGTTAAAGGTATTTTACAGTAATAAGTCATCCTATTAAGGGGTTCTCTTTAAATAAAAGTGTTTGTTTATAATAAGGAGGAACTTGTTTACTCATTTTAATAGGTGGTTGGTGAAATGAATAATAATAATAATAAAAACAGTAAGTTATTTAGTCCATGAATTTGCAGGGTTGAGAATGTTAATTTGCATTCCATTGTATATATCAGGGGTGTCCAAACTTTCAAGGTCCGCAATACCGCAATGAAATTCAAAGAATAGGAGGGGTCGCTTTTTTCATTAATTTTATTATTAGTTATTAGTATTAAGCTTTCAGCTTTTTCACTTTATATTATGTGCCTTTTTTCTCTATTTTCACAATTTATGATGGGCTTTATGGTTTCATTTTATTTCTACAATGTGTCGCGGGCTAATAAAACTGAACTGCTGGCCAGAAATGGACCACAGAACGCACTTTGGACACCGCTGGTATACGTATGTCATTTTAGGTAAGATTGTGTTACCTTGCATTTCCAGGCACTTCTTTATTTTGAATGTCTTTATTGTTACGGTAAAGAAACCCCCAATGCTATTCTGCATAAACATTTTTGGCCTGCTCTTAATGATTTGACGTAACGGGCTCTTTAAATAGTGCTGAAGAATCACACCCAGCTGCTGAAAACGTGTTTGAACCCAAATGAAATATTTTAAAACAGTACGACAAAAGAGTTTGCGAGAGCGGGAATTGTGGTTTCGGACAGAAGAGAAGGAAGAGGAGGATTTGGGTAAATCCGAGGACAAAATAGGTGGCAGTGGGGAGAGAGGGATAGAGTGATTACTTGATGTAAAGGCCACAAACAGAACGCCTGCTGTTGCTGAAAAATCAAATCTGTCAGCAATTAGAAAGAGGCTAAGCAGCACTTGTCAGTGGACAATAGAGCGACAGGAGAGGGGGTTAGCAATTATTAGAGAGGCTAGAGTACCTTTATTTATCTAAACAGCAGGTTAGTTGCCCAATCTCCTCTTTTGTCACTTGTTGCATATGTGAAAGGGGCACCACTTAATCCAAATAGTGTTCCTTGTGGCATTATAGCCGCTCCAAGAAGTGGAGAGGGCTGCTTTTCAGAGAATAATCCAGGGGTTGATCTCATGCTCCTGCAATGCTTCTTTCCCTCAAAGCACTGATCACGTTTGAAGCTATTTATTAGACATTTAGGGAAAGGAGGGGGTCATCTCAAACATGTAGTTACTATCAAAGCCCTGCGCTCCTTGAAGGGCCGCACAGAGTTGCAGGAGGGATTTGAGATGTGTGGGTCTTATTTTCATCTAAAGCCGTCTGCAAATACGTGTGGGGGGACTCACACAGAAATAAATCATCTTGTAAACTAATAAGAAACTTCCTTTGTTTAGTCATGAATGACGACATCCTAACATTTCATGAAAGGGAGCCTGTTAGACTAAATCTAATTTAAGATATACAGTGTGAGAAAATATACAGTTTTACAGTGCAGCGTATTCACAGCCCTGCATCACTGCATATGTGAAATTAAAATGTAGATAGATAGATAGATAGATCTGTTGGGGGATGAGGGGTTGAAGGTCCGGGCAACCTGGTCTTTGGAAGCCAAAATCTGCTTCTTGGGACATGGAATGTCACTTCTATGCTGAGGAAGGAGCCTGAGCTCATGTGAGAGGTTGAGACATTCCAACTAGATAGAGTCGGAATCACCTCGACCCACTGTGTCACCCACAGTGACACACTTGTGACACACTAGGTTGCAGGTCTATGATCGACTTAATAGTCGTATGATCAGACCCTCCCAGGGGTGTAGGGGGATATTGAGTCCAAATGGGCCGTATTCCGTGCCTCCATTGCCGAGGCAAACAGTCGCAGTTGTAGCCTCAAGGTGGTCGGTGCCAGTCATGGCGGCAAGACCTGAACCTGATGGTGGGTACCGGAGGTTAGGGCTGCCGTCAAGCTGAAGAAGGAGTCCTATCTGGCATGGATGGCTTATGGGACTCCCAAATCAGCTGTCTGCCTTGAAGACGTTCTGACAAACCGTCCGACGCCTCAGAAAGGAGACGCAGCATCCGGTTCACACTGTTTATAGTGGGGACGGAGACCTGTTGACCTCGACTGAGGATATAGTTGGTCGGTGGAAGGAATACTTTGAGGCCCTTCTCAATCCCAATGACATACCTTATGTAGAGAAAGCAGTGTCTGAGGACACGAATGTGGACTGTTCTATCACCATGGCTGAGGTATTTGGGGTAGTTAAAACACTCCCCAATGGCAAGGCTCCAGGGGTGGACAAGTTTCGCCCTGAGTTCCTCAAGGCTCTGGATGCTGAGGGACTGTCTTGGCTGACTGGTCCTGATGGCCTCATCAGGCTGTGACCTTCAGCATTTACTAGAGCAGTTTGCATCTGAGTGTGAAGCTTCTGGGATGAGACTCAGCACCTCCAATTCCGAGGCCATGGTTCTCAGTCCGAAACGGGTGGATTGTACCCTCCGGGTTGGGAATGAGGTCTTGTCCCATGTGGAAGAGTTCAAGTATCTCAGGATTTTGATCACGATTGAGGGAAGGTTGGAGCGTGAGGTCGACAGACAGATCGGTGCAGCGTCTCCATTAATGTCGTCACTGTACCGGACTGTCGTGGTGATGAGAGAGCACAGACGGAAGGCAAGGCTCTCTGTTTACCGATCGATCTACGTTCTCACCCTCACCTATGGTCATGAGTTATGGGTCATGACCGAAAGAACGAGATCGCGGATACAAGCGGCGGAAATGAGTTTCCTCCGTAGGGTGGCTGGACTCACCCTAAGAGATAAGGTGAGGAGCTCAGAGTAAAGCCACTGCTCCTTTACATGAAGAGGATCCAGTTGATATGGGTCGGGCATCTACGTAGTCTGGTTGCCTCCCTATTGAGGTGTTCCTGGCATGCCCAGCCAGGAGAAGGCCCCGGGGAGGACCTAGGACACGCTGGAGGGATTATGTCTCGCAGCTAGGCTGGGAACGCCTTGAAATGGAATGGAACTTGTGTTATAATAAAATTAGTATTAATAATAAATACAGGGTGGACCAAAAGCAGGCTTACAGTTAATAACTTAGACATTTCACATTTATTAGACATTTTGTCATTTATTTACATTTATTTGAGCACTTATTAAATGTAAAATGTCTAATATGTAAATTTGATGTATGTAAATACATGTCAAAATGTCTAATAAATGTAAAATGTCTAAGTGTCAACTGTAACCCTACTTTTGGCCCACCCTGTATAATAATATTAATAACAATGATAATAATAATACATAATACATGTATTGTTAATAACTGCAACAGTCACTTGTATTGCAAATGCAGTTCCAAAATCAGAGAAGAAAGTCACTGTGTAATATAATAAATCTTTTTATGGGCGCATCAATCACAGGAATCCATTGTTTATCGCGGTTAATTGGTCCCAGCCCCGACCCGTGATAAGTGAAGTAGGATTACTTATTTCTAAATTGAATATTCTTGGAGTTAGAGCATAGAAACCCTGTTTACAATCTTCTAGACACATTTTTGTTTAACACATTAAAGCCCCCCTGACATGAAATAATACCCCTACAGTCACCTTTACACTTGCATTACACAATGTAGTAGACATAATAACAGAAATTAAGACATATTAGACATAAATAAGACTTGTGTTTGTATGTGTAAATGTCCTCAGGGAGCTGAGTGGGAGTTGGACAGGAGGTGACTTTCCAAATTCGGAGTTCAGATTTTACTTAGCGTGGGTTAGGGATTATTGTGCCTGATAAATCAAACCTGCAATGAATGCCTGTTCAGGGAATCAAGTCTGGTGCTTGTGTGTCTCACCAAACACGACAGTAACTTTACTGATACCCAGTGACCAGTGTAGAACACTACATATCCTCACGGTGTCTTTGGATGCCTTATGTTTGTATTTTAGTTCATTTAGTAATTTTTATGCAAAAAAATTTGAAATGTGCTTAAATATGCATTTTCTTTACTAATAATAGGCCGTTGTTGTTTTCTGTTGGCCTTAGATTCCTAGAACGTAACCCTGTGAAAAGCGAGGCTCCACTGTATAGATTATTTGGAAAAATGACCATCCTTAGCAAAAGCATGCTTTGTCTTTGATGTGTGATCTAAAAACAGGGAGTCCAAACAAAGGACTGCTGTTGATTCACACAAAGCAACCTTTTCTCACTCTTACAAAAGTTGTAACTTGCTCTTGATTAGTATCTGCCAGGTGCAGACAAGCATCACTGCAGTTTTGCAAACATCAATTTGTTTGACAAAGTCGGAGCGAGGAAAGAAACGTGGGTCTATAAACTGCTAGATAAGTGAAGTTAATTTAAAGGCAAGAAAAAAAATAACAAACGCTTGCTATTAATTAGGCCCAAACCGCAAATTCAATTTGCTCATGATTTGAATTTGTTCAATTAATGATGTGTGCATATGTTTTAATGCTTCTGAGAAAGTTAAACGCGGAATCATATAATGTGTGCGTGATAACTGGCGTGCTGACACAAGCAAATTTCCTCAAATAATTGTTAAAAAATCCGTTCAAGCGCCGTGTTGCATCAGGGCTTCAATTAAAGTCAAATTGAAAATCATATGAATGTTCTTAATTGTAGCTAACTTTTAGAAAAGAAATAATGTAGGAAAGATAAACTACAGCACTAATAATGAATAAATCTATTTTTCTCTTGTCAATATGGGGCGCCTGAAAATTGCCTATATGTGTTTGGGCTGAAGTAAATGTGATACTTTACTGTATGTTGTGGCTTCACATAGACACACACACACGCACACACACTCTCATTGAACAGTCTTCCACACTTATTCTTAAAGCAGGGGTGTCCACATTTTTTTCCTCTGAGATCCACATAGTGAAAAATGAAAGGACCACTTGGATATTTTGTAAAGCAACACATGTAGTTATGCTAAGAAGTTATTTATGTTTCCAGAAAATGTTCAGCTTTCTGATGTTGGTGTAAAAGGGTATTAGTACGAACATCAGTCTTATGCTCTTTTTTTTCCCATTTTGCTGTTTTTTTTCCCCAAATAGTTCCACTTTCCTCTGAGTTCAAATTTGTAGATTTTCTTTTGGCAATATTGTCTTTATTCCAACAATATTTTGACTTTATTCCTACCATAATACAATGTTTTCCGCAACCTAATTTTCCAATTTAATTATGTTTAGTTTGTTTCTCATAAGTGTTTTTCCTTAAAATGTCACCTCTATAGTACTTAAAGTGTTTTTTCTCATAATACTACAAGTTTATTCTCGCAAAATTGTGCCTTTTTTTTTTAATTTCTGCTGTTTTTTCCAACTAATTTTCCACTACTATTTAAAATTTCTTCTTATAAATGTCGTTCATAATTATGACTTTTTCCACAACTTCATTTTCCCCAAAACAATTGTACATTGTTTTTATTTTCATATTTTAATGTCATGCTTCTAAAAATTCATTATTTTGTCTCATAATATTACTTTAACTTTATTCTTGCAACTTTTTTCTTAATATTTTTAATTGATTCTTGGAAAATTACTGCTGATTTTTTAGTTGTTTTGGTTTCTTGTTGAATTTGATTTTTAGAATGTGCCATGGGCCAATAAAAATACAGTTGTCTTAAATTATGAAGAAGATGTTTGTGGTGATGCATTATGAAATCTTGAAATGATATAAGTCATTGGCGAGTGATTAGAGCTTCTTGTGTTGCACCTGATGAATGCAAATACACTTATTAATTAAAAAATAATACACAATTGTATGTTATATGTTTTTAAAGTTTGCATGTGATTGTCAAAGATGCAGACATAACGTTTATTCCCTTTTAACATTGCAGCTGAGCTTGTGAGCGCCACATTTGCATTTATTCCTGCCCTGGAATATGTATTTAGCAGAGTTCTGGGGAAAAAAGAAAGAATAAATTCATATGAATTTCTCATACTCTCTTTCTTGCAAAAGAAAACTAAATCTAATACTCTTTCCAACTTGATTGGAAACAAAAAAATATGTGTGATTGGATGTTTTGTTGCGGAAAATTGGTGGTCATTGAGAACATATGAGGGACATTGTTTCTTTCCGTCAAAATGCTTTCACAGCTTAAACAAATTGAATAAGAATCCTCTTGATTGACAGGAGAGTTTTCTCCCACAATGTCTTCTTTTTGCTCTCACATTCCTCATCAGCAGCTGTGCTCCGGTTTGAATGAGATGAAGGCTGAAACTTCCTACACTAAACACACACACACACACACACCCACACTAACTAACGCCTGGAAACAAGGTGAACTTTTATACCAGTCTGAATGTGCTACTCATGACACGTTTCAGAAGTGTTATTTTGTGTCACCCAGAATTTTGTAAACGAAGCGGGTGTACAGTATAGTACAAGCAACAGTCACAATCACCGCAGTAGATGGTGTTTTAGCGGTCAGATCTTTTTGTAACAAATGTGACTTTTTGGCACGCAGCTTGTTTTTACACAATGAGGAAAACGCCACGGTGAGAAAAACTTCGGTGCGGTGAATCAGCTTGATATTTACACTCACATCACAAACCCACCCAAAGTGCAAGCAAATATAACATCGATATGCAATCAAAATAGCACTATAATTTAATAATTATTAAGCAAGGCATGCTGGGAAGGCCACAGGCACGCTAATGGTAAAGCTTCTATTTCATTTGAACGTGCATACAAGTTACACTGGAACACATCACATACAGTAAAACAGTTAACAGTTCCACATGTCCAGAGGGAGTAGGAAAAAGCAAAGCTTATTTAATCCTACCCCCTTTGTTTTCAACCAATTCTAATACATTTGTAGACTCCTTGCATTCCTAACGCGTTGTTAGTCGGTTTAAAATACATAAGTAAGGTAATGTGAAAAGGTGGCAAAATAGCAGTCAAAGTTTTGTCACGGTAAATAAATTATATAGCCATCATGATAAATAATAATAAATAGAAAGAACAGAACGTAGATGGATTGTGAGTGAGTAAAGACAATGTCCTCACAAAGGAATAAAGAGTTAGTGATTAGGGTGGTAATGATATCGTTATTGTTGGGTTCTAGTTATTATATTATTGACCTTCCAGCCCTTGTAGACATTAATCCAAGAATCTGAGAATCTGAAATATTGTCTGATGTTGTTATAATTTGCGTATGTGCTTCTACTGTTTGTGTGGGTAATAGACAACTTCTTGCCTAGGTTTACGTTATTACTCCTCCTCTGTGTAACAGCAGTAATTTTTGGAGATCAGAAAAGAAGAAAAAAAAAGTTTTTTGTCTGGGTCTGATGTTTTTAATTCCAGACGTTTGTGGTCCTCTAAGGCAAAGGATGTCAGCTCTAGATCTTCTTGTCCTGCAAACTGTAGTGTTGTGTTTTGAGTGTCTTTAAATGTACAGAGATAAATGGCTACTTAATTCTGGTGCATCCCGCTGATCCGTTCCTTGTGTCATGCTGATGGCTTTTCAATTGATCTTGAACCTGACACTTCCTCTGCATCATTCTTCTTTTTGAGTTGTTTTCCTTTTCCATGTTGTCTTGTTAAAATGATCTTTAGTATTTTTCCAGGTCCTTGATGTCTTTGACAACAAGGACTCTTGCTTCTGGTCCTCCATTTAACTTGATGGGAATTTTGCAGTTGACGTTCCAAGTGCTTTGGATCTTTGGACCCTGCTTCCTCAAGTCAAGGATCTTACCTTGCTTACCCGGCTTCCTCAAGTGACGTGCTTTTGTGGCAATTTCAGCGTTACGTTTTGTCAGATGCACAATTATGTGGACATTTCTTCCTTTCAGCTTGTTCTTTTGCACCACATGAAGTTACCCAGCATGCTGATAGGTTCAGAATGTAATCCTGCTCTACAGTCATCCCTTGTTTATCGCCGTTTCAGACCCGAATTTCCGCAAAGTAGGATTCAATATTAATACGGTACATGGACTGTTTATTATTATCTAAATACAGTTTTGAACATTTTTAGAGACCTGTAGACATGAAATAACACCCCTATAGTCACCTTTATTATTTGTTTTTTACTACATTGTGCAGGCAACGGGATCGCTGCAGGAACAGTGACGGTTGTTATCATAGCAAGCTACCGAGCTAACTAGATAGTCTCTCCAACTTACTTATTCTAAACTTAAGAAAGTTTTTCAAACAAAGTGTGGAAGAAGGACAAAGTAACAAGTCCAAAAACTTTGTTTTCGCCATGGCTGACTCCATGCAGTGTGAAAATAATGTAATATAACGTCATGTCTCATTACTGAGACCTAGTGACCAGACTAATACGTATACTGCTACATATTATTGACTAATAATAGGCCATTGTCAACTGCGCACCAGCGAGGATTTATTAATTTATTTTTAAAAAACTGCAATAGATTGAGGGACTACACTGTAAAAATAAAATGAATTACACTAATTTGCTTTGTCATCTATAACTCAAAGGTAAGATGTGGATGTTTTCTTCAGATACCTAAGCATACTGTATGTTCACTTTCATTGGACTGGTTTTAGCATTTTTAAAGCTAAAACCTGCATCCTACAATTTATTTCTTTGAAGCGCGTGCTAGAAAAAGTTTGGAGCCCACCCCCATCTGCTTTTACGCTGTTGGGAGGACAAGAATAAAACGGATGAAAGAGAAAAGCGAATAACATCGCATGCAAACATCATAACAATAAGTTGGACATTCAAGGCAGAGTTCTGATGTCGTTCTGATGGCTCTGCGCTAGCGTGATGTACGCTCTTCAGCTTTCCCAGCCCTCAGTGAATTACAAGCACAGTGGAGGCTTGTGCAGGTGGCATGGCTGCTGAGCCCGCCGGGCTTCTCTGCTCCCACTCTCCCCACACTCCACAGGTGCTTATTAGCACATATGAGCTGCCACATGTTCCCAGCTCAGCCACCGCCCGAGGGAGCAGTCTAGGCCCGTAATCTTCACTGCCTGACCAGGCCTTTGCTCCCGCTAACGGGGGCACACGGCAGAGCACCCGAGCCGAAGGTATGGCCCCCATGTTTACTTTTCTTCTCACTGATCTGTCGGGCCTTCCGAAGCGTTCTGCGCTTTGTTTCGGTGTTCTAAGTTTAAGGGAGCGTGGCGAAAGGTATGGCTGCACATAAAACCAAGCTCCAAGGCAAAAAACCACTATCTGCCAACTGATATCGAACAGCTTGCTTGAAATGTTTTGCACCTGGGCCACATGACAGAAGCTCATTGTCAATCTCAACAGCCCCCTCCCCTTTCCCCAACTTTGAATCATGTCAAGGGTTCCGCTGTTTGTATGCAAAAAGGTCAGAGTCGATGGATGCTGGAACGGACCTGTCTGTGTTTGAAGTGGCCATATGGTCGTCACATTTGCATTTAATGCCCTTCAGATTACTTGTTTTAACTCGTGCTAAACACCTAACTCAGTTGGGGCTAATTTGATGAGGTCATGGTGTGACCCCGTGACCCTGCCCCCCTCCGTGTTCTATAAGTGAAACCAGCTGAGTCACAGAGGCAGAGAGGGAAGCCCGGATTTACCCAAAAACAGCCGGCTGGTGTGAAGGCTTCATTCTGTCATTACTGAGCAGAGCAGCTTCTCGGCTAAGCAAAACATATTTGTTAAACCTAATCAACACGGCAAGGAAGAGCAGCAAACGACTCTGCTACATCGTTGCACCGTCAAATTGGCCGTTGTTTACAAGGAAGGATTGCGGCGAATGTGTGTGCCACTAATGAATTATAAAGTAAGAGTGGGGTAGCCAAAAATGTTCTTTTAATGGCCCGTGGCACATTCTAAAAATGTAATGAAACCAACAGCAGACATTTTAAGAGTTTATTCAAAATATTAGGAGAATAAATATCAGAGAAAAAGCGGTAATCTTTCAAGAAATAAAAAAATCAATGAATGGAATATTGTGAGGGAACAATATTTTAGAAGAATGAAGTTGAAATATTAAAGAAAAAACAATTTAAAAAAAAGGTCATTGTGTAGAAACAAAGCAAAGAATAAAGATTTTGCATAATGTTTCAAAATGAGGTTGGGAACGAGTTACACGAATGAAATCCAAACATTTTATGATCAATTCATAATATTATGAGAAAAATGACTCACAAAAAATGAAAAATGGCAAAAGTGGAAAAATTACCAAAAAAAATTGTGATGTAAGGAGAAAAAAAAGATTTTAATATTATGCTTTGTCACCTATAACACAAACCTTGAGAGGTTTTTTGTGAATATAAAGTACATAACGTGGGTTGGTTTACAAACACCAATGTTTAGTACGTCGTGCTTGGTGGAAGACACCTTTGTTGTAAGATGATTGATGAGTAGAAATTACTGTGTAAAAAAAAAAGTATATACTGCATATACGTTTCCCTTTTGCTTTCTCACAGCAACTATGGTGCGTTCAAGTGCCGCCAAACAAAGCGCAAAATCACAATGCTTTTCAGTGAAGCAAAAAGACAAGGATGTAAACATTGTGGACATTTCTAATAGTGGTTCATGCTGTACATGTTATATATTTTTTATATTATTATTATTATTATTACCAACTTTAGGTGAATTAAATTTGTTTTGCTTCTTCTGAGAAAAGAATCAAAATAAAAAAATGATCTTTTGGACAAAAAATCTCCAAATTTGTGAGGCAGAATTCTGAATCATGTGTGTGTGTGTGTGTGTGTGCGCGCGTGCGCGTGTGTGTGTGTGTTTGTGTGTCTTCATCAGCACACTGATGGTTTTGAAACCATGAAAAACAGATTTAACTGTGACACACACAAACCTCATTTAAAAAAATTATTTGAAGGTTTTTTTTTACCAGGCATCAAGAGAAATTCCACAAAATAAAGAGCTATAAATAAACAAAAGCCATGCAACAATGGTCAGTCATGAGCTCCTGACATTACTAATTTTTCCCCTTGCAGGTTTTTGAGTGCAACAGAATAAGAATGATTTCTGCATGTGATGCAATGATCACGATTTAAGCACACTAAACTAGACGACCTCAATCTCACACTAATTTGACAGTATCGCCCATGATTGTGCAGCGTTTACAGAAAAAGCCTTGTCGGATTGAATAGGTGCAAGGAATACAAACTTTTACTGAAATCAATTGTATAACAGCATATCTTAATGAGAGCGTTGTGGTGTCTGTGGAAAAAAGACAATTAACTCAGTTAACATGCACCTTTGACTCGCCACTGCAGGATATTGTAAAGCTTGCAACAATCATTTTCACGATAAATATTCCATTTATTTGAAAAAAAAATTGTCAAAAGAGGAGGAAAAGTATTCTAAATTCTCAATTTATGCATTGGGAGCTCGTTTCAAATTGGGTCCTCGGCACAGCCCTGTATGCAACACACACACAAACATCCTACTCTCAACATGAAAGGGCATCCAAAGGAATATAAAAGCCCTCTTATGGAATGTTAGTGAGGCCCGTTGAAGACCTGATCCGCTGCAGCAAAGCGGGTCCTTTCTATTGGTGCAGACTGGAGTGTCGTCCAGCCTCCAGAGAGTAGTCCCGTATGGTCTGAGAGGCTACATTTTCCTAACCTCCAAGGCCACCGCCGCAAAGGCGCCTCAAGAGAGCCTCTTTCGTGTCAAAGGGGGAAAGCCATTGAACTGAAGCACGGCCCCTGGCTTTTGATCAGTTCACAAGTTAGAGTTTTGCAGAGTCCCCTTTTTTATGCAAATGAAACCCCCCCCAAAAAAGCCATTGCGGAAATACGTCTCTTTCGGATGTGCCTTAATAGGTACTGCTTTTAACATGGGAACTTTCACAGCCAAAAGCTTGCTTGAAAGCCCCTTCAGAGCGCTGAAAGGCACGCTCGGTGCACAGGTGGAGACGCTCCCTTTAAACAGTTTGTTTCGGACCCGAGCTCCCTCCTGCTTTCAGTTTTGTAAGGTTGGTGGAGACCACATTGACTCGCAATTAAAGGATTAGGATCAAGATTATCATAAACCGTTTTCTGAACTAACATTCCCACTGCACTTTCTTCCCGTGTTGCACTGGTTCCCCGAGCTAACTCTAATTTGAGAGGTATTCGAAGCGCAACGTTCCATAAAGCAAAGCGTTTTTCCCAATGTCTGGTTGTATTTGAGTGACATGCAGTCAGGGGAGACTAATAAACGAATAATAACATAATACATGCCAATAATATTTTTCCCCTGAACTGTATCATCTGTATGATTCCATTCCACAACATTTTCTTGTGTGAAAATCACTGATTGTGCACATTGACTGATCCAATACAGTACAGGCCAGAAACCAAAGATGAAGCAGCCGCCAGCGTCTCTTCCCTGCCTGTCGTTCGAGTGGACTCAGTTGGATCACGGCGCCTGCCAGTTTGTGTTTGTCAGCAATAATATATTATACACACCATGACTAAGGTCTTTAATGTAAGTATGACATCATTCTTCTTGCCGATTGGACAATAAAATACATAGAAATGTCTTAAGCCTGTTTTATACGTACCGCATCCGCGGGGTACGTGCGGGCGGCCCCGTGCGGACAAATGACGTCATTTTCACACCCACACCCCCTCGTGCGGCCCTTTTCAGAAAGTGATTCCTATTTGCATGTATATATAAATTATTTGATGTGCATGAAAAACTTTTAGCGTTTTATTTCCAAATCCAAATCCAGTGCCGTGTTGTGTCCCTGTGGGGCTTTGCATCTCGCCTCCTCCTATTCGAAAAACGGGTGGACCACCTTCTCTTCCTTTTCTGTCACAGCAGCAAATAAATACAACACAATTGCTCTTCTTCAAGAAGTAGACGTGCAAGTGTAGCCGTGTTGAAGTCGAGTAAACAATGGCAAACTTCTACCGCTCTAGTTTAGTAGATGTGTGATTTTGCTATACTGCCCCCTGCTGTTTGGGAGCATAAACGCACACATGGTGTCTCGGGCTGATTTACGTGCGGCTCTTTTCCAGCCCTTAACCAACCCTTTATCCTAAGAGGGAGGAAAAGAGAAAGAGGAAAAGCTAGCGTTTAAAAAAAAAAAAAAAGAATTTACATATAGAATGCATATTTACATATGTGAGGAGGTTACAAGACAATACATAAGACATAAGTCATAAGGGAAGGTGGCTGTATACCGACAAAAGTCTGATAATTAAAAGTCAGGAGTAAAGGAAGAAAAAAAAAAACAACAAAAACATCATAATGGTATAGCAGTCATGTATTTGTGCTGTATAAACATGAAAGTACAGTATGTGTAGAATAATAAAAAAGGGTACATTTAAAGAAAATAAGGAGATATTAAGATGAAAGTAAAAGAAACACAAATACTAATTGAAAACTCGATAATAAATAAAAAACAAATACAATGAATATTATATATGTTTGCTGAGAGGCAGATATTCAACCCTTAGTGAGCTCGGCCCACCGAAAGCCGGCAGCTTTTTTTTCAAACTTTATTGAAACACACAAACAGAAGAGCTGGGTAGAGTTATCGTCATAAACAAGTAAAATGATAAGATATGATAAGATATTTTTATACTCTGCTGAACATTGACTGCCAAGATGTTGGACTACATAGCCTTTTAAAACAAAGTACCAGAACTTTTCCTGCGTATGTACTTCATACACAGATAAAATACGCAAACGCTTTGCAGCTAGTAAAAACATAAATCAATGGGACCGGGAAGTATTTGAAAACATGTTTAAAGATAAGTGAATGATTCTATTCTTTTTCTTGTTATCCTCTTAACGAGCAATCCTTGCAATTGGTGGGGGAATGGTGAAACATGAATTCATAGTTTTTGCCAAAAATGAGCTAAATTGCAGGGCCATCAGTGCTGAATATCCACTTTATCTGTGTTTGTGTGTTTCTCTTGGCACTCTGAAACCGCCCATAAGGCTTGTATTAAAGTTCATGCAATCCCGGGAAGAGGTGGGTGTCGGGGATGAACCAAACTCCCGTCAAGGTCATGTACCGATGCCAACAATGCCGATACTAATCCCTACCCCTCCGCCGTGCTGTGACCTCACCCCACGGCTCGCCGGATTGTGCGGGTCGGGGGCGGACGAGAGACCCGACTTGTTCTTTTACTTTGGCTGGTATTCGGCGGCCCAAAGCTCTTGGATTATCTGCCAATTAGCACCAATTGCGCCAAGGCTGCATTAATGTAATGTTCAATAAAGTTTTTTTTAATACCATTTAATTTTGCCTCTTTTCTCTTCCCTCCTTCACGTTGGCCTAATCAAGATTGTCAGCAGTCTTTTTTCCCCTTTCTCATTTAAAATAAAAGAGTTGGGGTTTAATTTGGCTTAAAGGAGCGTAGAATTTGCTTGCCAGTGCAGCGTTTGTTGGAGGGAGAGAGCAAACGGGGGAAAAGGAGAAAATCATTTTATGGGAGATAGTGTGAAGGACTTCAATGAACAGGCCGCGAGCTTGTGTGTGTGTGCCGCCGTATTAGCGGCAAAGTCAGTTTTGCGCAGGACTAACATGTCTTCTCACGATTGTGCCCCCTACAGTGGAAGGGCTTGGTGGGTTTGGATTAGGAGACTCCATTACATTACCCTAATAACTGGATAAAGCCGCCTCATCCAGTGCAACTGATCCTCAAGTATTAGCGCCCGTGGCTCGTTACAGTGTTTCAGCGGCGGATCTGCAGACAGTTGATTTCCGAGTACAGAGGACTGATAAAAACACACAGCTGCAGGAGTCGTTGCCTGAGCATGCAGCGCAACTTTCATCATGGAGAGAATGTGTGATTCATGCAAAGGGACTGTTGCAGTCCTCATCCTGTCATTTTAGTGGCGTGCAGTAAACAAAGTCAATAAAACTCCCACTCATTCAAAAAGACTAAATGATAATATTTACTCTGCTATGAGGGAATTTCCACCCAGGTGAATTTTATTACTATGATTTTTTTTATGCTTACAGATAATTGACTGTGTACTATCCATAAATCACCATAAACTATGCTAAACTCACACGGAGTAATTATATGTCTGTAATCTGCAAGTGTTAGGGCATGTCACATGCTGCACCATGAAGCGCACACTTTCATTGTGCCTTTTTTGTGTATTATTCAACATCATGGACACACACGCACGCAATCCCTGGGAAGATCTTTTAGTCTTTTTTACAGCAGATGTTGTGATTTAGTAAAACAAGAAATATTAGTACTGATACAGGATGTTGGGCTCTAATTTGATTAGAAAATCATTCATTTAGGTTCTAGGGCAGAGTCGGCTGACCCGTTAGGCAACATAGTAATCCCTTGTTTCATGATAAGTGAATTTCCGCAAAGTAGGATTCATGAATTCAAAAAGAAAAATAAAAAAAAAAAAAAAAAAAAAACAACATAAAAAAAAAAATTAAAAAAATAAAAAACCAAAAAAAAAAAAAAAAAAACCCAAAAAAAAAAAATAAAAAACAAAAAAAAAAAAAAAATAAAGGAAAAAAATAAAAAAAAAAAAAACAAATAAAAAAAAAAAAAAGATAAAGATTAAATTAATAGGGATTAAATTGAAAGCTTCATGTTACAATGCACAATTTCAAATTTCCGAAAAGGAGTAGGTTATTTAATCCCACCTCCTCTCCGTATCACAACTACTTATACATATTTTCCCTTCCTGTATTCTACATGCATTAATTCTCTATTTACATTGTTCTTCCATACACACAAAGCAGTTACTATTATAATAATTATTTTTTCTTAAAGAAAACATAGTTAATTTTTCCCTCCTTGTTGTCTGGATTCACTTCCATGTCATCCTGAATGCTGATAGATGGCTTCCTAATAAAAGTGCTTTATGGAGCAGATCCTTGCAACAATGACATCCAATGTCAAATGTTATTGAATGTAACCTTCTGACTGCATGGTTCTTGGCGTTCTTTGTGGGTTGTATCCTCCATTTTCCATGTCGTCATGGTAATATGATCTTTAATATGTATCCAGATCGTTGATATCTTTGACAACCAGCACTCTTCCATCTTCTGGTCCTCTTGCTCTCTCCAGCTTGATGGAGATTTTGCCGTTGGTCCTTCAAGAGCTTTGTATCTCTCCCGGCTTCCTCAAGTCTTGTGCTTTCTTGGCAATGTCAGTGTTGCATTTCAATAAATAAGACGTGTGCGTGTTTTTGTTGCTGTAAGTGTGTTCCAAAGCCAAAGGAAAAGAATGGGGGGCAGACAGGAAGTGAAGTCGCGGATTTTAGCTTGGTGTGGGTTAGGTAGTTTAGGGATGTGTAGTTCGTGTTGTATACGTAGACTGCAATAAAAGCCTGTTGTTCTGGCAATCAAGTCTGGTGCTTGTGTGTACATTACAGTAACATTACTGACACCTAGTGACCAGTGTAGAAAACTACATATCATCGCGGCATCGTCCAAACGCCTTGTAGTTGTATTTTAGTTCATTTAGTCATTTTTATGCTTAAAACTTATTAACTTAGGCAGAAAATACATACATTTGCACACATTTTTGACTTATAACAGGCCATATTCAACCACAAATCAGCATGATTTATTAATTAATGTACGTTATTTTCAGTAGAGAGTGAAGCCGTAAAAAGTGGTGTGGGCGATATGGGGCGCAAAAACTACCACCCATCTCTAATACTCACTAAGGTCACGGGGGTATGTGGAGCCTATCCCACCATGAACTCTAAATGTAAAGCAATGCCCAATTAATATTACAACAAGTTATTAAGAAATAAGTCTCCCGTGCCCATCATTTTTGTACATAGTTTTGCATATAGATGTGTATACGTATTTTATATCACTTTTGTAGTTATTTTATTTAGTTTTTCTCTATAGTTATTGCCTAGTGTAAATGTAGCCTACATACAGAGTTGCTGTGTGGTTATTTAAATAGTTGGATGGATAAATTGTTGTATTTATAATTTATAATCTTCCCATTATTATTTATTGACTTAATTACAGGATTTGCAACATGGGTTTGCTTTGTGTGTGTGTATTTTGGTTAACATGCAATGTCTAAAGAATGATGCTGAAGTACATTTCACATTTATACAGTATACAGTACATATACGTGGCTATGTATGCGACAAAAGATGTGCTTTCACTTATTTCACTCATTTATCTATTTTTGTGTGTGTGTGTTTTCTGACTGCACTCCAAGACGCAAAAATGAACACATGGAATTGCTAAAACAACATCCACATACCCGGAAATATGAGAAGGGGGTGTGATATAGGTGAGGTGGGAGTCAGAAAGCGATGACAAGTTTGCCGTCTTTTTTTTTTTTTTATTAAAATGCAAAAATGTTGCCATTTTAGATCAAAGTGAATTGATGGAAAATGACCTTCATTACAAGTTTCGAGCGTATAAAACGCAGAGGCATGAGAATGTGGCAGAGGAGCGAGCAGATTCCGTATAAAGCCCAGCTTTCTTTGATGTTAACTGTCCAGACCAATTAGGCCCGAGGACACGTGCGGATCCTGTCACTTTCATGGATGGATTCAGGTTGACTCTCGCTCTGCTGCAACCACACACCAACTCCTGGAAATTCAATTCAATTAACATTTTAAGAGGGACTTTTAAAATATGGAACGATTTTCATTAGCGGAATTATTGACACGAAAAAGCAATCTAATGTGCAACATCCTGCCGTGTCCAAATTCAAATAAGTCTATGCCCTGCACCCTGTCTATCTGCAAGTGCCGGGAATCGCAGGGTACTTCACGGTGTGATATGATTCATGATACATGGCTCACAATAACGATAATATCTCCATACTGTAATAGGGTGACACACAAAAATGAAATTCATGGTTATTATACTGTATATTGTTTTATATACAGTATATATACATATATACCTGCATATAAAGATATACACACACCAAAACGAAACCCTGAAATTAAACAATGCATGATTATGTTGTCTAATTACAAGGTGCTTGTGGTTATAATGGAAGCTACTGGGACTTTTTTGTCCACTCGGAACCTCAACGGTTCGTTAATTGAGAAAATGACACAGCCAAAAAAAAACAACAACACAACCAAATCAATGTAATCGTATGTACAGTTAAGCCGCAACTTAGAAATATACAGTATACCTGAAACATACCCCCAGACCCCATAAATAACTGTGTGTGTGTTTTACAAAGCATAAACAGTGACATAATTGAATCATTTGGGCATTTAAAATAATTGCATATTTAGTGTATTTGAAGAACTGAAGCTAAATTGAAAAATATGAATCTGCTAGGTTTTTACAGCAGTTTTTAGGTGGGGATTTTTTGTCCTCTAAGGAGCTTAATTTTGTCCCAGGTGTCTGGTTGACAAGATTTTTCATGAAAAGAACCTTGGGAAAAATCATTCCTTTTGGAGTAGCACAACCAAAGTCAAAGCAAAAATTAGAAACAGAGCAAAAATAAGTATTTAGCAAATCAACTTTTTCAAGGTGACTTTTCTGCGTAACATATTTTAGTGAAACAAATCTTCTATACTACAAAGCCCTTACCCAGCGTTGCCCCTTCCACACTATAAACTCCAAAGCGAGTCTGCACTTTTAATTTCAACCATGCGATGCATCTTTCTGTTTAACTTCGTTGCTATGGTGCCGCCGTTGTTTTGTGTCTTCTATGACTGAATTTTCTCCCCGTAAAATGGTAGTTCCGCTTACCCTAAAGCAGGAAGAGCGTATTTATAAGCCATCCCAAGGTTTAATGTTACCATAGTTTGCCATATCAATTGCAAGTCACAGTCAGTATCTATGAGAGTGCCCCTTCTAAGTGCGGTACAGTATGAATGTTCAGCGTGATGCAGGACTACACGGTTGCAACATAAAAGCAAAACTGTTGCCCATTTAAGATCCACGAGTGTCCAAATAAAATATCCTCCCATCTATTCTGTCCAGGGGGAGAACAGGTGAGGCCAAAGGTGACCGGTCATTAGCAATCCAGCTTCCCTTCACAGTGTTAATAGGAGGTCACGCTGTGGACTAGAAATCCACGGCCACAGCTGGCCCATTCACTGTCTCCACACTCCCTGTTTTCACTAGTAGAGTGAAAATAATCCTCCTGCTGTTCCCCCCCAGTCTGCCGCACTGACCTTGCCCTTGGGCCACACCACGGTGTGTGCACCAACCCCAGCTGTTGTCACTCTGCTGCCGGCCCTCCACCTCCTCGCCTGCCCCCTCTTGCCGGGACCTTTTCTTCACTGTGGGCCCTTCCTGCAGGTGTGCGAAGGTCCCAGCTCTAGCTGTTTGATTACAGCGCCAGCCAAACAGCCAAGCTTGCCTCCGCCCCAGTCCTGGGGGTTTGATTCCAGGACTGCAAATGCCTTTTAGATCCCTAATCCTAAACACTTAAGCCCTTCCTGATGGGTTCAGCTCCAGGTCCCAACGATTTAACCAATCCAAATAGCGAGAGCATCGAGGGGTCGGGTTGGGCCTGATCTGCCTTTTGCCCTTTTCTCTTTTAATACCATGTATGAACCCTTTCCCACTGATTGAAGATCTATAGATGCACTTGTGAAAACATAATACTACACATTCAGTGCTCAAGGAAATGAGCTAGCAGCTATCTGATCCTAAATATCTTCACTCTTTGGTTGGAACTGAAATATGTTGTAGATTGTTCAAAATCAGTAGATAAACATGCACATTCCACATAAGGTCTTCCATTCTTAGTATACAAAGTGAATCACCGAGTAGGGTGGATGTCAGACAACAATTGCGCATTACGAGAACAAAAACACCCAATAAATTGCGTGCACTGATGCGTGTCATTGACATTGCAGGCGTCCAAAGTGCCGCCCAGGGGCCATTTAGAACCCTTGGCACATTCTAAAAAAACAGCAGCCAAAATAAAAAAAAGAACAGTCCATTTAAGCGAACAGAGACAAAATATTAGGATAATAACGTCATAATATTTTGTCTCTGGTCTCTTCAACAGAAAAAATAATAGACATAAAGTTGAAATATTAAACACTAAACCATGTTTAAATTTTTTTGAAACAGTCAAACAAAACAGAAACAAACAAAACAAAGAATACAGTTGGAATTTTATGAAATTTAGGTAGGATATTACGATATGATATTAAAAGAAAAAAATGAGAAAGAAGTCGAAATACTTATAAAGAATAAAATAAATGGGAAAATAAGCAAACAAGTGTAAAGTGAGGAGAAAAAGTTCATTCATGACACGCAATATAACACAAAGCAGAAATGCAGGCTGTTTTGTTTTATTAACACATGTACAGAAAATGTAAAAATGGCCCCCATATGCGTTGATTTTTCAGTACGCGATGCGTCCATTCGTGGAAAAAGTTTGGACACCCCGGGTCTACACGGTTTCAGCAATATGAGGAGAAAAAGAGACCTGCATTTAGAGCACATCCTTTTCATTTTGCCCTTGCCGTGAGAGTAAACATGGCTGTCCGGGCCTCCACCTGTTTCAGGGCGCTTGAGAAATGGACTTTTCCTGAAAAGTCTGTGACCTTTGACCATGCTAAAGCAGGAAGAGACTGCCAGCAGGCAAATGCCCTTCTGTGTGGCCAACTGCCTTTTAACCCCATAATTGTTACAAGGCAGCTCCTGGCCGTCCGAAACTTGGTTTCCGGAAATCGCTCTTAAGCAATCAAATAAACGCTCATGCTGGGAATTTGCCACGCCTGAGGCAACCAGTTAGAACCGCTGAAGCTGTGATTACAAATTCGCTGGTTGGACCTGACACCTTTGAAAACGTAAAACATTTAGGACGTAATATTGATGGCAGCACTGTACTACGCTTATCATTACACAGTAGAAGCCGTTTCTTCTCTTTACAATTTCAATGCTTTTCAAATTATATTAAAAAGTAAGCGCAATGCAATCGGTTTCAGCGCTGGACTCGATATCAGCAGATGGACAAAGAGAGCTTAGAAAGAAAGTACACAGAGATTATATAGCAGTTCCCGCACCTCTCTAGGACGTGAAATTTAAGTTTGTGTAGAAGTGAGAATTAAGCTTGTGGGAGTGCGAACAAGGCATCTAGTGTGGCCATAGATTATCTGAGATTTGCAACTCCAGAGAAGCAATTAGACTGACTCTAAAGGTGTTGATTAAGCAAGATTAAAATTGAATATAATAAAAGAGATAAAGTAAGAATACATTTTGTCTTCCTGTTCAAATAAATGCCCCCCGCCAAAAAAACATAGAAATGTATCAGAAATGTACTCAGTATACACCTCCTTAAAAAAATCCCCCATCCCCCGGCCGTCATAACGCTGGGCCCCCCTCAGGGGAACGCCCCCCAGTTTGAAAACCACTGATGTACTTTGGTACTCGGTCATACACTACTGTTTCATACCCTTCCTGCAGGTGCAGCTCCCTCTGCTGGTACAGGTTGGGCACTGCCCCACTTGCTCTTAATGCAAGTGCATTGTAATATAGTTAAAAGAAAAATTTGATTCTCACCAAATGTAATCTCAGTTTGTAGAAGTGGTATTGCACTTGGATCTGATGATTCCAATATTAGAATCCTGAGCACTGCAGAATATTAGAAATATTCCTACTGTTAAATGGAGACCTTTCTGACCAGTTTTTTACATGAGCAAAGTTGTATGTGAAAACAACACATTGTCAGAATATGCAACTGATTGTGTATTAAACATAAAATACAAACTGAGATGATAAAACAACCCCATCTGCTGGATCTGTTGGGGCACTGCTCTTCAGGCAGTCTGTCGTGTTTGACGGTGTCAATTAAACGTGAGCATGATTGCCTGCGTAAACCACATTTTAATGGAGCTCTTGTGGTCCACTCCACCAAATCGGTGCCATGTGCTTGTTGTAACTCCAAAAACAAACTTACATTTCTGTCTTTTTTCAACTCTAAATCTGATGAAGCACATATTGAAATCCAGAAAATGTGCAGTGCCGCATCTCAGGCATCTCTTTATTTTTGTGCAAGTTTCCTGAGCTCAAGATGACTCGTTTAAGTAACAGGAGTGAGTTGAATGGAATACAGCCATATTTATGGTAAAAGCATGTTGACATTAAGACAATTACAGCGCTTCAACAAAAACATTGTATTTTAAAAATTAACCTTGAAAAAATAATTTAGGTAACAGGGCTGTGCTGATTTTAACCCTCATTTCTAGTGGAAATGTCATCGACTATACTGGAAAATAAAATCGTGAACTTCACTTTTAGCCTGCCGGTGGCCTGCAGAGAAGGTGAATGGACTTTCGGGGGCTGGTGGGGTAATGTGTCAGCGGAACAGGACTGAATGAAAAGCCAGGGACACGACTAAAGTGGGGGTTTTAACCAAATTATTTTGGTTGTTTTATTTTTTTAGAAAAATAATCTTCAAATATGACTGATATTGCTATTGCATAGCATATATTGACCCACATTGGGTTGATTTCAGCATTTTTAGGCACAAAATTTATCCAAGTGGCCCGATCCTTTTATTTGTCTGCATGTGGCCCCTTTGGGGAAAAGTTTTGGCACTCCTGATTTAAATTGTCATATTTCAAGTTTAATTTTAGGAAGCAGGGACAGGCAACAAAAGTGATTTTTCCAGTGATCGAGGTAGTTTAAAGTCGTCTTTTAAATAGAATTGACTAAAAAAACAATCAGATCAAGGTACAGAACACTGATTCATTTTTAAAAATGTATTTCACAGTGAATTTTTTGGTACATTTTATTTCCTGGGGAAGTGCATCGAATTGGTCAGTGACAAAAAGAGTTGGCATCATTCTCTTCTTTTGCCAAACTTTCAGTGGCGAAGGTCTAATTTTTGATGAGTGTTGAATCACAGCAGGCCTCAGGCTGTGTTGTAGATACAGTATCCACTTTAACTTTATCACGCTGCTCTCCAGCACATCAAGCTTTCTATGTGCTTGGCTGCACTCGCCCATTTTTTCCATCCCCGCACATTTGCTTCGTGCAGGGCGCCCACCTCCAGACGTGGGCTTAGAGTGTTTCCTCAGCAGCCGCTCTGATAGGAGAGCGCTCGGTGATTGCTTCCCAGGATCAGAGCGGCAAGCGGCGTGAGCAGGCGGCTCAGCGTACCACACATGCTGTGAGATCAAAGGTCAATCGTGGAAGCCCGGGATTAAGAGGGAGGTAAAATTATATTTTATATCCTGGCGCATTGTTTTTGATCACCCTGTCTGACCCACCTCAGATGAGGTGAGGGTGAGGTTTGCTAATGGAGTGAAGCGACAGATTTGATGCATCCTTGAGCAGGGAGTTTGGACTGAGCTCTAAAGAGACTCCAAGGTCGTTTTATGTGGGAACTGTTGCTGTCTCCTGGGTCCGACGGAAATAGTGGCCCAAATCAAAGACGGCTCATGAGTGACACGTTCTCTGAGGTCACGTCCATTTATTTCTGCCGCAGGGGAAAGTATCACGTACACTAAAGGTCTGCCGTGGGGTGCACAGCAATGACGCCATCGACACTTCAATTTTTAAAGGGTTTTTACTTCATTCCTCCAAGGCCATCATTTGACGGAGAGCTTTTTTTATTAACTTTTTTTGACGTTTTAACTTTTTAGTACAGTGCCCTGCCTGTTTTGCATGCTTGACATAAGCAAAGAAAACGTTATAATAACGTGAAAATGTGCTCACATTTGCAAACAAACAAAACAAACGCACGGTGAAAGTGTGTCATCGACTTAATGTTGTAATTTCAAGGTTATTGTCATAAATGTCATGGTGTTTTTCACTATTACGAGAACCCTACACATCAAACACTTGTTTAAAAAACATGTATTGTTATTATTAATTGACAAAGATATAACCCTTTGTGTCATATTATTTCTTGAAGGCATTTCTTTTGTCAATGTTTATTTTTAATGCATTCATGTGAATTAATTATGATATTTAGCAAATGCTAGACTGGTCCGAATTAAGTGCTTATTTTGCAAACCGAATAAGTACAAAAACCAAGACCTGAATGATGTATTACATAAGTAATAAAACAAAACATTCACACAACCTGAAAGTGACATATATATATTTTTTTAAAACTTAATGACACTGAAAGTTCACTGAAAACATGTGAATTCAACTTGACGTGGTGTCTTTGAATGCAACCCCTTTAAATTACGCGCTTAAGGCGTGATTTGTGCTATCTTTTAGTGGGATCGTCGTTGATCATTTCATTTGGAGTTGTTAAAACATATTTGACCCACTGTTGCAAATTGTGATGAATCGTGATACATTCATCTGAAAACTGCAATTCATCTTCTAATAATAATATATTAATAATTTGACAAATATACTTTTACATTTATTAAATGTCTTCATTAATTAGACCATAAATACAACTGATGATAATAACATTAAGAAAATCCTAACAAAAATATTGTAAAAATATATTGTGTTTTTGTCCATATATTTGTACAATATCTATATGACTCACAAAATGTAAACTTTACTTGATTGAATGGATTAGGTCAACTTTTTTTTGTCTTTTTCTTGTGTTGTGAAATGTGCACGTCATTATGAAAATGTAAAACACATCATTACTATCATTAAAAGATGTATTGGCAGGCATATGAAGCTGTCACATCAGCGTGTTGTTCCTCTCATATGCAGCACTGCAGTGTTTTAGCTCTTCCTAAAACACTACATTGTGTGTGTGTGTGTGCGTGCGTGTGTGCGTGTGTGTGTGTGAAAAGAGGATGACAGGACTTTGTCTACAGCCAGGAGACGCCAGCCTCGAATGTGATTCCAAATGCTCCGTCAGAGAGGCAGAGGACTATTAAGTGGCATGCTATTTACACATCATAAGCCAGTCTATTATATTGACATCCAGACGACCCAGTCCACCACTGTTCTGTGCACGCCGCGGCCTCGCTCGCTCTTGTTTGCTCTCGACGCCGGCATGCTGATTGGGTGATTTTCTGATATGGCATTCCTATGCTGTGGACTATGCGCAGGATCTTTTCATCTGAAATAGTCCAAAAGCATTCATTACCCATAGAGAAATGAGACAAAAGGTCAAGAAAGCGGTGTGACAGGGTGGAGCTCTGTGAAGTGGAGGTGGGCTTCACAACCCAATTGGGGATTAAGTTATCTCTTATATCTCTTACTTACATTAAACCCACACGTCTCCATCAGAAATGTCTTGTTTAAACTGGGGAGGACCATGAAGCAAATGTTTGACTTTATTTAAAATTCATTGTTCAGTATTACATTGCTGACTGGGGTGAGCAGTGAGATTGCAAAGGTGAGTGGACAGGCTGTGTATTTTTTATTTTTGATCCAGCAATTGTTGAATTTCCATCCAGTTGTTGTCCTTCGCACCATAATGCCATTTACCTACGGCATGGAAATATTTGACATCCTATAATGGGATTGCATCCACAGTCATTCCTGTAACTACTGTTGACATAAGTGCCCCTGGTAAAATAAACACCTTTTGGCTATTGATGTAAATGAAGTTCATGAGAATCATTTCGAGCATTTATGCAGGTAATGGAGGATTTATTCACTTTATAAGACTCGTCACAGAGCTCAAATAGAACTGCTAGTAGAACCATACTTGTCATTTGCATTTGAAAATATGGGGAATTCATGTAGTATTTGTCCGCGTACTATAACAATGATTTATCCACTGGAGTGAATAAAGAAGAAGCACTTTGATTACTATTTTCATTTTTTTAATCACAATTCATTCACTGTGACAAGTCACCATTTTTAACAGTTTTTTTTTTACTGTGTTTTATTGACAAGTACTAACAGCTTTATAACATTTGTGTTATCATGAGGGGCTGCGGTCACCGACACCATGCAAATTCCGCTGAATTGACATGTTTTTGCCGTGTTTCCGAGCACAATTCAAAGCAGCAAATTGTACATTAAATTGTGCATACATTGTACATAACTGTGCATTAAAGAGTTACGACATAAGTGATAACTGGGGTTTTTTTGTGATACAGTTCAGACCACACATGACTGCGTAATAAAGACGTTGTGATTTGTTATTTTTGACAGCCAAAAAAATGCTGTTTACTGGCTTATGTGTTCTCTTATTAAAAAATATATATTTATATAATTATAAATTAGCTCCGGGAGAGGTTCACACATGGTCAGCTCTGCAACTTTCAAGTACATAATTTTCCACTCTAAATGTGGTGACTTACAACTTACATTCCAAAAAAAGGGAAGCGCTTATGTGCAATAAATACTCTAATGTGGGAATGAGACATTAAAATAGCTCCAGAAATATTTTAATTGGAAGAGATACAGATGGTAAAGGTGATAGGGATCTGTGAAACATTTTGGCAGACAATTTCCTCTCCTCACCTCTCCCATGAAGCAGCACCCAACATCACTGGGAGGGGGGCCTCCCAGTGGGAGAGCCTCTCTGTGGTTATCATACCCCATCTAGTGGCTGCTTTGGGTTAAAGGCTGGGGGACAGTGTCCATGAAGAGACCTCTAACATGGACGGATGGATGCATAGGAGAGACATAGCCATCGGGTCATGTTGTTGATACAAAAGAAAAATAATCTTGCGCAAACTGTTGAGAACTTTGAAGCAAATTACTGTAAAATTAAAAGAAAACAGAAAGCTAATTTTCCTCAGTTTGATTATGTTTGAAGACGTCATTAGGAGACGCGGCAGTAGCGTGTGAAATTGCAGTAGCATTTGCATTGAATTTGATCGAGGGGGTAGAAAAGGTTTACGGAGGTGTTGAGACTGCAGCAGCGGCGCACGGTTTTGTGTTACTGAGATATGAAGGCATAAGAATGTGTGAAAGCAATGCCCTCTGGATCCCCTCGTTTCACCAAACTATTATCCAATTGAAAACTGATCTTCGCTGCACTCCCATTGTGTGCCTCTCTTGGAGAATAAATGCGCCAAAATTGATCTCAGGTCTCTGAAGTGGGCCTTTGGAGCTCCAGTTTACAGATGGGACCATTTTATTCACTTCTGTTGGCAATTTACAAACATGCACAACTAAGAGCCCTCCGCCACAACCTGTGAGCCACAAGCAGGAGGTCCACCTGTCTCATAACCTCGTCGGGGGGGACGATTTTTCTGAGGGGGGAAAACATTGCTGAGACAGAGTCAAACAATGTGTGTTAACAGTTGAGCTCGTGCAGCGTGCACGTCACAGAGAAAAGAGCAGCATCTGCTAATGTGTTGTGACTACCCCTGTCAGCAGTTCAGCTCTACAGCCTATCCCCGTAATTTGACGTAAGCTTCATTTCCACCGCCCTCATACTGCTTCTTTATTAATCGGCAGGGACTCTCATGTTGTAGGTCGTAAGGTGTGCAATTAAAAGAAGAATTTTCTTGCACTCCAAGTTACTTCAAATGTTCTTCGACCTAAATTTCAGAATTTTCAGCAAGAAAATACAAGTTGTCCACAGAACATAAAATGTACCATGTGTGTGGGATCTATTCTACGACATGTATTCTGTATTTCCAACCAGTCATTTTCTAAATTGTTCATTTCTCCAAGGAGCACTGCAGGGATCTATCCTAGGACATGTAGTATTAACTTGTAAACACATTGTATTTAGATATTAGAGCAGGTTTAGTTAAAACCTTTTGTCTTGTGGGCCACATTGACTTAAAATAATTGGCCGGGGGTCGGATTTACATATATATACATTAAATTTAAAAAACTGTTAACAGTCTGCCTGACATTATTTGTCTTATTTTATCTGTAAAAGTATTGAATCTGCTCTACATCTGATAAGCTACTTAAAACATAATAGGTGGCGCCGGTCCCAGCTATCTTTGGGCGAGAGGCTCCGTGTACGCCCTGGACTGGTTGATATTAGATATTAGAACGTCAGTGTGTAAATTTTTAATTTTTCCTAAACAAAACATACATTACGGTGTACCTCAGGGATCTATATTACGACATTAACTAATGTTTTCCTACCTTCAAGATCTTTTTTTTCTTAACATATAGTCAGCTTGGATTAAAAAATCATGCTGTTTTGTAGTTAATATAATTAGTCATAAACGGTGGCATTTAAGCACATTTTATGTATTTTTGGCCCAACTTGGGAATTTTCAAGCATAAAAATGCCAAAATAACCTAAAATACAAATATAAGGCATTCAAAGACACATTCAAAGACGGTGATATGTAGTATTCTACATTTGTCACTAGGTGTCAGAGATGTTACTGTGATGTTTGGTGAGACACACAAGCACCAGCCTTGAGCGCAGGAACAACAAGACATTTGATTGCAAGTTTTGAATTACCTCACAACAGACACAATAATCCCTAACACAAGCTACTGTTGTGGTCGTAACTCACAGCAAGCTAAAAGTCACCTGACCTCACTTCCTGCCCGCCACCCCACTCAGCTCTCCGATCACCGGAACACATTTGCAGCAATACAGTCTAGTTTCAGATGGATTCCTCCAATTCTGTCTACTAGATTGGGTAATGCGAGGATAAAGGTGATTATAGGGGTGTCATTTCACGTCTACATCTGTTAAAAATAATAATTAGAAAGTCATAAACAGATTTCCTATGCTAAATATTCTATTTCACGGAAATTCACTTATCACAGTCCAGCCTGGGATTTATTAACTGTGATAAACAAGGGATTATTTAAATGGAGACAAGAAAAAGTTAGTGTCAATTGTGTTCTTTGGTAAATATTATTATATTGCCAGTTTATTTGTCCTTTGTCTTTCATTTTACCTTTATTTGTAAAATCAGAGGTAGCAACCAAGGATCTATGAACTGTAAAAATTGTAATAATAACAGCAAAAATGTTCTCTGATATAGTTCTAATACTCAACTGTTTTGGTATATTTGCAGAGCGTCCTTTTAATCAAGCCATAAACACCATTTCATTTCGTCTTCCTATGGGTGATGCAATCCATGATGCCCAAACTCTCAGTAGATGGTTTTAACGTGCCTGAAAGCACTGGTGCAAATAAACAAGCTGTAATAGTGGAAAAAGAGGAATCCCACAGACCGTGCATTGACCCAGAGGGAACCTCATGTCTAACTCGTGCCTTTTATTTTATTAATCCCACACGTCGTCATTTTGCAGGTTCCTGAAAAGGATTTATAAATTACTTCTAATAAGCTCTAAATCAAGCACCAATTAAAACTGCATTAACCTTAATGAAACTGAAATATTGAGAGACCAATTTACTGGAGTTGTGTTTACACAAGCGCTGGTTTCAATAATACATGACGTAACTGCCTATGCGGGATGAGCACGTCCTCTAATGTGAACCTCCTGTGTGTGTGTGTGTGTGTGTGCGCCTTGGTCCTCGTGGTCATTTCAGGCCTTGTTAGAGGTTCACTTTAGCAACATTGCCGCGTCTTTAGTGCTGCCGATGAGACCGTGCCGCATGGTGCCAATCAGTGTCACAGGTGTTCATAATTGTCAGTCTAATTGCTTCATTATTGGCGTGGAAGACTGAGCCCCGTTTGCACTTTTGCCACATCTGGATTGTGGTACGCCCGGCTTGACAGAGAAGCCTCTCTTGCGTTTTTAACATGTATCTGCATGTTGCCGTGATTTCCCAGGAGCGCCACATTTATTTGTACGCTGATTCTGACTCAAACGCCACTAATGGAAATTCCCAAGGCTGGAAGTGTTGGGGGTGGGGATTGCAGCAGCGCTTATGGTAATTTGTTGCTGAGAGCTCATTTGTTTTGAAGTAAATATATCAAAAATGAAAGCAAATCCAATGAAAAAAAAGAACATCAAAAAATTAGGACGTTTGCTTTTGCAAAGTACATGTAGGTTTACTTTTGTGTATTTTTGCGTGCAATCACTTGTACCACTTTAACACCCTTGGGAGTGCCCACAAGAGACTTGCTGTCCAAGTGAATAAAGCCGCTCTTGAAGTGAGAACAACCACGCAGGGGAGACGGTGATTCGCAATTCAGCATTCATGGCCATGCAAATTTGTGGATTTTTGGTCAAAAAGATATGTTTTTTTTCAGTTGATTACGTTTGAAAATATTTATTAGATGTGACTATGAACGAGAGAGTAAAAACCTCACACTCACATAGCACAATCAGAGTTGCGCAACAGAAACATGGATACATGAATACTTGAGGCAGACACAACACACAGTTGTGTGCTTTGCATTGCATTGTTGTCACTCACACAAGCTTTATGCTCAGTTCTATACAAGCTTAAATTCACTTTTTTAGAGTTGTGCGCCAACTGCTATACATACACAGAGGCGGTTTCATGCACGGGCAAACGGGCAGCCGCCCCCCGGGGCGGTATTTATTCGTGTCACATCGGAGGCGGCAAAAAAAAAAGAAAAAGATCTGCGGCGGAGGCGCTCGGAAGTGGTCTCGCACGGGGAGTAATCCAATGTAGAGCCGCTACTGTACGTACATATACATATATGCATACTTTCATTCTGGGCTCTTTGTACGTGTCCCTTGTCGATGCAGAGTCCAGAGCTGTATCCAAATACAGAAATCCTTTGTTTATCTCAGATCCTGGTATCTCGGTAAATAAGTATATTTCTGCAAAGTAGGATTTCTTATTTATAAATCAAATATTTTTTGTAGTTAGAGCTTAGAAATGCTTCATCACATCATCATCGCATAAATCATTCCAAGTAATTTGCCCTAAAGTATTTGACTTTGTCTACCACATTTATCACTTTGTGTGCCATAAAAAATTTAGGAAAATTTATCTTATAATCCTCGTTGATTTTGGCAATCATAACTACACACTTTTTGCTGTTAAATTCAGTGTCATGCTGTGTACCAGAACTTGAACAAATCCTGAGCACTTGAAAGTTTAAGACATACAGCAGTGTTCAAAATAATAGCAGTCCAATGTGACTAACCAGATTATTCACTGTTGTTAGTGTGGCATTCAATCAGTGATCAATTTTGTGAGAAAAACAGGCGTGAATCAGGTGACCCGATTTAAGGATGAAAGCAGCACTTGTTGAACATGCATTTCTCTTTGAAAGCCTGAGGAAAATGGGTCGTTCATGACATTGTTCAGAAGAACAGAATACTTTGATTAAAAAGTTGATTGCTGTGGGGAAAACTACGACGGCGTATTAGGGCCACATAAAAAAAAACAACTTCAGATTTCGAGAAAAAAAGTCATAAATTCATGAGATTTAAAGTTTTAATTTAATCTTTGACCCATGTCAAGAGTCACACAAGTCAACTGTGTTTATAGCTGTCTTGGACAATGCTTGTCAAATAAAGTATTAAAATCATCAAGATTTCAAGAATTATATCGGAAATTTACGACAATAAAGTTGTATATTTACGAGAGTAAAAACGTAACTGTAAGGCAATAAAAGTCATAACTTCATTTTATAGGCATTGCCTGAGACCGCCATGAACCGGGGAGTCGTATGTGGAAAGGGGGGTATTAGAGTGTAGCGGTGAGACGACACTAGCCTATGTTAACCTGGTTGTGGCCAACTGCTCTGTTTTGCTGTCCCAGTATTTATATAAGCTTGGTCTGAAGCCAGAAGAAGGTTTCCTTCCTTGCCTGAGACAGCTATGAAAAATTAGCTTTATGTGGAGGGGGCGGGATACGTGAGGGTAACAGTGAGATGATGCTAACCCAAGCTAATCTGTTTTGTGCCTAACTGCTCTGTTTTGCTGTCCGATCATAAATAAAAGCTTGTCTAAAGCCAGAGGGAAGTTACCCTCCCTACTTAACAACTACCGTATGATCTAGTTTCCCTCGGACACGTATGACACAATGACACGTTAAAGTTACAACTTTAAATCTGGTAAAATTACGGGTTTTAAAGTCGTAATTTTTCATGTTCTAAAGTCTGGTGTTACCTGTAAGTACTGTGACAGTTAGAAGATGTCTTTGTGAAGCTAATCTATATACAAGAATACCCCGCAAAAGTCTCTGTTAATAAAAAGGCATGTGCAGAAGCGGTGACAATTTGCAAAACATCAACTGGCCTAAGAAGGACTGATAAGCGTAAATTTGTTCTTTTTAGGTCCAAGGGTCACAGACAGTTTGTTAGACGACCCCCAAATTCTGAATTGAAGCCACAGTGCTTGTTTCTCCTACTATGATGTTGGGCCTATTTATCCCATAGCAGGGATCATGGATCAGTTTGCATATGTCAAAATACTTGAAGAGGTCATGTTGCCTTATGTGGAAGAGGACATGCCCTTGAAACATGTGTTTCAACAAGACAATGACCCCAAACACACTAGTAAACCAGCAAAATCTTGGCTCCAAACCAAGAGTGGAGTGGAGTGGCTAGC